>MU623342.1:230170-592050 GCA_025201765.1 Daldinia sp. FL1419
TACAACACCCAACAACCGGGACAATGGGCTGTGCAAACGCTATCGTCTGCGTCTGCTGGGACTACCTATTTTTTGGTGGGCCCCCCCCCCCCCCCCCCCCAACGGAATCTTGCACAATGGTCCAGCCCGGCGCCGTGGACCCGATGACCGGACTTCTCTTTTAGTCCCCCTAAATATCGCTTCCGGGTATGCCCCTCCCATCGTTCATCGTACATGAGCATGGGTCCTTTATGCGTGGGCCACGACATGGTGCTAGATGCTGAGCGAGTCAAAGTGAGGACAACTAGCGGTGGGATATTGGAAAGGGGCAGAAGCTCGACAACTGCGACGGAAGCTGTCATGGGGGCACCTATTTACTTGCCTACAAAGATACGCTGGGTACTAGTTAGACGAACGTATATACAAGCCGTATCTAGTAATCGTTGCGTATATTGAATTAAAAACCCCTTATGAGGAGCGTCTTTAGATCTAATACTCGGAAGATAATAGATGGGTAAATAGGAATATTAGTGAGATGAATTTAGACCAACATGAAAAAAAGGGTTGCAGGTAAGTTTAGCGATAGTTCCTACTTATGCATCTCGCTGTAGGAGTTGGGTAGGAGAGAAATAGACTTGTCATCTTCTAAACGCTTTTTTTGCTTATTAGTCCTCAGTTGTCCGCTCGTATATGCTATCTCCTAGTTATGAGCTACAGTGACTTCCTAGGTGCAGCTTTTGATACGGTGGAATGATAGGGGATTCAACAAGATATACCCTCAGATTAGCTCTCAAGTTCTCACTGACAACCATTCCCTTGCCCCCTTTTCGCACAATGACCAGAGTGACGAAAGCGGTGCCCGTTAGGGTCGCCAAACACACCCGGGCCAAAGTGACGAAAGTAGGGTTCGTTCAGGCTGCCTGCAAATTTGGCTTTTTGGAAATTGGTCATCACAGGGCATTCTTTAATTGTATCGTTGCTGCTGATGCAGCCGAGAAAGAAAAAGGAGAACCTGAAAGCATAGACAATCACAGTATCCCGTCATCGTCAGATTAACCAGCCCTCCAAGCATCCAGCAAGGCTCCGATTGAAAACTATGAGGGACTTCATCGAATGTATGTCATTCTCAATATGTGCTAATTGTCGTCATTGCCCCTGTGCTGAATGCCTGAAAAAGACTGGATGGTCCTAGAGATGGGAAGTGGATGCCGTGTTAAAGGTGTGTATCTCCCAGCTCAGATTTCTGTTCTTGGATTTCGTCATTTGCTATAGACCTAAAAAGATCGTACAGCTCCAACAATCTCCGTGATAATTTTCTTCACTGCTAGGTTACAAAGTTTTCTAATGAACGGAGTTCATTTATGGGTGCTGTCGGTCGTTGATCGTAGATAGGAGGCAGACGCTTGTCCGTTTGTTCGGATTGGACTGCAACCCTGAGAAGAATCAAAAGGGTTGGAAGAGCCAAGAAAGTCGAGTGTTTTCGAAGCAAAGAAAATATGAAATTTTAGAATCGGGTAAGATATCAACCAAGCGGCAAATCTAAAATGTGCGATTGAATCACCATCGCGAAGCACGGTTGACACTTGCACGTAACTTGTGAGAAATTGCTGTACAGCTCTCCGTAGGAAACGGAGGCTTCAGGGAGATAGTAGTCAGGAATAAGAGTGCCACTATATCGACGAATAGTCCTACCAGATCGACATCTTTTGAAGCGAAATAAATGACAGTTTTGCCACGATGGTTAGAAGGAAGATGAAATTGTTAGAATAAGAGTTAGAGTTAAATCTTGACGCTGAAAGTTCGAGATACATATACGCAGCGATACTTGGGTACTTTCGATTAATAGAAAGAGCGCACTGGGCTTCAGAAGGTCGCGTCGCGTTTTAGAGCTATGTATATGATTGGCCGACTAGGCAAGTACTAGCTGCGATGCCCCCACCCTATCTCTAGGTACCTAGGTAGACAAGCCGAAGTAAGAATGGAAGCAAGGCTGAGAAATTTCACTGTGCTTCCCAGTACGCCGGTACCCAATAAATCCCATAAATTAGGTACCTATGTACTAACATGCATACTAACATGTACCTTTTCAACCCTTTCTCAAACAATTCGTAATTTCTCAACTATACCAGAAGTCGTTTCAATAAGATACAACAGTCAAAATGGTAAGTAAATGCGATTCTGTGTACCTCCCCTTCTCTAGGAAGTTCATGATTAACTCTCGAATAGGCGCGTAACTCGGAGAAAGCCCAGTCTATGCTCTTTCGCTTTCGCGAGGCGCAAGCTGCGGACTTGGGTATCATCGATGCAGGACGAGCGCGACGACCCAAGGTTATCACAGAGGTAGACTCGATTCCGGCTTGCGAAAAATGGAGAGGCCAAACACTCAAAGAAATCAGTCGGAAAATGTCCCGAATCCAAGAGACTTCTCTTAGCGACTACCAGATTCGAGATCTTAACGACGAAATAAACAAGCTCATGCGAGAGAAACACATGTGGGAGGTGCAAATCCGGAATTTAGGTGGTCCTAATTACATGCGTGGTGGTGGCAAAGTCTATGATGAAATGGGTAGGGAGATACCGGGAGGAGGCAAGGGATATAGGTATTTCGGACGAGCGAAAGAATTGCCTGGTGTGAAAGAACTGCTCGAAGCTGCTGCGCAGAAGAAACTGCAAGACTCAGAAAAGCCCTTAGAGTCTCGCGAGGACCTGAGGAAAGCAGTCGACGCCAAGTATTACGGATATGCACCCGACGAAGAAGGTGACGCATTACTCGAATACGAGGCCGAGAAGGAGCAGGAGGCATTCGAGGAATTATTGAAACGAGGGAAGGCAGACCCTCCCCCAGGATGGGAACCTCTACCTGGTGATACAGGAGACGGGAAGGCCTGGGAGTTGCCTACGTTAGAGGAAGTACAGCAAGAGCTTATAGAAAGGAGAAGGCGGAAACTGCTCGACCAGATTCAATAGGTATCTGTCTACAGCCCATTTCGTTTATTGCCTTTATTTATACCACTTCTCCAGGACTATATTAAAGAGGTATCGGAGAGAGTATCGTCGACTACATCTTTTGGCAGTTTTTCCTGGGTCTTTCGTTACGGTTTCCAGCATCTCGTTCGTTAGTGTATCAAATACCCCCTTTATACGCCCAATCAGTCAAGATATTACATCACAAGTAAAGTAACATAGCCATTGGCACATCCGAGCGGCAAATTGAATGCAGGATGTCTTATCAATACGGTCAGGGCCTTTCTCCGACCTCTTCATCTTATCCTGGGTTCGCCCTCTGTGATCTCGATATGGGAGAGCAATGGGCTCGATATCTTCACAGATGTCGAGGTAAGACCACGGGGGGACACGTCCCAGGTGAATAGTATGAGCCTGAGGCCGAGCCGGAGATTTGTCCATACGAAAGTAACGGCCAACCAAAATATTTTGGGTTTCCGAGCTTATCGTCACCTTCACGGTTTGTCCCGTCCTGTCTCTGAGACTATAGTAGCTATTTAGTAAACTAACAGTAGATCATGCTATAGCTACGATAGGTCTAACTCGTCTTCGTTCATAGGGACAGCTACTCCCTCCGAGACAATATCGAGCTATGCCTCTTATCTGGATGACGATAGGCCAGTAAATAGCTTAGATCGAGAGGCGAGCGACGGATCTAATCAATCAATATGTACTTTGCTCTACGAATCAATAAAGTGGGCTGCTCGTAAAGCCTACAGGTCCTCTCCTGCCACTACTGATGCATCAACTCAAACTACCCTATTCAACGACAACACTTACGGTTACAACAGTGATAACCGTATTCGAAGCAACACGGACAACTATAGTGGTAGTATTGCCAGCGGTTATACCCGCGGTGATTATCATGGTATCAACCGTGCCACCACCGTTGGAAAAGGTATAGGAGAAGGTGCTGGTAATTCTAGTCAAGTATCTAATCGCCATATTCGATGGGCTGACATCGAAACTATCCGCTCCACATCTAAAATGCCATCCATCTTCTATCGAGGCAATGGTAACAACGACAAGAGAAGGAAACTAATGGCTGTTGCGTGCCCTGCCAGAAGTCTTCCCAGCCACTTGAGCGAAGCAGGCAACAGTATGTCAGCGTTAGGCCCGGTTGAGGCGTCGGCGCTACATCCAACAAGTTCTAACAGCCCAGAACCCGAAGGTCCTATAACCCCAGGGCCTAGCCGAGCAACTAGTCCCACTGACAGCGAGGGGTCCAGCAGTACAATAAGAACCGGCAACACAACAGTCCCATCTCCCGAGCCTATTCCGGCCGCCCATCTCGTCCCAGCCAACGAAGAAACGGAAGAATCTTCTGCTAATCCCGCGCCATCTGTTAGTAGCACACAAACGAGTACAGAAAGTTTGGAACCCTTTCCTCCCCTAAATCCCCGATGGGGCGGCGGTTATTCACAAGCGACCAATACCTGCTCTGTCAACACACAAGCAGGCGGCTCGGCCGAGACTATCATATCCCTGCCCGAGCCCGTGGTAGTAAGACAGACACATGAGGAGCAAACCACGAGCCTAGCCAGCCCCTCGCCGCGGAGACCGGGCGGCTCAAACCAGCTACTAGACGCCGAAATTATAGATATGGTAAACGCCCAAATGGTCAACATAGCAGAGCGTCTCGAAGCAACCGACAATGTAATGGGGATGGCGCAGCAGATGCAGGGGTGGATGGGGCGACAAACAGTATTGCCCTACCGACCGCTTTCCCATTCGCCTTCCGGTCGCGCGGCTTCTGCCACAGCGACCATGCAGGACGGCACGCTGGAAGTGTGGCTAACCCCGGGATCGATTTTGTCGCCCTGCGAACCCCTCTTCCAAGCTCCACCCCCTCCGTATCAACGCGAACCTCCATACGATCCTCTACAAGACCACCGAGCAATCCCCCTCCTACCCCTGAGTCCTATTCCCACTCTCGCCCCTGCTCCCGCCCCTGCTCCTGCTCCTGCTCCCACTCCCACTCCCACTCCCACTCCCACTCCCGCTCCCGCTCCCGCTCCCGTTCCCACTCTTGCCCCCGCTCCCACTCCTGCTCCCACTCCTGCTCCTGCTCTCGCTCCTGCTCCCGCTCCTACTCCCGCTTTCGAGTTAAATCCGCCTCCACCGTCTACGGCACGGATGTTCTACGTCCGGGCGGCACGGGTTTCCGCGCGTTTGCAAGATTGGTTCTGGGAGCTCTCGATGGCGGAGCAGCTTGGGCTTTGCTCTATGCTGTTGTTGCTTCTGGTCTTTGGCCCCTTGCTGTATACGCTTATTTGGAGCGTAGAGCATGCGCGGTGGCGTGTGCCGAAAAAGGAACCGTAGGGGCCGGGGAGTCGTGTTGGTGGGGATAGCACCTGAGAATAGGAGTTAAAAGGACCTAGGAAGCGAGAGGTTTGTGTTATTGGGTTAGGGACTACTACTAAATGGGTATTGTAAAAAGCGGTTTGTTTTGATGGAATATATGAAATATCATGGATAGCGCTAGGGTAGACTTGAGTTGAGTATTCTCAAGCTGTTTTCGACTAGTATAGCTAGGGTAGCTTAGACGGGGTTATTCCACTTGCTTTCTACCAACAATTCACCTCAATTCAGTCTTTATTTTTTGGTAATGATTATTCATATGCTGTTTTTATTCCGTTTAATGTCGCACCTATATAGCGAACGATCCAAACCCGGTAAACCAAAACCGCGCTGTATGTAGCGTATCTTAGGCAGGTAAGTAAATATGAAATAGCAGTCTGATATCCAAACCCAAACCCAAACCCAAAGCTGTATCGTATCATATCGTATCAAGTGAAAGTCTTCCCAGACACAAATCTCTACATCCTCATTCGTACACGCATTCCCTCGTCGATCTAACCTAGCAATTCTTCTCCCAATGCTCCTTGACCCATCCCGCGACAACGTCCGTTAGAGTGTTATTCGAGTACACCTTGACGTCTTCCGTGCTGTAATCGCCGCCGCTGAACTTGAGCGCGGTGATGACCCACGGCTGGACGTAGTCGATGAAGACTAGATCTACGGTTTCCGGGTCTGGGGCGGGTGTTGATTCGTTGATAGGGGCGGGGAAAGAGATCTTGGATTGGATGCAGTTGGGTACATTGTAGAACTTGATCGGAGAGTGTACGGCGTCGTCACCGTCGTCGCCTAGGTCGTCGCGGGTGGTGTATCCGCCTACGAGCTCAGGGTCTTCCTTTCCTTGGCCTTCGTCGGGCTTGGATAAGCTGGCGGCGCCCGATAGTGGCTTCTGCATGGAACCTTGTTGCATAAATAACGAGTACATAGCCTCGTCATCTATTTCAGACGCCGTCTTGAAAAACGGACTTTGCGGGACCGCTTGTTCGGGAATTGTCAAGTATTTGGTGTCAAGGGCACCGCCGAAGACCTGGCCACCGCTGTTAAGTAACTCGAGGACCTTGCTGGCGATAGCATAGGGTACCTCGGGGACGTAGTTAAATTTGCTGATAAAGGGCGAGATAAGGTACGTCGAATCCTTCGTAAAGGCACCCTTAAAGATATCAAAGCGGATGGCACCCGTGTTGACGATGGCTAGGCGCGGGACGTCCTTTCTCTCCTCATTGGTGATGCTATCAGGGATGACTTGGGTCTCGAGCCAGCTGAATATGCTGTTCTCGCTGGGGTACGGAGCGCGGCTCATCCAGAGGTCTTGCGGCGCGCAGCCGAATGAATCGTCGAGTTTAAGAGCCTTACGGCCATCAGCAATGAGCTTAGAGACGTTGCGACCGTGCTCGGTAGGGAAAGTAGTCTCGTTCAAGCCGGTGTGGTAATGCAGACCGAACAGGTTGTTATCAATGTAGCGCCTCTTGAAGGTAACAGTCGCTGCTTCAGCCGAAGGTTCACTTCCGCTCCTCTTCTTGATGCCATCGATAGACAAGAACCCGATGGTCTCGAAATACCGACCGCTAGCGAGCGCGTACGCCTTGTCGTCGAACTTCCTCGCATCTCGTACGTGAGCGTGGCCACCGAGGAATGCGATAGGAGTGTACCAGTTTTGGTCTCTAATGACCTTGAAGATTTGTTCGAACTCCTTCATTCGCAAGCCGACGTGGCCAACGACTAGGAATAGATCGGGCTTTTCTCTAATGGCGTTCTGGAACCATTCCTCCTTCATGGTTTCTTCGACCGGCTGTACGACGCTGTTGTTCGCATTGCGATCAAAGTCGAATATGAATCCCAAAGCAACAACATTGTAGCCGAGGTTCTTGGTGGTGAACTTGATGTAGCGCTGAGCTTGGGGGATCTGATTACCGGTCTCGGGTTCGATGTAATCGAGGTTGGAAGCGATGTAGGAATGCTTGAACTTCGGAACGGTGGTGTTATGCTCTCGCGCAACCGAAGCTTCTTGGTATAGCTCGTGGTTTCCGGTGCAAAGGGCGTCGACGGTTTGTTCGCCGAAGATGTCGTAGGAATATTTTCCCTTCGGGTTAGAGGCGTCGTATAAGCCGTTTCCTTCGATTCTGTCGCCGGAATCGATGACTAGTAAGTCTACACCTTTTTCATCTGCCTTCTTTTTCATATGACTCGTAAATGAGATGTAGTCGCCCCAGTCGGCGGAATATTGCGGTCTAGAAGTAAACAAAGTCAGCGATAATCGATCAGCCCTCGTTCTCCTAGGTGCCTTACTCTTGTAGATGACCACCAAGCCAACCGTGCGTATCTGTAGTGTGGATGAAATTGATTTGTCCCCATTCGAGGTCTCTCATCGGAGCGGCGACCGGCGCGGGAGCTCCAGGTTGAGAGGATTCAGCGACCGCCGCCAGCGACGCGACGAGGATAATCCTTGGAATCATTTTGATTTATTCAGCGATGTAGACTATGCCCATACCTAGGTAGATGATCGTCGAGATTCTAGTGTAGGTATTTAATAGACATATGTATAAGGTGCCTCTGGCTTATGAGGTAACCGTAGGTATGTAGAGTAGATCGTGGCTGAGTTGGTGGTACACATGAGTTGTCCGCCTAGAACATATAATATAATAGGTACACTAGCCTAACCTTAGGTATGCAGATGTCCATATGTACTATAATGCTCCGAGTTCTCATAGGTCGAGAAACCCGTTGACCGTCTCGGTACCTGCCAAGCTTTAAGATGCGTCACCGGCGACAACTGGAGCTCTCCTGCAACCGATAAAGCTATAGGCAGGGGTCTAACTGCTTTAGCGCCAAAGGATAGGGGATACCGGTACCTGTAGCTCGCCAGCCCGCATATACATTAGGTACCTAAATAGTACGGATTTGTACCTAGGTAGGATCGGGATGTACGATAGCTTATCGATAACCACTGCCGTAACGAGAAACGCACGTCGAAAACGCCAAAAGACGTTAAATTATAATAACCAACTTAGAATGTCGAATATCACTGGGACCACATGTCTACCTATGTCAGGCATTCTCAAATCGTAGCCGCCCGTAGGGTGATCTCTTCGCAATGGAGGGTCGGCAATGCACAGCGCCGCTACCTTCGCCAAGTTGCTGCAAACACTGATCCCTCAGTCGGCACTGAGCCGTCCATCGAAGGCAACGGACAGACAGTCCGTCTCGCAGTCAAGGACAATATTTCCGCCCTGGGATTTTCGACGACATGTGCATCCAATATCCTCACCGGGAACAAGATTCCCTTCGACGCCACCATAGTCAAGCAATTAAGGCAGAGGGGTTCAGTTGTGACGGCCAAAGCGGGTATGGACGAATTCGGAATGGGTACTCATTCCACAACGTCCGCATTTGAAGATATCCATAACGTGTGCGGCCTAGAGAAGTACTCAGCCGGAGGTAGCTCTGGGGGAAGTGCCGTCGCCGTAAGGAAGGGAGAAGCCGAATTAGCTCTCGGCACCGATACGGGAGGATCTGTTCGTATGCCCGCCGCGTATACCGGCACCGTGGGGTTCAAGCCGTCGTATGGCATGCTATCTCGTTGGGGTGTAGTTCCTTACGCAAACTCACTCGATACGGTTGGGCTACTCGCCAAAACCGTGGGCCCGATAGGAACGGCCATTGTCGGACAAAAGCTATATTTGGAACACGATCCTAATGATCCAACGTCTCTGCCTCCTCAGGTGCGCCAAAGATGTACCGCGGAACGAAAAGGCTACGACTTGTGGAACCCAGCCCAAGAGGGTCGAGTACAGGGTTTGACCTTCGGAATCCCGATAGAGTACAACATCGAGGAACTCGACCCGCGCATACGACAAGGATGGCTTACAGCAGCCCAAAAGATCGAAGAATTAGGGGGTCGTGTCGTCCCGGTGTCGTTACCTTCTACGAAAAACGCACTTTCTGTATATTATGTGATAGCACCGGCTGAAGCAGCATCTAATCTTGCCAAGTACGACGGCGTTCGCTACGGTAAACGAAACAGTGAACAAGCTAGCGACTCTTTCGAGGGCATCTTATATGGTAAAACAAGAGACACGGGTTTCGGAAGCGAAGTCAAACGTCGCATTCTGCTGGGATCGTACACCCTCAGCTCAGAGGCTATAGACAACTATTTCATACAGGCCCAGAAAGTCCGCCGCATCGTCAGGAGAGACTTTGACCGAGTCTTCAGACTATCAAACCCGCTTGAGGACCAACAACCTTTCGACCTTAGCGAAATGGAAGATACGATAGAACTGGAAAACAAGTTCGGCCCTGCCCAAGTCGACTTTCTTCTGTGTCCTACCGCACCGACTACTCCACCCTTACTCGAGGACGTCAGGAAACAGACACCCCTAGATTCCTATATGAACGACATATTCACGGTTCCGGCCAGTCTCGCGGGATTGCCCGCCATCAGTATTCCCATGGACATCCCTGTTGATCCAGCTAGTGAGGAGCAAAAACTGCTAAGCTTTGGAGGTATGCAGCTCATTGGGCAATATTGGGACGATGCGCGTCTACTTTCTGTAGCCGATGTGCTAGCGCCTCAGATACTTCAGCAAACCCTCTTTTGAGCCTCACGCATCTCGATGCGAGACAGAGGATATCTCATCTCCGATGTAGAGTCGTAGAGTGTAGGTAGTCAGGATATGTACGACAATACCCCAGAGATTATAAATCAAGATCTCTTGCTCTTTCCAATCGTCCGTAATATGAGGATGAATTAGCTTCATTTTCCGATTAAACGTGATGTTTCGTAGTAATATGCAAGGCTTCGATTCTCAAGGCCAGGCGTGCGACACTATGTAGTCGTTTCTTTCATCGATCATCCCTACCAGATTCACCGCTCGAATCCACATCCATATGACTTCGTGGTCGGTCCCTATCACTCGACCTCGAATCCCTTCTCCCACTCGACCTGGAAGTTGATCTCCTACGCCCTCTATCCGAGAATTCGCCCTCTTCAATCAACCCCTCGTCATCGCTATCCGCCCTCGCATCTTCATTGGCGTCACCGTTCATGTCGACATCCTCCTCCAATAAATCTTCAATATCACCCAACGGGCTTGTCCTCGGCTCCAATAACTCCAAGTCCTCCAAAACCTCACGTTTAGGCATCTGCCACAAACTCGTAGCGCAGACACGATCTTTCGTCAACAAATCATCCACAAACTGATCCATAAACGTCAAACTCGTACCCGCGCGCCCCTTGCGCCGTAACTTGCGCCTGTCCTCTAAAAACGGCTCGAGAATCGTATACACCGTCTCCGCGCGTCGCGTCAACCTAACGTAGAAACACGCCAGCGCGCGCAGGTACTTGAACTTCTCGCCGCCGTAGTTTAGATACTCTTGCAGCACCGCGTCGTCGGGGGCCAGCTGCAGCAGTTTGAAGGCTAGACATAGGAACGGGCTGGGCTTCTGGTTCACGCCGTGGGTACCGCCGATGAAGGATACGTGGTCGACGACGCGGTCCACGATGTCCGCTTCGTTGACGCCGAAGCACTGCTCTTTCCAGAAGTAGCTATCCACGATGCGCTCCCGTACTGCCTTCTCCATGATGGTTGCTGGGTTGAGACCGTTGGGCGCGAGGGCGGCGCTGGACCCGCGCTCGTCGAGGAAGCGCCGCTCGTCGGCGCGGTGGGTGTCGGAGCCCATTATTTGTGTGGTTTTTTCTTTGGGGGGGGTTTTGGAGGGGGTGGCTTAGAGAAGGGATTGCGAACCCGGGTTTTTGTTTGTATTTAGTGAAAGTGGGAGATTTGTTCGCGTGGGTTGGAAATTAAGGTGGCGCTGGAAAGAGAATTATTGGAAAGTCTTTATTGTTGCAGCTTCTTGGAACTTTTAGACGGTAACTACAATACCTATTCTCTTATCAGTTGCCGCTAGGTACCTCTGCATAGCTTTATCGATAGGACGTTTTCAGGGGGCTAATCGCTAGGTTAGCTGCTAGCGTAAGCTCCAGAAGACTTCTTCGACTTTCAGCCCTACGACCAAATTTACCAATTTCATCATCAATTTCCACACCATAAATCTAGGAGGTAAATGGCCGACATTACTTAGCGAATATCGGCATATCGTAATTACGCCTTATTAAGCACGCGGAATAAAGGCTTCTTCCGAAAAAGCCACTCGTACGACAACATGTATAACATTAAATCAGATCAAATGATCCAATGAGCTACCAAAGATTCCTACTTTTGGAAGCCAACCTAGTCTATTGTCCAAGACGCAGATTGAGTTGGCAAATCTACGTCCTCTATTACTAGAACACCACGCGCCTGATTCAGTACGGTAGTATGGTTACGGCGTTTTGTGGTATGTAACATGTTAGCACTAGAAGACGTATATCAACGTCGTGATAACCGCGTGGGATCCAGGATACCCAAAACGGTTCACTACTAGGCGCGGTGTGGTGTTCATCGCGGAACGGTAGGGTGGCGTTCTTCGGAAAAGAAAAAAAAGGCCGACGCAATGTATGAAAGCGGTTAGAAAGGAGGATGTGAGTTTACGCGTCAAGGGATGAGCACGAAGCCTCCTTTCCCTATTCTACTGGCCGAAAATGCTACTAGTAGATCTCATCGTTGACCAACACTAGAGAACCTGCTTACTCCCTTTCACCACTCTATTGAGCCCCAACGGTCAGTTGCAGAAAATAAGAAGCCCACGACATAACCCAATAACAACAAATAGAGACCCGCTCCAGGGCTCGAAATATTACTTACACCCAAAGTCATCAAATCATGAGGATAATATTTACGTACTCCGAAGCTTCAGGGGCGGGTCTGCTAGGTATGCTTTCCGTATACCTTTTCGCTCTCACGTCGGCTTATTTACGTCCCAATACCATGGATACATAAGTCAAACACGACAACAAGGATAAGCAACCAAATCCCGTTTCAGTATAGTTAAGCTGTCAACAGATAGTTCTTCTATGCCCGTTTCTGGAGCTTCCCTGGCCAAATCATACTCTACCGATAAGGAGACCGCCCATAGCTAACTCCACGAACCGAAACACCCTTACTGTACGCTTTGACTAGCATACTTTAAACTCGGTAACGTATTACGCATCGATCGAGATCGAATACCCTCTCAGGCTCTCTCTCTCTCTCGTGTATTTCATAGAGATAAAGTTATAAACGTTGAGCGCCCGGTCCTACGATAGCTTAACACTGCCAAATCTCTACTATCGTGTGACAGTATCTGTGTGGAGCTTTAACAAACATATCCGACCCTCTTTTATCCACAGGATAGAAATTCGAAGAAAAAAGATTTATTTATTTTCTGTGTAGAGGGGCTTCGCTAATAGGGCAAGGCAGGATGAAGCACCGAGAATGGACAGGAATGCGGTATATTCTTCGACGTTTCACAGGATGGTAGATTTGTTGACACCTTGCTTGCAGAGTGGGCTCGTTCAGATTCTTGCATATCCGTGGCGTAAACATAGTCTAACTATATTTAGAGCGAATATTCTATGCCTACCCTACGTAGGCAGGGAGGCACCTACATGAACTCCTGCCATAGGACGCTAGGACACCCTTTATAACCACCACCCAACATAACCCAAACCAACGTCCTTGGTTTGGGGGAATTAGCTTCAGCCAAGACTCCTTCATATGCTAAGATAAATCGAAATTACGTGATAGGCCCTGGGTCCAATAGAGGTCAGATACCCACGACATGCCTGTGCCACGAGAGGCATCCCTCTCCTAACATATGGCCAAATGGGATGGGAAATCTCATGTCTTCTATTGGCTTCGAATCGGCCAGAAGGACTTTACCGCGGCTAAGCTCGCTTGGCAGTTACCAAATATTCCGAGAGTAGAAATGCCATGGTCAATCCAGTTGTCCTTCATATAGCAAAACTCCTACCACGCTATCGTAACCCCGTCCTTGGGTCGTCTGGATCGGCGCCCGTTGACTACATGACACTCCATCGGGTAAGGTCCAATACTCAGTGAGACCACTCAGATCTCAGATAGCACCATGCTTTTCGCGCCTAAAATTTATCTAATATATATTCCACTTCCTCTCCCTTACCTAGCCTTCAGGTCAGTGCGTATTATGTGTATTATCAACTTATCCAAAAGTAGGAACCTGCAGCGAGAATCTTCGCTTACGTTCAGGGTGTAACGTCTCCTTTCCTGTTGGAATCTGATCGCGGAGTGAGCTGGCACAACATTCATATGGTGGACCACCGGTTGTGTTCCGCGCCGGAGGGGGTTAATCATGACTATCAGCCTGGACCTTGTCATATCCTCTACTTTGGAACCGGGTGCCCCATCCGGGATCCTCATTCCGCCACACAAACAAGAGATATATAAGGGACTCGTAGCAGGCATTGACATCTTAACACAGGTTATGCCAGTCAACTTCAATTTATATCGACGACAACCTGCAGGATCTTGCAAATCGAGGCCGAGGATAAGGACCCGGGTCCATGCGGGTATCACAACGGCAGCATATGTCTGCCGCCCCGCGCCTTAACTTGATATTCGGGGATGCTACCGGCTATTACTAAAGCCAAAGCGTCCCCTCCTATAGGCCGAAAAGACCATCTACACCAAGGCAGTGCTATATCGAGCAAAGGATCCAGAGTCGGATGTAAGCAGGGTTTATCATGGTTTATCATGGACACCTAGGTATGTCGCAAGAGTAAAATTTTTATTAACTAGAAACAAGATAACGCTACTACTATATTCCTGACGTTTAGTCGACGTTGGAGCATTGAGAATGTTTCCTTTTCTATATAGAGTATCTTCAGCCCATCTATGAGGGTTGTAGATTCCACTAGCTTTAACGTCTAAGAGTTAGAAGTAAAGAAAACGCTATGGCAAAATCTGTTCTGATCGATATACCAGAAGGGCTTGGTGCTGAAACACTGGCCGCCACTATCATCCTAGCAGCCGTCTCTTTTATTACCGTTATTTTACGACTATTGGTTAGAATCAGAAAAGGGTCTATGGGCTTTGATGACTACTTGATGGTGATAGGTCTTGTAAGTTTCCAGTCCCTTAGTCAGGAACGATTTAGAGACGTTTATGTGTGGAAATGGCAACTAATGGTGACTTCTTATGCTATAGGGTACTTATATGTTCTGCTGTGTCGTTATCTACCTCGCCTGCTTGTCAGGGTTTGGCGCGAAAGACGATGTCCTTTTCCAAATAGACCCAACGGGTGAGATGAGGGAGAACGGTTTAAAATGTACGTTTCCGATACTTAACTTATGTCATGTTCATATACGGCGCTTTATAGCTAACTGGTATCCTAAATTCTAGGGATGTTCTTTTTTGAAGTGGGCTATATGGCGTGTTTCCCCTTCATCAAAACTAGTATTTGTGTTGCTCTCATACGGATCACTAGTGACAAGCGCTATGCGATTCCTCTGTGGCTCGTTATCATTGCTAGTTTCGTCACGGCGGCCGTCGGTTTGGGAATCGTCATGAGCCAATGCGAATCCATATCTGAGAATTGGAAAGTAGGACCCAACACATGCTCGGGCCTCAACCGCCTCGGCGATGTGTCTCTTGCTATGTCGGCAGTTTCCATCGTGACGGACTGGACATGTGCGGTTATTCCTGCGTTTATCCTGTGGAACTTGAATATGAAGCCTCGGGTTAAGGCGTCGCTTATATTCGTCCTTGCCCTTGGAGTCTTGTATATCCCACCCATTCCCCAAAGTTACCTTGTATTGGCTTAGGGTTAGGCTAACTTACCTTTCTGTTACAGAGCTAGTATATCTACTTGTGTTCGACTACCGCTCGTGAAGATGTATATGCACACTGTTTCAAACCCCGGTGACGGTCTCTGTACGTAATATTGTTACGCACTCTACATCCATGCATTAGAAACTAACCACTATATAGACAAGGGGTGTCGCATAAGCGTTTGGTCCGTCGTCGAGTGTGGTATCGGCATCATCGCCGGCTCTCTCCCGCCGCTACGACCACTATTCTCACGATTTGGCCTAGGGACCAACCCGAGTATTAGGAGTCCTTATTACCGGCATCAAAGTAATAGAAGCTATGGGCCTACCGGCTCTACCAAAAAACGATCGTCTCATATTCCTCTTACCGCCGCCGCCGCCGCCGATCCCATACAACTTGGATACATGAGGCGAGCAAACCGAGGCGATTCGGTGACAACCACTTGCAGGGCGGGGCCCAGGTCGCACTCGGAGTGGTGGGAAGCTAATGACCATATTTATGGTAATAACGATTCCGATGATTGTTCGAATCGCAAACTTGTTATTGTTAAGGATACGCGGATAGATGTCAAATACGATAATTTATAATTGGGGCTCAAAGCGGGAAGGGGGTAAAAACTATTTCAAAAGTTCAACTATATGCCTCCTACGCGAAGAACCGCCTGGAAGAATATTCCAGGCGGTGCTGAGGTGCGCGAGCCTTTTATTTTCTATGTACATTAGATACTCGGCTAGTTACCAACTAGATAGCAATATTTCAGGGGACGATCTACTCTTAAATCTTGTGTAAAATAACCAAAATTGCTACAAATTTTACATAGCCCCCGTATCATTCCTAATTGGCAACGTAAGGGTAGAGTGTAAGGGCTCGACATAATATGTACACGAGGTTTTATACCTCCGAACCAATCACGGCGCGGGAAGAGTTCTGAATTGGGAAGATGTTAGTTCCGCCTTTATAAGAACGGTACTGATGTCAAACGGCTGTCTACCTGGCTGCCTGTGTAAAAGATCCCTTGTGGTGACTATTCATCAGCACGTAGTTACGTGTCTAGGTACTTGATATGCCTTATGATTTCCGCTTAATGCAAGGTCCCCAGTTTGCGTAGGCCGCAGTATCGTAAAGCGTAGACCCCCTGAAACGCTGAGGATGTTAAACGCCTGTAAAGCATTAAGTTCTGGGTTGTCGCCGTAACGGTCCTTAGCGCCTTCGGTTCTAGTATGAAGAGTAGGGGGGATTAAGCTTCGATTGGTCAGGGTTTCTTGGGTCATGCCCATATAAGGTCTTATAAGGTCATATAAGTTGGCCACCGTGTTTCATTACTTTTATGATAATTTACCTTTTGCATATTACTATTCTGGCAGGGAACCCATGAGAGAAAATGAAGGCTCTTGTACTCCATCCTCGAGATGGGTCTGTCCAAGTCGAAGATATACCCACACCCGTTCCCGGCCTGACAGCAGCTCAGACCATTTCTGGCCGTCTAGGAATCCCCGGTCCTTTTGGCAATGACTTAGGGAAGGGAGATGCCTTCAATGGCCACAAGCCAGAAGATGGCCCGGTCAACATCTTCATTTACGGCTCGAGAACGTCCCTAGGCTTGTGCTCGGCACAAGTGACAAGTCTACCTAGTCGAGAGAACGACTGGACAACCCATCCGCCTCATCGGTGCTGCGAACGCCTCTAGACGCGGTCTTTTAAGACAACAACCGTATGAGTATGACGTGCCGGTTGATTATCGCGATAGCGACTGGCCGGGAAAGGTGCGCGCTGCTACGGGTGGTAGGGGAGTGGAAATTGCTATGGATTGTATCTCGGAAGGAGATACGGTGCGCAAGGTTGACAGCAAATTCGGAGCGAAGGGCGAAAACAGGAGGCCTGGAATTGGGTAATATGTGCTCCGAGGTTCCGTATGGTGCTTCGTGGGAGTGTCTTGGTGCTGATATTGAATTCTTTGGTAATTATTCTTATTTCTCTGTCCTTCCACTCTTACACCTACCCAGAACCGACTTGCTAATCGGCATAATTACGCAGGATATAAAATCCAAGTGAACCCAGGAGCCCGGAAATTGGCTGACGAGTTCTTCCAGTACCTTGGGTCGGGGGTTGAGAAGGGGGAAGGCATGCTTGAGCCGAACCCCATACGGATCATGCCAGGCGGGCTTGAGAGAAATGTTCCAGATAGGTTTCAGTTGACTGGGTCGTTGCTGGTGAGTGATCGGATAGCCAGTACGAGGACTGAAGACTATATGCCTCCGATTAGCATGGAAAAGATAGTGTATTCCCTCGATAGGGGAGAGTAAGTTGGGGATTGAAGTCTTACATGGGGATTTATGCCAATTTAATAAGCCCAAACTATACTGTCCGTAGTTTACAAAATTGGTATACAAGGCACAAACCCCAACACTTCTCATAATCATAGATCCAATCTCACACATTGGCACGATAAAACCGTAAAGCGACAACATTCAAGTTAGCTACGCGCTAGGGCATTCTGGCTTCCAGGAATAGTGATGTGTCTGTATAGATTCAGTGAGTTATTTTTATTAGTTGAGGTATATTTTTCCAAACGTCAAACTTACGATCTTGGAAAGGGGGAAAGATACAATGTCGGGTATGCGGCAAAGAGATTGTAGTACATGGAAGTATGCTGGACATTAGGTTAATCACGGCTGAGCTGTTGTCCAACGGAATACGTATGACGAGGTCTGACAGGCCATATTATGCGTAACTACCTGCCTATTAAAGATGAATACAAAAAGAAAAAAAACCATCCGGACGTACAAGATTGGGCTTAGAGTAGTATACCTCCCTTCAGGATAGATTCGACCGTAGCTATGCTTTAGGCATTAAGTGTGTTTGAGTAAGTATCGGGTAATTCTCAATTCGCCAGCGTAAAGGGGCTCACATAACGAAGTCCAAGGCGTACAAAGTATAGAATGATTAGCGGACACGGTCTGCCATTTAAATAACAGGTAATCAGCAGTAATATCCCAGTATCAGGATACTCGGCGTGTTTAAAGAGTTCGTCGCAAGGATGTCACCGTACGATCTGCGATCGGGATCGGATCAGATCGCCAAGCCGGGACCCCGGCCGAGAGGGCTGAAGCGCGTTGCCCGGGAAACACGAGAATCGAGACAAAACAGGAAACCGGTTTCTCCAAAGTTGGCACTTAGCCAACCCTTTGGCAACGCTTTGGAAGTGTTCAACCTGTCGTAAATCGCTTCAAAGCTGCAGTTTTCACGTATCTTCGTGTTTATAAGTTTCTACATTTATATATTATATTATATTATATTATATCGGTTTTCAACGGTTTCGAACAAGAATGCTTTTGACGTCGTCGCAGGTCTCGGTTGTAATTTCGTCAGGAATCGGTATGGATTATTGAGCCCCTCCCCAGAAACGGGTAAACAGCCTAAAACAGCTGCAACGGTCGAACTGACAATGATCTGCGTTTTTTTCCCTTTCTTCTAGTTGTCTTGTGCACGGCAGCATTGTTTCTCAGCGGTTATGTGATCCAGCAGCGAACGCTACGTGACCTACGAGCAGCCATCAAACCCAACCGCATCCCGCGACCGAGCCCCAAGGTCTACTTCCCGGAGCGTTATACCTCGCCTAGTCAGCTGGAGGACACGATAAACGAGTCTCGACTGCCGCACCGTCGGAGGAAACATAGTGAAGAGGAAGGGGAGGAAGATGTCGTCATTGTGCGGCAGAGCGTGCCGGAGGAGGAGAGGCTAGAAAAAGTAGAGCAGGAAGAGCCGGTTACGCCGGATGCTGCCGGGACACAAGTGGGAACGCCAGATGAGGTGGAAGAGACTATACAAGAGACCATGCCCGACAAGAAGAAGACCGAGGAGAAGCCAGTCAGCAGAGCGGAGAGGAGACGGAAGATCAAAGAGGAGATTCGACGGCTGTCGGAAGGCCAGGAGCCAGTATACTATCAACGACGACTATGGTAGACTGTAGTTCTACAACACGCTGTCGCACTCTAATAGTTGCTTTTTCTTGATGTAAATTGATACTATCTACTTGATCTTACCGGTACATGCGTTGGGATTGGTGGGATGGGTGGGAATTGGTGCCTTTTGGGAAACCCGGGGGCTGGGACTTTTTTTTATTTTTTATTTTTTAAGTCGAAATCCATCGAATTTCGAGCACGGCATATCATGATAACGGGATCGGTGACGTAGGAATCTGTACGAATAGTTTACATATGGGATAATGGTTACGGGTACTCGGTTAGAATGCAGGCGGATCTTTTTGCCTTGTGAGGCATAACGTAACAGAATCGCGTTGTGTTGTGCTGTGTTGTGTCGTGTTGTGTGCCTACTGTTGAGTCTCTTGGTGATAGCTAGGTATCTACCTCCTAAAATTCCTTGAATTACTTTTGCTGAAAACAAGAGTTTGAATGTTCAACATTATCTCAACTCGTCTGAACCGTGCTTCTTAGGGTTACAGTGAAGCGGCGTCATCTGCACTCGATCAAAGACTTTGAATCTCTGAGGGTTGCGAATCAAGTCTCACGCGAAGGATGCAGGTGATTGATTTCCAGATAAGGATGTCGATTCCGGGTATGTTGGAGCGGGATCCGGGGACAGATTGGCGACCACCCGATGGACGCAAGTAGACGGTGTCGAGGTTACTACCGAACCGAGGGAAGTTGTTGTTAGATACGTGTATTCAGAAACGTTTATGAAAAAAAAAAAGAACAAAAGAAAAAAAAAGCGGATTCTTGCTATTTCTTGATCTATCATCTATCAACAACCTTAACTTCGGAAACGAGGAAAATCTATTAATAATTACTGAAAATATCAATTTTATGAGTCGAATATTCAGATCGAAGATCCGACGCAAAATGAATTATTACGACGTAATAATAGAATAATCGTGGTGATAATTCGGGTCTAAGTGATGTAATAGGTATAAGACGTGGTTCCCCATAAAGCCCATACTTCGATTACTTTCTTGTTTGTCGTGCATATAGTACCTGTAATTGCTAGGCTACGGACTCCGGGTTTACTTATAATAGAATAGTTAGATTATATTATTCAGTATCATAAGGTGCCCTCTCGTGTCATGATATTGGATAGTTAGTCGAAGAGATACATGTCTTGGTTATTTGGTTCTTCATCGTTGATTCGTACCGAAATATCTCGTATAAAAATAACAATCATGATTTTTTCGTGGTGAATTGCTGAGCTGTCTTACCTCTTCGCTTCCTTTCCCAATCATGTCCGAGCAGGTTTCTAAGCGGGCCGTTGTGCATTATTAGGACCATGCAGGAGAAGATCTAGCCAGGAACACCAACGCTCCGAGTCGTCAATCCTCCAGGAGTGGATAATTATCATATATAGCCCTACATTCCTGTACTGTACGGTAATAAGTAAAGAATAAAAAGCTATTGGCGATCAACTGTTTAGTAAAAAAAATAAAACAAAATAAAATAATATCTTTACGGTCTCCGTATATTTCGTCATTTTCAGCCTTGAATAGGAATTGCGGTATTATTGTCCAAGTGACAGCCATGTCTACCATGTCTATATCCCTGTCTTAGAGCCTACCTACTTACCCAGGCGAATACCCCGCTACATCGCGACAATCTGCGGCCGATAGACCCCGCTGGTCTTGCCCCTAGAAAGGAGCCTTCTTTCGTTGCGGTCAAAGAAGAATAATAATAAGACGGTCTTAACTCTTCTAAGACTCCGTTTAAAAGTTTGGCTACGATACTTATGATACACCTCACCCAATCATTAACCGTGACCGGGGTATACGTGGGGACGATAAGATAAGCTATAGCCAATAAGATAAATATCAACCTACTTGATTAGGTATAGTGGGTCTGCTGAACTGTCGTAATTCCAGTGCACCGTAGTGGTACGTAATAGGTAGGTATTGGGCTCTTGGTCTTCTCCGTCCCAGCTTACATGTACCTAACCTAGTGTAGCTTGCCTAACTTATACGGTACCTTATTGTAGAATTCACCCCTCTCTTCTCCCAAACACTCGCCTAGAATGGATACTCGATAACCTCGATATCACCCCGGGTATCGGCAAACAAACTATTTAGGTAAATTATCTCCAGTGATCGTATCGTCCCTCTCCACGAACTCCACGAACTATCTGTCTTAGTACTACTACTGTACGGAGAAACACAAGCCTAGGTTCGCTGGACCCACGGGTTGCCTCCAGGGCTATTCGTGACGCATCTTGGCCCTGGATGAGAAGGTGGCACAACAGCAAAGACCAAGAGTGAGACCGAACGGGGCCAGTAGAATCTTGCATATGTAAACCCCATCCATCGTGGTGGGTGGTGGATGGTGGATGTTTGTGTGTGCCTCAAAGCTCACACCTCCCCCCCGTTCCCGTTCTTGTCCTTCCATACCATCCCTATCTTAGAAGTTCTTCTCTGCAACTCTCACGTGTGCATACGACCAACATATACTACTTACACCACATACACCACATACACCATACTTACACCGTCAATAACACACCTTCAGAGACACACCTTCAGAGACACACCTTGCAACACATACCTCAAGTTTACTTCTTCAAGCTTCCCCTAGCTTGAACCCTACCTGCGTACAAACGTAGGTACCTAACCTAGAAAAAAAAAGAAAACAAAAAAAAAAGGACGAAGCTGAGTGGTGGTGTGCTCGCTTTCGCCGTGACTAGTCTTCGTCATTGTGAATCCTACCCATATCGGTCTTTTGTTTAAGTCAAGCTGTCATTCCTGGCCTAACCTCCCGGGGAAAGTTATCTTGTCTCAGATTGTTATCTAGTTTAATCCCAGGGCTGCAATTTTCTTATTTTCGTCTTACCCGTTGTTAAATAATTTTGACTCTCATATTGAGTAGTCAGGCTTGAATGATAAGGGAGCTGTTCGCTCAGATGTGCGAAGTGCTCTCACCGAACCTACCTCCCTAATACTCACCACTCCGTCATCTTGGTTTGCGATTGATCACATTTCAAGCCGACACAATGGCAACCGAAACGGCTATTCACAACGGCCCCTCCCGTTTGGAGCTTCTTAGCGCTGAGGATTTTGAGACGGCTTCTATTCGTTCAGCCGCCCCCTCTTACAGTGAGGCACTTCTTTCACTGATCCCGCGTCTAAGGTAAGAAAGTGCTAACAAAGAGACCTGTTTTAGTCTCCGAAGCGCCCTCGTATCACTCAACGATGCCTACCAACGAACGTGTACCTGAGTACACGCCCCCAGAACCGCGAGGCTCGCCGATGGCCTCACCGCCTCGCTATACGTCTATGCTGAACCCGTCCTCAACGCCGACCCCTATGACCTCGACGTTCGCACCGGGGGCGGGTTTACCACGGATACCATCTCCGCGCCGTCGCAACGACGTACCGCAGCTCGGCCACTTCCAGGTCCCGAGCTGGTCCTCGATGAGTAGCAATCCGACAGCTCGCCATTACCAGAGGGTCGCGCACCGTCGCGTATCCGCTGCCAATGGATCTCACGGCTGGGGAGGAGTCGAAAGCGCCCTGCGATCGGCGGTCCAACGTATTAATGCTGCGGCTGCAGCCGACGATGCTGACCCCTATAAAGTCCGACCTCTGGAAGATCCCTATCTTGTTGGAGAGGAAGCAGCCGCGAGGGCGAGGCGCGAGAGGTTAGCGAGACAAAACGGCGATGATATTCTAATTCGCGAGGACAGACATTGGGATTGGTTTCTAGGTAGGCTAATTCGTATTTTTTATTTATTTTATTTTTACTTTATTTTTGAAAAGTCATGACGTATTCCCCTAGAATCAACACTGAGCAACGAAACCACATGGAAACATTAATATACTTAATATCAAGACTATGAGTGCTAATATCAAATCAACAGGCCAGACAAGGGGTGCAGAGGAACGCGAGCGAAGTTGGAGCAGCTTCCGCACCAACAACGAAAGCCGGGGGAGGCTCGCTCGTCGTTTCGGTCGATAAAACAACCTGTTGAACTTGTCATGTGGAAATTATTCCCATCGTAGTAGAGATTGCGACGTCGAGCTTTTCAACTCTAGAGATGAAATTGTGACTGGGCCGGTAATGGCCGCATTACACTTCTATCCGTTCCTTCGATCTTTTTATTTTGGTTTGCTCTTCATCACATGCATTTGGGTGGCGCTACCGATTTGGCGTCAAGTAGGCAAGTTAGACAGGTCTAAGGAGCATCTTTATTTTTTTCTGGCTGGGTTGCGACGTTCGGGATGTCCATATGGATGAATGGATGAGGTTATGAGATATGTCGCGGTGGAATTGATTTTTCATTTCTCTCTGCAATCCTTTAGGCTTTGCGATAACTAGCCAACTCCTATTTAGCATCAATTTAACACGAATTCGAAGAGCCTCGTTCATAGTTGAAGTCTTCTGTCTCGTAGTTCAAAATATCTTATTCATCCATGGAGGCCTTGGTCGCATATCTGACCGAATATTGACCTACCAGCCGTCAACGATTCTAATGGTTTCCCTTAGTTCTACATACCCGTAAAACGCCATCGGCCATGTAGCTACTGATTACACTTTGTCCTTACGGACTGAATTTGGTTTGCTGATGCTTTATGTGAACACTTAGTGGCCATTGTAAAATATGGTACCGTCCGAGTTCGAGTAACTTAGCCCTTGCTCTTGGTGTTGAGGATAAGAGCCACAATAAGTCTGTATAAGGTGAGCAACAACCCGGTTTAATACTTTGGATATCTGGACTTACCCGTAAAGACCCAAGACTTCACCGAAAATGAGAATCAGAACCATGCCAACAAATATTCTCGACTGCTCCATGTACGCGCGGACCCCCTTGTCACCAACAACTCCAATGCAGTACCCAGCAGCCAGGCCCGTGAATCCGACCGCAAGTCCACATCCTAGATGCATAAAGCCCCTATTTTAGACATTAGTTTTATCCGACCCTTCCTATTCGTTGAATTGCGGTATAAGGGACGTACGTGAATAAGCTGTAGCTCTGTCGGGATGGTGGATCCATGTCTCCGGCGATTAGGACGGCGATGACGAGCGAGTAAACCGCGATAATTCCGGACATGACGACGGGGATCAGACACTGTAGCATTCATCACATTAGAAGACTAGTCACAGCAGCAGAGGAAACCAGTATAGAACAGGCTGGACTAAGCTGTAACAAACCTTCATGATTAGATCTGGCCTAAAGGTACCAACACCTGCGATACCAATTCCCGACTTTGCCGTTCCGTATGCTGCCCCAATGCCTATATTATTACGGGTTTAGTACGCGATATCATTAAGGGACGATGCGCTCTATTCGGGGATCGTACATCCGAAGATCATGGCGGATGCAATGCCGGCCTACATTGTCAAAGACGGTATTAGTTAAAGGGCGCTTGAGGGAGCTTCGATGTTGACGGAACAGATGGAACCTCGAGCTTACCATGCCGAAGAAGGGGGCAAACTTGGGCGCGATCTCTGATTCGACCATGACGAATATCGTTATCGGATGTTTACAAACAGATGGAGAAAAGAGAAATGGATGGGCTCGAGGAATATAGAGAGTTGTTGTCGCCGAACCTGTCGAGCCTTAATGGAGTTATGAAGCTAAACCAAGCTGCCTTGGACCGACCAAACGCGGCTTTCGAATAACCTTACCGACCCGGGACCACGTGATTGTCCAGGTAATCTAGGTATGTACCTAGGTACTTAACGGTTCTACTATGTAATAGGTCCAGTGTTTTATATAGCGTACATAAAGTGGTATGTAGCTCTAGATAAACCAATCAATGCCCACAGGCGGAATATTACCCCACAAATATTTATATACGCGGAGTTGTTACGCATCATTCAGTGAATTATGCATGAGCTATCCTGTTTAGCCCAGAAATAAGCTTTGATACCAACAATGTACCAGACATGCCTGCGGTCACGGTCCTAGTTTCTTCGGTTTTTGGTGGATGAGGCCCGAATTGGGTTCAATGGTTCAAATTAGCTGACGATAAGATCCGAATTCAAGATAATAAAATAGACGAGTTTAAGGGGAAACCGTCGTATTCGCTCAATCCAATTCGCAGGGGAGAGATGGACCGTCCTTGGCATTATTATTACATATCTCTTGTTGCATGCAACAAGATATTGAAGTCGTCATCTGGGATGCATCAGGTGCATATCCTAGGTATGTTCGATATGCAGGCTGTAGATTCAGTTTCCGCTAGCATTGTACTATGTAATACATGCTCAATCTTCGTAGCCAATTGGATTGTTCTTTTCTATTTTCGTTGAACTCTCATATGATCAAAAACTTCAAACACGTATACACGCCATCGTACCTTCTATAATCGCGAACACGTACGATATGTATGATTAGAAAGATAATTACCTATCGTTAGTCGTAGGGGAAAGAAGTCGCTATCGCTTTAATTGACTGACTGACTGACTTCCATTGCACGTAATGTTCGTGACTTATGAGGTAAGATAATACATGTACCTATCTGGGTCTTTTTACAGGCAAGGTAACATTGGAGGTTTATGATAGTTTGTAACTCCTTACATAACCACACATAACCACACATAAACATTAACACATGCACCTACCTGCACCTAACACACCTAACAAATTCCGAGCCGACGATAACCCGGGCCTATTGTTAGTCCAGTCTAGGTGCCGTGGCCCAGTTTCTTAGCAGGTTTCCTTAGTCTTTTAGCAGTTTGAAGCAGACACCAATGTCCTTGCTCTTCTGACCCTTGATCGTACCTAATCAATCAATTCAGTGTACAGATTACCGTACAGCGTACAGCGCCCATTCAAATCCTACCTACCTCCGACCTCTCCCTTCCTGTCCCTAAAACCCACCTATTCGATTCGATGCCGACGTCCTGCTCATCGCTCCCCTCCAAATCACTCGTTATCCCGTTCCACTAGCGATTTGCATCCAATTATTAAACTTAGCGGGAATCTGGACATATCTTCTAGGCGAAAAGGAAAAAAAAAAGGGTTAAGCAAAAAAATTTATATCTGGCAGAAGGAAAAAAAAAAAAAAAAAACCCAGATAAAAAGATTTAGGAAGTTGGAGGAAAAAAGTAGGATATCGCTCTTCAACATCACGGCCGTCCACCCACGGCGGTGAGTCCGTCGTCAGTGTCGGCATTCACCCCTTTATCCTTCAATCTGCGGAAGTTTATCCTAGTCTCTTGTCTAGGCTCCCGGCCGCCTAGGCTCTTGTAAGAGTAAGTAAAGTGACGTGACGCCCATACCCCTGGATCTTGGAAATATTGATACGAAGCTGCAAACCTGCATTAATGCGAAGTGGTGTTTGTACAACCTAACCCGGCACCGCCGTACGATTAGATAAATTTTATCCTTTTAATTCCCGGGCGACGAATCTTGTTGCTGACTACGTAACCCCTTCACCCTTTTTTTAGGACTACGAGAATGGCTGATTACACATACGACCAACGGCGATATGGCCCGGCATCGAATAATCAGCGAGATGCCGCATTCTCCAACATTTTCGGTTCAGCCCCTCCGCCGGGACGAACTGGGACTATGACTTCGTCGTCGCAAGGCTACACACCGAATATGCAGCCTCAAGAGGGTAGAACCCAGACTATGTCTTCCGTATCGAGCATGCAACATGATATGCAGCGACGGCCCCCTCCACGACCCCAGCAACAAAGGGGCTACGAAGAAACCGGCCGAACTAGAACTATGGATACGAGCATGGCCAATGGTTACTATCAAAGCCAGCGAAATCCTTCTGGAGGTTACCCCCCTATGCCAGGACAATATGGGAGACAACAGCCGCCGCCGGGTCCGAATCAAAGGCCTTATCCTGGTCCTCCATCACAAGGACCCCCTCGATTCGACCCGAGAGCACCTGCACCTTCGGGATTTCCTCCGCGAAACCCAGCTCCTCGAATTTATCAGGGAGGTCCCGGTTCTGCTCCTGCCATGCGTGATGACCCGTATAGATCCCAGTCTCTCGCCAGCATGCCACGGCAGCCATTTCAACCGCCACCCGGCTCCTATCCAAATCAACCGAATTTCCGGGCTCCTCCACAAACTACCATGTCCTCCCGTACAACGGCACAAGGTCGAGTAGTCCCTGAACGCCACGATGATCGATCGATGTCGATGACAGGTTACCCCCCTGAGCGCGACGCCCATCAGATGATGAGCGGCCGAGTAATCCCCAATCGTATGAGGGCCCCCTCAAATGAGACGTCCGCAATGAATGGGAACGCAGGCGGCTATCCTAATTTTAACGGATACGCAGCCGCGCCGGGTACCGCAACAAGGACGATGAGTATGGCATCTTCGACTGTTGCTGGCGACCATAGTCGCACCATGTCAATGGCTAGTACCATTGTTCCTGAGACTTCCGAGCAGGCTCGACAACAACTCTCGCAACAAACACAGCAGTTGGTTCATCGGCCATCCCTATCCAAGTCAATTGAGGGTGAACGACCTCCTACCGCCAAGATCCGGCCGCCGTTGGTTTACCCTGCCCTTCTGTCGAGAGTCGCCGAATGTTTCCGTCAAAAGATCATCACGGGCGACCGGACGAAGAACGAGTTGACATATAAAAATGCGTTCAGCGGTTCTGAGGCGGTCGATGTCCTATCATATATCATAAGAACTACAGACAGGAATCTGGCTTTGCTCCTTGGTCGAGCTCTTGACGCGCAAAAGTTTTTTCACGATGTTACTTACGAGCACCGATTACGAGACTCATCATCTGAAATGTATCAGTTTAGGGAAACGCTTATGGATGAGCCAGAGGAGAAGCACCCGGTTAATGGTGTATTCGTCTTGCTCTCCGAATGTTATTCTCCGACATGCACGAGGGACCAGCTCTGCTACTCGATTGCTTGTCCACGACGATTAGAACAAGTGTCGCGGCTTAACCTTAAGCCACAAGTCGGCCTCAGGAAGGACCAAGACGCTACTATTAACGACGATGCGGACCAGACAGACGAACAGAAGCTCTGGATCAACACCGTTCCCAAGGAGATTGCTGAGAGCGTCGGCGACAGGGAGAAGAAGAGGCAGGAAGTCATTTCTGAAATTTGTTATACCGAAAGAGACTTCGTTAAAGATCTCGAGTATCTTAGGGATTTTTGGATCTTGCCGTTGCGCTCGAAGGGTTCGCCTATTCCCGCCGCCAGGAGAGACAAGGTCGTGCAAAATATTTTCAGCAATATTATCGATCATCCTAGCATTCACTCGGTCAGTTCACGATTTGCCAAGGCTTTGACAGAGAGGCAGCAAAAGAACCCCGTTGTCAAGAATCTCGGTGATATCTTCCTGGAGATTGTTCCTCAGTTCGAACCTTTTATCTTGTACGGTTCGAAGCAACTTGAAGCTAAATTCGAGTTCGAAAACGAGCGATCTAGCAACCCCTATTTCGCCAAGTTCGTTGAAGAGATCGAAAGGAGGAAGGAATCGAGGAAGTTGGAGTTGAACGGTTATTTAACCAAGCCGACAACACGACTTGCTCGTTATCCCCTACTGCTCGAGAACGTCTTGAAATACACGGAAGATGGTAACCCCGATAAAGAGGATATTCCAAAGGTCCTTACCATGATTCGTGACTTGCTTAGCAGGGTCAATGCCGAGTCCGGCAAAGCTGAGAACAGATTCAACTTGCGCCGCTTGCACGAGCAACTGAAGTTCCGTCCTGCCGATCGCGTCGACCTTAAGTTGACAGAGGACGGCCGAGAACTCGTATTCAAGACTCAGTTCAAGAAGACGCCCACAGACCCGACGGACATCACAGCCTTCCTGTTTGATCACGCTGTTCTTTTGGTGCGGATAAAGCAAGTTGGCAAGGGTGAAGAGGTGAAAGCTTATAGGAGGGTAAGTGATTGGTTATTTCCTACGTGTCAGAACTTAGTAGCTAATCCGGACTATCTAGCCAATCCCGCTAGAGCTACTCTCTATTAAAGAGATGGACGAAGTCATTCCTCAGGCAGGAGTAAAGCGAGCGTCCTCGAATCTGCCTTTCCGCGGCAAGGATTCCGACAAGAAGGCTACAGAAGGCTGGCCTATTACCTTCCGACATTTAGGCAAAAACTATTATGAGCAAGTCTTGTACGCGTCGAATCAGACAGCTAGGAAAAAGTGGCTCGAGTTTATCGACTCAGCTCAACAGCGTCTCCGAGCACGAGCCGACTTCTTCAATGTCAATACCCTCTCTTCTAATTTCTTCCAAGCCGGCAACCTTGTCAACGCTGTTACGCCTTACGGTAAGGACTGCAAGATACGCTAGGTACATGTCATTTGCTAACTAGACTAATAGATGGTGGCCGTAAACTAATTATCGGCACTGATCATGGCATCTATGTAGCGGACAGGAAGGTTAAAGACCAGGTGCCCAGGCGCGTCATCGAAGCGCAGCACGTCACACAGGTCGATGTCTTGGAGGAATACGGCCTCCTACTGGTCTTATCCAATAAGACGCTCTCTTCGTACTCGCTTGCAGCCTTAGATCCCAACGAGCCGGCACTTGCGAAGAGGCCCAAGAAGATTCAAAGCAACTGCAACTTCTTCAAAACAGGTATCTGTTTGGGTAGACATCTAGTCTGTTGCGTTAAGTCTAGTGCGCTTTCGACTACGATCAAGGTGTACGAACCAAATGACTCGATGAGTAAGGGCAAGAAGCAGAAAGGGTTCGGCAAGATGTTCAATGCTGGCCAGGATGAGCTGAAGGCGTTTAAGGAGTTCTACATTCCAACAGAATCGTCTTCCGTCCACTTCCTAAAGAGCAAGCTCTGTGTGGCATGCGCTAGGGGTTTCGAGGTCGTCTCTCTTGAAACGCTTGAGACGCAGTCACTACTAGATCAGGCCGATACATCGCTCGACTTCGTCGCAAGGAAGGAAGGCGTGAAGCCGATCCACATTGAACGACTTAACGGAGAATTCCTCCTCAACTACTCTGAGTTTTCGTTCTTCGTCAACAGGAACGGTTGGAGGGCAAGGCCGGAATGGCGTATTGATTGGGAGGGAACACCACAAGCATTCGCGCTATCTTACCCATGGATCTTGGCATTTGAGCCAAATTTCATTGAGCTCAGGAACATTGAAAGTGGAGCGGTCCATATTGTTCCACATAAGAACATCCGGATGCTACACAGTAGTACGCATGAGGTGAGTTACAGTTCGACGGGTTTAATGAGGTATAGGATTACTAACCCCCTATCTAGATCCTGTTTGCCTACGAAGATGAAGCCGGTGGTGACGTGGTCGCAGCTCTCGACTTCTGGAAAAACAATCGGAAGTCTGAGATGCTCGCGCCCTAATCTCGATTTCCATACTATATCTTTATTAATCAAGAAAATTTTCAAAGCGGGCATTTCGCCTGCTTGTAAGCCGTGCCTAGCTCTCATCTGATCATTTGGGGATTCAGCTCGGCCCAGACCGTGTAGGACCAGGCGATACTGGATAAGCATGCGAATTCATATATGCGGCTAGGGGGGGTTTGTCTCGTCTATCTGGCCAGCATATTTTCATTTTCCTTTCTGCCTCATTTTCGAGAATGTCTTCAGTAGCGAGGAAATAGTTTTTAATTGTGCCCTTAAAGTTTCCGAATTACAGGTTCGGCTACGGACTTTGGATTTTGCTGAAGTCCTTAGCCACTTAACTCTTTTGACTTTGTACGTCGAAAGGTGAAGACGGAAAGATATCCGGAAGGAAAGGGGGGCTCTCGTTGTGTATGTCAGTCACAGTCCGCGCTGCGTTTAGGTGGTGAAAGAAAGAAAGTTGAGCTACGACGAATTAATAGCGAGCGGCGGCGACTTTTTTATTATTATCGTAACGTGCGAGAACAAGGTAAGAGGAGGAGAAAGAGCAGAAAGAGAAGAGTAAGAGCAGAGCAGAGGCGACTCGGGACCTTTTTTTTCGCCTAGTTACCTAACGGATTTGTGGGAGGGAAGAAGGGGGAGAAGGAAAGGGGAGGATGGATGGATGGATGGATGTGTCTAGAAACTACCTCGTAGGTAATCCCTACCGTAATCACACAACAAGACCCGAAAAGAACTATGGACCCAAAAAACTTGTCTTCGTTTTTAAGGCTTCGGGGAGAGAAGAGAGAAAAGAGAAGAGGGGAGACGGGAGACGGTGTTACCCTTCTCTTCGTCTTCGATGGTTGTTCTAGATCTGTGCTTGCAGAGTGTGAGTTTGAGTGTTTGTGCGTGTGTTTGTGTTCTTGTTCGATTCGGACGTAGAAGCTCGCAAGGCTGGGTTGGCTTTTTTTTTTTTTCTTTGGCCGAGCGAGGGGCCGACTGAGTAGGTAGGTAGGTAGGTAGGTATATGCCTTGGTCCCTACCCGAGATATACGAGCTGTGAGGAATGGTCTATTCACCGACGTGGGATTTTGACATCGATGTCGAAATCGACATTTCCCGCTCCAGCCGATTCCTCTGGCTGGCTGGCTGGCTGGCTGGCTCGAGACGGTGTGGTTTGTATTTGCTGGGAACGGTATCCAGTATTGATATGGATACGGTCCAGCGGCAAAGGAATAATGGGGTTAAGGGGGGGGAGAGGGAGGGAGGGACCCGGGGATTAACGTTGAGGGTTAGGGAGAGAAGCTCACGAGAGTTATTAAGCTCGTAAGGTTTAGTGGAAAGCTAAGGGATGGAGTGGACGGGTGGATGGATGGGCGGATGGGTAGATAGCTGTAGGTAGGAGGTAGGTAGTTACCCATAATGATAATTTTCTTCCTATTTAATTTTTTTTAGCGGTTATAGCATAAGATAGGTAAGGCCTATAGTGACGGGTGTGATGGTTTTTTTACTTTTTTGGTTTGTTCTTTTTTTTTTTTTTTTTTTTGTGGATTGGGCTTTGCTTCACATGTTTGGACGATGGGAGGGATGAGGGATAGATGGAGATGGAAATGGAGATGGGTTGGTGTGATGGTGGCATACACGCGTCTCACCGAGTCAAAACTGTCTTTCGCTCGGTAACGCAAGCCGGCAGCGCAGAAAGCGCAAGCAGCGCTCCCTGATCCGGCCGGTATGTGGCACATAGTTTAGATTATTTTTTTATTATTTGATTTTAGAGTGTGTTGGTTTGTTTGATCAAGTCTACGTACATAAGACGGGTAAGTAGGTAGGTAGGTAGGTAGGTAGGCAGATTATTATTATCTCAACTCTAGTATACCTATACTACATCAACTTATGCCGATTTTTAAATAGGGATGGGGAATTCTTTTCAATCTCGGCCTGGAGAGCCTCGTACGTTGTCTGATGTCGATGTGTATCACTCCGATGGCCGTTTATTCGCTGGCTTTGGACGTCGAAGATCGAGGTCTAGAATCGTCGCACAGGGAGATTTATAGGTACTTGTAGATTATGCTAAATTGGGCAGGGGAGATGGGTTGCAATAGGTACGATGCAACGCAGCGTGGCTGGATTTATACCTATAGGCCAGGTACGTGCTGCTGGATGGTGTTGTATACATGCTTTTATAGGACTATAGGTCGTATATATGCCATGCACATGTAAGTAATGTATGTACGTCTATATGTGCGTCTATATATGTGTATGCATGATATGCCTTACTTACCTACCTATATATTATCTATACCTTATATATATGTATAGACTTTACATATACCTAAACCGACTTATAGACTATAGCTGCTTATACGAGAACCCTTGAAACTCTGCTTTCCACTGCAACCGCCGCATTGGGTCTACTCATTCGAGTTTTCTTTTTTTTCTCTTTCCTTTCCTTTGTTCTGCCGTGCTATCTTACCTTGATGGCTCTTTGGAGGGGTGTCTCGACATATAAGGGGCTAGGAGCTTATCTTTGAAATATTAGAGCGGCATTGTATGTGATGGTGCGATGTTACGCTTGACATCATCGTTAGGTTGGCGGAAGACGTCTCCTCCTATATCGCAATGCTACGGAGTTCTAGAACAAACCTTCGGGGATTTTTCTCCCAGACCGAGTACTGCGATAATATTTTGGCTGCCAGCGAGCAAGTAAATTCTTTTTAGTGGTAGTAGGGTGTTGGTGTTTACTATTACTACAACTAATACGCACTGCGTTACATATACCGTATGTGTGAGGAGGCGTGTAATATATATAATATATGCTCGTATGAGCTAGTTGTACAAGAATGCTCGCGAGTACGTGCGCTGATCGTGCGACGAGCCCGTATGAGATCGAAATACGGGGCTGGCCTAAATACTCCGAGAGTTGGCGTGGTGAAACCGCGCAAAAAGAGACGGATACTTGCCGCATCCATGCCTAGCTGCCGAAAAGTCGGCTTGAAAGGGAGTTGTCATCCAAGGAAAATGTTTCGAACCAGAAGAGATGAGAAATATAGTGAGACGAACTTGAGTAGGCCGTAGGATACGAAAAGGGAAAAACATGCTTAGGTATAAGGATATGGATATGGGATATGTAGGTGTATACACGTGTATATCCTTAATAGTACAAACATCCAGCTGCTTTCCTACCTGAACTAAACTACAGTTGACCATAACTGACACTTAGAAAAAACCTTAAAATCTTTAATAAATATACCCTAATAACATAATTTAAAAAATCAATATTAAAATATATTTTTTTAACAAATATATAACTTCCTTTTATTATATATAAAAATTATTATAAAATTTAACCCTACATAAAGATAAAATTATTTATATAAATAAATCACAAAAATTAAAAAAATTATTCAAATTTATTCTATTTTTCTTAAATCTTTATAAATATAATTAAATCAATAGAATAAATTACCTTATATTATTAAATTATTATTCCAAATTATTATTTTATTATAAATATATTAAATAATAATATTTTAGGATAAATAAATATTAAGTTTATAATATTAATCTTATTAATATATAAGATTGTGTAAATTTTATTGACCTAATTGAAAGTCCCTCCCCCCCTACCAAACCAAAATCAATTCCTAATAAAAAACAACTTATTCGTATAATATCAGGTTTTTTTATCCCTCCTTTAAACAAAATTCTAAAATTGAAAACAATATATGATTTAACTAAAAACACTAGAGAAACCAATTATATAAATAATTAAAAATCAGTTAAATTAATTATAATTAAAATTGGTATTTATTTATATTTTAGAAATTTTTATAAAATATTTTACTATAATAAATTATAAATTATTCTAATTAAATTAATTTGAATTATAATAAATTAAATTACAAGAATATTAATTAATATATTAACATATAAAAATTACTACACATTAATCAACCATTTAATAAAAAAGTTTTCTATTATATAATATTTATAAGAAAAATCTTAAATATTTATAAATAACATTAATATAGACAATAATAAATAAATTAATATTTTCAACCTTAACCATATATAATTTTATACAATTACAACAATTAAAGAAAAATTTATTACAAAAAATAAATCAAATAATAAGAAGAGCTACTATTTAAATTTATATTTGAATAAAATAATTACAAACTATACAATTTCTAACAATTTAATAAAAAATAATAAAGAAACAAAAAACAACAAAATTAAAATTAAACAAAAAAAAAAAAAAAAAGGTCCTTAACCCAAATCAAAAATGAATTTAACCTAATTTAAAAAAGGATATACAAATTTAGGAATATTAAAATAAAAGAAGAAAATATTAAAAATAAAGAAATTAATACAAATATAAATTTAATTAAAATTAAAGACAAAAATATCAAAGAAAATGAAAATAATAATAGTAATAAACCAACCCCATTAATTAAAATAATAAAAAAATTCTTACAAAAGCAAATTCAAACAAAAAAGGCTAAAATAATATAAATTAATTTAAATTAATATGGATTAATATAAGTAAAAATAAATTAAAATAAATTTAAAATAATTAAATTATTTATTTTATTATTTATATTTAAATTATATAAGGTTTTTGAATTTATATTAATTTTTTTTAATAATTTTATTATATATTCTTACCTTCCATTAATTAATGGTAACTTTAATATCCTCAATTCAAACCCTTTTTACTCACATTTAATTAAACCCTTTTATAAATATTAATATTAAATTAAATAAAATGAATTTTTATTATTATTAATTATATAATTTAATAAACTACCTTTTTTTTTAATATTTTTTTATAAATAATCATAATATTATTTGGTAAATATATATTAAAATCAATATTATTTAATTTTATAATATAATTAAGTTTTTTTTATTTTTCTTTATTTAACAAAATATAATAATCTTTAAATTTCTTATTTTTAGATATGTGAAAGAATATGTAAGGTTTGCCAGCTATAACATGCAAATGTTTATTTTAATAATATATATAATATGAATTTTAAGTTTAAATAAATTGTTGAAATTTTGAATAAATAATAAATATATAAATATATAATAATGTTATTTTGTTAATAATATTATATTATTCTTAAAAATAATCTTAAATTAATCTTTTAAAGTATTCTTATATTATTAAATTAGTTAATATTATATAATTTAATATAAGCAAATATATATTTATATTACTTTTTAAAAAATTGTACAATTATTATATAATTATAATTATTAATTTTTAATTTATTAATTTATTATATTTTTTTTATAAAATAAATAATCTTTAAAATAAAATGGATCTATTAAAATATTATTAATATAAATTTGATTATTAATTGGTTCAAATAAATAAAGGTTATTAACAAATATATAAAAATTATTAAATAATATTTAAGGTTGTTTGGATTTAATAATATTGGTTTGTTTAGATTTAAGTTTATAAAAGGTTATATTTAATTGTACAACTTTATTTTAAATTAATCCAAATAAATGTGGAAACCTTACAATTTGTATACCATCGGACAAGTAATAATGAATTGTAGTCATAATAGAAAGTTCATTACCTCTATTTAAACAAATAACTAAAAGAATAAACCCAAATTTACCAATGACATCTATATATTGCGCAAAGATACAACGTACTATACAAGCCAATTTATTATAATAAAACTATAGTATATATTATGAATATACATTTATAACTACATATACTTCGAATTTGTAAGGTTTTAATTTATAATAAATATTTATAAATCAAATATAATTAGGTTTTAATATAATCCAACCACTACAACAACAATTAATTTTATTATAATGTTATTTAATTTTATGTGAATGATATTTTAAAAAGATTTTAAATATAAAAATTTGTAATATATTAATTTTTTATTAATAAATATATATGTATAATATATAATAACTTATTTTTTTAACTAAATTGTTGATATATTATTTTTTTTAAAAAATTTATATAATTATTTTATTTGAAATTTAAGGTGGTTTAAATTAAATTATATAAATATGTTTATAGATTTATATGTATTAGTAATATTTTAATGTAATATTTTAAATCCTTTTTTAAGTAAAAGTAATGTTAATTAAAAATTATTATATTTATATTTAAAATATAAATATTATATATATTGGTAAAATAAGTTATTATAAATTATGTAAATTTAATTGGGTTAAATTTTTTAAATATAAAAATAATTTTATAAAGTTTAATTAATAAAATAAATATTATAAATAGTGGTAAGGTAAGTATAAATAATTTTTATATTAAGTTTTTTTTAATATTATTTAATAATAAAATTTTAAAATGGTTTAAGGTTAATTAATGGTTATAATATAATAATATTATATTGTATGGGTATTTATGTATTAGAATAAATTTAAAAAAAAATATGTAAATATTAAATAAAATTTTTTAATTATTAGTTGTTTAAATTATATTTTTTAATTTTTAATTATTTTAATTAATTAATTAGTTAATAGTATAAATAGGTTTTAATTTGCATAGATATGTATGAGGTTATTTAATGATATTATTATTTGTTAGGGGTATGAGTTAGTAAATATCTAACTAATTTATTCTTAATTAAATTTTTATATTCCTTAAATTCCTATATTATAAGTTCTTGCAACATATTTTTATCTAATACAAATTTACCAACGTTCAAATTATTTTTCAATAAGCTAAATTAGTCTTATTTCTTCTTATTTTTTTCAGAATTTAAATGAATAAAATTAATTAATATTATATAAATTTATAAAAATTTATAAAATACATACTTAAATTGAACAAACACCTGAAAAATGTGTTTGAGTATTGACAATTTGTATAACCCCCATTAAAAAGACTTAGAAATCCTGCAATACAATATTTGCATAAACCAGTTAATTAAGTGGATTAACATTGTATATATGGACTTATATTGGTTGGTTTAAAGGTAAAATAAGTTGTAATTGTTAAATAACGTTGTTATTATATTATAAGGTTAAATTTTATTAACATTTTTTTATTTTTGACTTAAATTTTTTTTAATTTAATTAAATGTTTAAAATCTTTATATAGGTTAGTATAAATTTAAATTAGGTAATATATTCTTAAATTTATAATAACTTCTTCGATTATTGCCCATATATTATTAAATTTACATTTTCTAATTTATTTAATTGTAAATGCAATTAATTTGAAAGGGTTTGAAAGATTTATATTCCTTATTGGAATTGTTAGAGGCTCTTCTTTCCATATCCAAATTGTAAAAGATTTATACTAAAGATACACCATTTATTCTTGGTTGTGTTAATTTGCGTTAATCTATACTAATTTATATTAATTTGTTTAATTTTATATTAATTAATTAAAATTTAATAAAAAAAATATACGCTTTTACTTTTTTTTTTAATTATATTGAATTTTACAGTAACTTATTTTAACAAAAATAGTATTATTTTAATTAGTAAATTAAGATAATTTAAATATAATAAATTATATAATTTGAAATATAAAACACAAATTTAAATAAAACCTTTTAAATAAATTAAATTATGAAAAATTATTTATTGAAATTGTTACGAAATAAAATAAACTTAAATAATTTAACAAAGAAATTTTTTATTTATATAGGTATTTTTATTAGTATAATTTACTAGGATTTAATTCAATTAAATTACATAACTAAATTACAAATAAAACCCCTACTATAACCTTATGAATTTTAAGGTTTTTTCTGAGTGTCAGCTATGGTCAACCGTACTAGACGAGCTTGGCGGCGCTACCGGACCTGGATCTTCTGTATCGCAAGCTCAACTTCTCGCGACCCTTGCGTAAAATAGGTTCAGTACGACGGCTCCTCGCTCATACATACCTCACTTAGCTTAAATATAATAATAAAAAGAAGAAAGGGAAAAGAAGCAAGCTTGAGGGGAAGAGCAAACGAGCGTACATAAGGTGCCGAGCTGTCGGAGCCCCCAAAATTAACCAGCTAAGAATCCAGTCTGCCAGTGTGCGGTACGGGACTTTGGACAATGGACTGGTCCAGAAACCCGGGAAGGACGGGCTGGTGGAGCCACGCCCCCCAGGTTTTTGAGTTCGACGGGACAGGGTCCGTTTGGATCGGGGTGGGCTCGTGCTAGGGGTGCTGGAGGTGCTGGAGGTGCTGGAGGTGCTGGTGGTGCTTTTGGTGGTGCTGTTGTGGAACTGTGTTCAGGGAAGAGCTGAGCAAACCATCACGATCGGAGCCACCGGAGGTCAAGCTACCTAGCTATCTGTATGTGATGTGATGTGTAATGTATGTAAGTAAGAATATATGTATGTAGTTATGTATGTATGTATGTATATTATTCTCAAGTCCAGCTAATCACCTACGTACTCGGATTGCTTGACTACCCCATATCTATACACATCTATACATCTATACATGGGAATCGTACAATAGTGATACCCATCTATTATATGTGGCCTCCCGGTTCCATACCTAGGTACCTACCTACTGCTTATCTTGTGTGGCAGTTTGTCCGGTTATAAGAAGCGGGTTCGCTCTCTCGACACATTCCTCCCTCTCCCACATCTCGAAGCTTTATGCTCTAACCGTTAGCAAAGTCTCTTCTTCTTCACATGCCGGTATCCAAAACTTAAACTTTACTTGCACATTTTCCACTTGTAATTGAACATCACTACCTTCGCCTATAATACTCTTAGAAGTCATCATCGAGTCAGCTCTCTATTGCCTATATACGGACCTCTCTTCTCTTCAACAAGACTCTTGAGATTTCACCTAGTACCGGACTTTTGAGCATATAACTGATCAAAATGCACTGCTACTGCGCAAACTACTACGTTAGCCACCCCCCTCCCCCCAAAACCAACATTTCTATTAGCGAAGGATGTCGTCATTAACACGCCGAAATAGGGATCGACCAACTGCCAGAACAAAGTCGCCCATTTCGGCCAGCGATGCAAACTCTGCACCGTACGTCATAGCCACCATTCCCAACCCAGAACCCCATTGTCTCGCTTGAAACATGTTTCTGACTCCGGGTGAAAACGAATAGGTTCTGAACGAAGGCCACCCGGCAAAGCAAGACCTCTTCAAGATAACGTCCAACGACTACGCGTACGACAGCGAGGCCGCGGAAGACGACTCGAGCCCGGAAGAAGACGGGCAGGAGAGGTCGACGGATCATAGCAGCAAGAGCTCTTCTAAGTGAACCGAGGGAATCGATTGAGGGGGGGTAACCTACTTGCGCGATGGCTCTAGATGCGGTGTTACGTACGATAAGGCGCAGGGGCGAATACGAAAATTCTTATTTATTATGATTTTTATTTTATTTCTTTATTAATTTATTTCACTCCAATCTTCGGGCTGGGGCTGGGGCTGGGGCTGGGATATACAAAGGAAAGAAAGGGGTGACACTAATAGCTTCGAGAAAAGTAGGACAGAGACAGGAACATAATGGCTGAGCTGTGCTTGTGCTCTCTCGCCCCATCGCCCATCGAAGACGGGGAAGTGAAACTGGGGTTGAGCTTGGGGGCAACAAGAACCGAGCACGAGCATGGGGATGGGGATGGGGAGTGTCTGGCATGCTAGCTGGACAAAGCTAAGCGGGCTGGGGAAAAATTCTTTAGAGACGTGAAAGTTCCACGGATACAGAAGCGGTGACGGGAGCTTGAAGACGGCGACTGTTCTCGAATGTCTCGAATCCTTCCTTACGATGGTACGGGGCAGGCGTTGGGGTGGGACGGATTGGGAATATACATACGTACCTCTTATGTACTAGGATAGGCTGGACACAACAGATCAGGATGGGATTTTTGGGGGGAGGGGGATCGGAAAATGACTACGACATAACGACGATAGTTTCTGACAATGAGTGTCGTTTATAATGAGAAAATTCTTTTCTAAGCTAGTGTTGCTTGAAACTTCCAGGTCGGAGTTTTGCGAGAGCATGTGCTGTGTGCTGCTGTGACATGAGCCTGTGTAGCGAGAGCAAGTTTACAGGTATGGTATGTGGTAGTTGAGGTTTGTAAGGTGTCGTGCTATGTCGTGCGCGAAGATAGGATCGTGGAGATTTGGTGCGACGAGCGGCAGGTGAGACAAAAAAAAAGGGCGTATCGCGCGTAAGCGCGTTGAGGTAGGTAAGCTCTGTGTAAGCGATGATGTTGAGTGTCTCAGATTGGGGGATGGCAAAATGGAGATTTGGATAGTCCACCGAGTTAAGTCCATATATTCTAATATGTCCGCTTCGGGGATCGAGATTCAGGGGGGCAAATGTAGGTCCCCTTGCTAATACCGACATATCGATATATCAATCTCGATTCTCGATGTCGATACTTGTCTATTGGGTATACCAGTACCACCTGTGAACGTGGCTATGTGAAGATGACTCGCATTTATGTTACGCAATTTCAACAGATATGCTGCAAATATACAACTGGTATCATCTCAAACATACATATCGCACCCTATACTCCTCATACGCCAATCCCCCAGTGGCGGCCTTTGTGCTCGAGCCGCCATGTCTCACCACCCAATTCCTGTGATTCAAGCCACTGGCTACCTACCTTGGCCACCTAGACATTCTAGATAGCTATGAGTGATAGTCTTACTTATGGCCCTGCAGATGCCACTCGAACACCTTCCTCAGCAGTTCCGCGCCATTCTTCTCCACAGTCTCCCCGTGGCACGGCACGATGATCTCGGGTTCCCACGCATCAATCCGACGCACGCTCTCGTTGAAGCCTGCCTTGTCTCCCCCCGCGTTGCTCAGCACGTACCACAGGAACCGCTTCAGCCCCTTTGCTTCCCCCGCGGTGCTGTTGAGCGTCTGGAACAGCCTGTTGAGAAACCCGTGGGAACTCTTCTCCGCTTCGGGCACCCTCGAGTACTGCTCTATCGCGGGCAGGTTGAAGAGATAGTCGGCTTGGATTAGGGCCCGGTCAGGCTTGTAGAAGAGCACGACCTCCTTGTTGGGGTGCGCGTGCACGAATTCGACCTCGAAGTCCGCTGCGAACTCCTCGCTGACGCCAGCGGCGTCACGTTGGTTCGTCGTGTCCCACGTGAAAGCAAAGGGCTCGTGTCCGATGCGCGGGTCGTCATGTACCTTCTCGCGCTTTTCCTGTAGACCCTTTGGGCCAAGGAGCTTGGCGTCGGGATATGCACGCGCCCATTCAGACAAGAATATGTGGTGCTCTATGTCCCCCGCGATCAAGTACCCGACGCGGCCGCCTAGCTCGGCAACCTTGGCTTGCGTCTCAGGGGTTAGGGCTACGGGGGAGTAGACCGCCAGAGTACCGGAGGTGAGTCGTACTGAGATTCATCAGCATATATCTTCTACACCATAGGCACGGAGTTGGACTGCGAAAATTGCTTACTTATGGTACCGCGCCCGCCGACACGAAATATGCCAACCCGTGCGAATGGCACGGAGACTGTCACGATATTGGGCGTGATATTCCGGATGACGGCCACCTCACTTGGATTGGAGGGGACTAGTTTGGAAGACATGTTGCGAGAACGGATAAGTTTAATCTGTACTGTTTGGAATTTCGCTCGAGGGTGTGAGATATGAGGAGCCCTCGGATGAATTATATTATGCTTAGTGCTGGGTATCGTTAAATAACCTCTGGATGTAAACTGGTGTTGACGTCGTCGTGGAACCTGTGTGATCTGTGTGATCTGTGTGATCTGTGTGATAGGGAACGCCTGTCCTAAAGGTCTACTTATACCAGCGGAATCGAGAGCAATGTTCAACGTCCTCAGCCGAGGTCGACAAATACTCATTCTTATTGAAATCTTACTTCCGGGATTTCGAATTATCGCCTCACTCCGGCGCGGGCGAATTTGGCGGTCAGAACTACTTATAATAGGTATTTGGAATTCGATCCCACGATACGATTTGCTTGCAGATTTTGTTTGCAGATGAATGCATGTACGACTGGGTAATTTTAGGCGTTACTAAGCCCCTGCTCAGTGAAGCCTCCTGAAACCGATCACCGACGTGTAACTGACATCATGACCCTCGACAGTGCAAATCGTGGTACACGCAGAGTATAAATCACGATATGCACTGTGTAATTGGCTTCAGGTGGTTCGAGTGGATTCCCAAACCGAATAATGACTGATGAAAGTATTCAAATAATTATTTCAGACCTAGGTTAGGTACTTTACTTGGATGAATGACAAATGACATAGGTAATCCGATTAGATTAAGTAATACTAGGAGGTACCTACCTATACTTTGCTGTCAGTACCTAGGTATTGTACCTATCACTGGGGATAAATTAAAAATAACGTTAAAACTGGGTCTCACTTATACGTTAAAGGTAGGTACCTATCTCAAAGCCTCGTGCCTCGGTATTCTAAACTACCTCTTATTTTATTATCCAATATCCAAAAAAAAAAAAAAAGAAAACCAAGAGCCTCGGGTTTTCCGGTTTTTAGCTCTCGGTATTACCAAGCCCGTCCCATCTCAAATCTCTTATACCAGGAAAAAAGATTACCACTTGGCAGGTAGGTCGATATTGGATAGTTGTCCACCTTTGGTAGGGAGGTGAATATGTTTAACCACCTACTTGGCTACCTAGGCACCTAGGCACCCTTCGCCAACCATATCCCCGCCAAGATGGTAGAGAGGAACTCCCAGCATAGCATCCATATCGGCGTCCGGATGATCATAGACGCCTGGTTTTGCGTGTTCGACCACATGGCCCTCTGCAGAGGCGCATTCGCGTTCTCCCATATGGCCAATTCCCTGCCCTGAGCTATCGTCGTAGCGAGCAGGATCAACGAGATGCCCAAATTCCCAATGGCCACCCCGTTCCACTGTCGTCGCCAGAACAGCCCCCGCAGCCCCTGGAACGTGTCCTGCACCATGCCGCGCCGCGCTTCGGCCGCCGCGCGGTTGTGCTCCGCGATCTGGGCCTCGGCCTTCGCGCGTGCCGTGGAAGCCGTTTCGGCGCTGGCGTTGCGCGCTGTGGTCGCGGCTTCGGCGGCTGCCATCGCGAGTCGGTTGCCTTCTTCGAAGGAGGGTAGGATGTCTTCGAACCATGTCAATTCTTGAGCGAGCGTTTGCACGACGCCGTTCATCCGCTCGATCTCGCGCTGCACGCCCGCCGCGCGTCGTCGGGTTGTTTGTATGTCGGATGCGTGCGGATTCCGCCGTATTTCCTCGTTCATGCGGTTGAGGCTTTCGGTGTACTGGTCGCGCGTGGTGTTATTCGAGGCGATTTTGCTTCCGAATTTCGTGCGCAGCTCGTGGGCACGCTCGATGAGACTTGCTGCTAGATCTCTCCAGAAGGTGGCGAGGACGTCGCGGCTGGCGTTGGCCTGATTTTGGCTCTCCTCAAATTTGGCGGCGAGGGTCTTGATATGCTCCTCGTGTCGCTCGGCTGCTTCCAGCGCTTCGCGTTCCAGTGCTTCTATTCGTTCCTCGAGCTGAGTGCGGTCCGCGCGCACCTCTGCTAGTTCTATTTCGGCTCTGGCGAGTAGCTTGCGGATTTCGTCGCAGTCTTCTTCTTGCGGTCTTGTAGCCAGCTCCTCGCGTGCTTCTCGAAGCTCGTCTTCGAGGGTCCGCACTTGTCCTTCGAGTTCTTTGAGTTCTTCGTCGGATTTGCTTTCTCGCGATGTTCTAGCGAGCTCGTCACGGGCTTCTCGGTGTTCTTTTTCCAGAGCTTGTAATTGTTCTTCGAGGTGAGTACGGTCCGCACGGGCTCCTGCAAGATCTGTTTCGGCCCGAGTGAGCTCGGCGCGCACTTCGCGGAGCTCTTTCTCGAGGTTCTGCGCTTTTTCGTTGAGGCGGATGCGTTCATTACGCTCCGCTTCGAGGTCGGCATCGGCTACTTCGAGGTTATCTTTAGTTTCCAGGAGCGCACGCTCGAGATCTAGCACTCGTGCGTCAAGGCGGGTACGTTCCTCAAACTCACTTCGAAGATTAGCTTTCGCTTTATCAAGCTCGGCCTGCAGGTCTTGGAGCTCGCGCTCAAGTCTACCAATCGTCCGTCCGAGTTCGGTCTTCTCCATCTCACACTTCTTGATCTCGAGTTCCGTGCTAGGAGAGCTGGCGCTACTTCGCCTCAGACGGTTGATCTCTGCGTTTGCGTCCCTGAGGGCGTCCTCGGCGCTCTTTAATTCCGTGCCCTTGGCCTTGAGCTGGGCCTGAAGTTCCCTCTCGCGGATGGCAAGGCTGTTGGCTTGGGCTTCGAAAGGCACGAGGCGGGCTATCTCTTTGTTGAGATCCTCGACCTTAGCCTCAGCTCTCTTGCATCGACTGTCAAGATCTTCACGCTCCCTTTTGAGTTCATCGACCCTGGCGTTAGCCGCTTTAAGTTTTTTTTCGAGATCATCGACCCTGGCAGTGGCGTCGTTTAGCTGCGCTTCGAGCTCACCAACCTTGGTCCCAAGCTCGCTAATATTGCCATTTGCCTTGTCAAGTTGGGTTTGGAGACCAGTAGCCCTGGCGTTGGCGTCATTGAGTTGTGTGGTAAGATTACCAATACTGGTGTTAGCTCGGCTAAGTTCCGTCTCAAGTACAGTTATTCTAGCATTCGCTTCGTCACGTTGTCTCGTAACGTCGGCGGTATTGGCGTTAGCCTCATTAAGTTGCGTCTCTAAATTGTCGGCTTTAGTAATGGCTTCCTCGAGTTTCTTCTCGAGGTCATCACGCTCTCTTGTTAGGGAGATAATATCTCTAGAGAGGTCGGCGACTTGAGGATCTGCGTTGACTTTATCAAGCTCTGACTTGAGATCATCGCGCTCTGTCGTAAGTTGGGTAATCTCATCGTTGAGCTCCTTGACCTTTTCAGTGATCCCCTGAAGTTTCGCCTCGAGTTCGGGAATCTGAGGATTTTCATTGGCTTGCTTGAGCTGTTCCTCGAGATTAGCATGCTCTTTTCTAAGCTCGGCAATTCCCTTGTTAAGCCCATCAATATTCTCGGTGGCGCTCTTCAATTTCGCCTCCAAGTCGGCAGCCTTGTCCTTGGCTTCCCGCAATTCTGCTTCGAGGCTACTATTTTCGGTATTAGCAACTGTCAGTCTTCTCTCGAGGTCGGTAACCTTATCGTTGGCTTCCTTCAGTTGAGTTTCGAGATTTTCAGAATTTTCTTTGGATTCTTTTAATTGCCCCTCGAGGCCACTGATCTTGGTGTTGGCACCTTTCAATTCTGCTTCGAGGCCGCTATTTTTGGTGGTGGCATCCTCAAATTGCGATTCGAATTCGGCAGCCTTACCAGTCTCTTCCTTAAGTTTATCCTCAAGGCCTTTGACCTGATCTTTGGCCTCCTTCAATTGCTGTTCGAGCTCGGTGATTTTATTATTGGCTTCCTTGAGATGGGCTTCGGAAGTCTCAGCCTCGTTAGTCGCATCCTTCAATTTCGTCTCAAGTTCTTCAGCTTCGCTTTCGGCACCCTTGAGTTGGGCTTCAAAATTGTCAGCCTTCTCTTTGGCATCCTTTAACTGTTTTTTGAGTTCTTCAGCCTTACCATCAACTTGTTCCAACTGTGTCTCGAGGTGATTAGCTTTGCTTTCGGCATCCTGCAATTTAGCTTTGAGATCTTCAATCTCTTCATTGGCCTGTTCATGCTGTTTTTGGAGGCTTTCGAGCTCTCCCGAAAGACGAGCAGCCCTTTCGGATTCATTATTGCCAGCATCCTCGGATTCCTGAAGTTTTGTTTTAAGAGTAGCCAACTCTTTCTTATGGCGGATAATTTCCTTATCGAGATTGTAAGCTTTGGTATTAGCCTCCGCGAGTTGAACGTCGTTCTCATCACACTGGTTTGAAAGTCGTTCAACTTCTCCTCTGAGGTTGTCGATCTTTTCGTCACCTTCCTTGTTTTGTGATTCGAGGGCTTCAACCCTGCTAACCGCCTCATCTCGTTTTCCGCTGAGGTCATCGCGCTCTTTTGTGAGATTCTTGACTTCCTCTTGGAGAGTGTCAATCTTGCCATTGGCTTTCCTGAGTTGCGCGTCGAGGTCATTACGGTCTTCTGTAAGTTGAGTAATTTTCTTTTTGTTTTCCTTACCATCGTCCTCGGCTTTCTGAAGCTGTTCCTCGACCTCCTTGCGCGCCCTCTGGTGTTGCTCAACTTCCAATTTGTAAAATGCTACCCTCCCTTCAAGCTCGCTGATAGCCTGATCCGCCTCGTCGATCCTTAACTCTAATGCTAAGTTTGCCCCGTGATCAATCCCTGGCGATGACCTCGCGCTGATCAAGCTTGCATTGCTGATGCTCCTCATTCTGCCAGCCTCCTGCAGCGTCGACTCCAGTTTTGTAACTTCTCTTTCAAGTTCAGCTACTCTTTCTCCGAGTTCCTTTTTTTCTTGGGTGACTTTGGTAACCTCATCCCCCTGTTCTCGAAGCATCGCGTCAAGAGCTGTCACAGTTCTTTTCAGCTTTCCAGTAACTTCTTCCGCACTTTTCGCCTTTGCCTCGAATTCACGCGATAGGTGTTTTTCTGCCCCCACATCCGTTTCTAGCTCGAGAATCCTTTGCTTTCTTACTACGCAGATATCTTCGAGGTCTCTATTTTTGGCTTCCATTTTAATATACTCCTTTTCTAATCTGACGTAGTTGGCCTCGGCTGCTATTGTTGTTTTTCTGTTTTGACTCGCCTCATCCTTTAGTTTCGCTTTTAAATCTATAACTTGTTCTTGCCACTCTGCAGCACTGTCTTCGATTTTACCAAGTTGCGTCTGATACTGCAATTTCTTCTCCTCTAACCTGGCAATATATTGGCCCTCGGCATCGAGCAGCGCGGCCTTGAGCGAAGCAACTTCGTCCCGAGCTTTCTTTTTATTTTCTTCTGCCCGGCCAAGTTTTTTTCGGGTTTCCGTTAAATTTTGCCTCAGGGCGTCCTCTAGTTTCCCAGCGAAAACAGTTACCTCGCCGAATAAGAATTCGTATATGCTCTCCTCGATCGTGTCCTGATCGAAACCAGGATTAATACTCATGGATTTCTCGTCGTCGAGTAGCCTATAGTATAGCTGTGTACTGATGCCCCTGAGGCTGACATCCCAGGTTGTGGGTCCTTGCGCCATGTTGATGCTACGAGGTATTTAGACAATAGGATTGGAGAACCTAGGTATGCATGCATGTGGTGGAGTGAAGAATTGTGGCGGAGCTATCGATGACTTTTGTTCTCGCTGCGATACAAAGAAGGAATCGTTATAAAGACTGCGTCCGGAGTGGTTCGGATATTTTGGCTTTGTCTACGTTTCTATATAGATTGTTATACAGAGTTGCCGACTATACGGATACAAGTACTTTTCAAACGCTTCGTAAGTTATGAATACGTAGTATTTGGGTGGAATATGCAGCCTCTTGCGCTCATTTCCCTGCTCCTTTCACATAATGGCGGGCTTCTGAAAACGGAGAACAATCCCTTTGTGCTAAGGAGACTGTATATATCAACAGACTTGGCGTATAATCCCCTATCTTAGAGATATCTAGTGACGTATTCGTGTATTGTAGCTTGTCCTGAACTGGATTACAATAGTCTTGAAATATAAATCTACATTGTACAGGTAGCTAATGCCTCTCGCGGTTTCTACTACCTAGGTCTGGCCTTCGTCAAACGCGTTGTCTAGTTTATGATGTCAAGCAAATTGGCATGGACTAACAGCGTATCATCGAGTCAACGGAAACTATTTACATTCATTTACGGCTCGTTCATCACTATAAATTGCAGTCGTCCTATATAGGTAATAGTAGCTTATGGCCACGAGGGCAGTACGGGGAGCCACCCGTCAATTAATTATTTAGAAAGTTAGCTATATTATTGGGGATACACTAAGATCTGTAGCGAGTGTCTAAATAGTTACTTGTCTAGGTAGCTATGTGTTGTAGAATTGCTTGTTCTATTGATGGCATCTATAATTGTGACGTATATATTTAGATGCCTTGTGCGGCGTCAGGCCACATCAAACAACGTATAAATGGCTTCGCTCATAGATTACCTACCCATGTAACCGGAAGTAAATGCGAGAATCGTTGTGTCTTGCTATATTCTCGAGCGTTGATTCAACATAGATATCTAGGTAGGTAGATAGGTACCTAGGTATGTACTCGCGATTCTACTGATATTCGCTAACAACTAGGATAATGGAGGGTCTAAGATCTGGTATTTTAGGGAAAGTGCAAAATACATCATCAATAATAATCGAATGAAAATCATATGTACTATGTCTAGATAAGTAGGCATTCCAGAAATTGAGGAAATGGCTCGATAGATAGGAGTTAACGCCTAGGGTGAGATAAATACGATTACTGGATTTTCCCGGGGCTTTCGACGTTGGGAATATGCATACAAAACGCCATCCATAATTTGATAAAATGACTCGACTGGAATAACTTAGTTAACCAAGGTTATCACTTAGACCCATTTCTCCCAGCAGATATCCCGATATGCTTTGAGTGTAGCTCCTCGACGGCGGGTATGATTAAACTTTCGATTTCCATCTCGGGTTCGCCCTCGGGTAACATCGCCGGATCTAACGGCTTGTTCTCTCCACTCTTTTGGTCTGCCATACCGATCAATTCCTCGACGCCGCTCGATGTTTTCTTACGCCGGCTGATAGGGACACGAATCCACTGATCTTCTTGGCCAGGCGCCACAAAAACGACCTCCCACTTGCGCGTTGACAGCAGGTTTCCGATGACGAGGTGATGTTGATATCGCTCCAGTGAGTACTTAGCCTTGTGTACGAGGATCGCAGGGTCAGTTTCTAGTTTAAACGAGACAATCATGCCCTCGGGTGCCCAGCCGTCGACGAGGTTTTTGAGGAACTTGGGCACAGGATCTAGGTCGACGATAAGGCGCTTGCTCCTCGGCACGGCTGGGGACGAGTCGAAGTTGTCGAACGCCTCCTCTTCTTGACTTGACGAGTCTCTGGGTTCCTTCGTGACGGTAGTCGGCCCTTGTTTCTTTAGCATGTCTGTGGCGTCTGTGCTTTGAATCTTGTGTTCTGACATGCGGTCTGCCGGTACGAAGAAATCGCTTACTGCCGCGGCCAAATACAATAGCCCGTTGGGTCCCAACGGGCGCATTAGCTGTGCTACTGCGCGTAGTTCGTGCAAATAATCGGTGATAGTGACGAATGGCAGCATGAGTAGCAGATTCTGTCGCTTAGCAGCATTATATTTGCGTAGCACACGTAGCATCTTATCTTGGTGTGCTGGATTCGCGACGACACTGCCATCTGGATCCTCATGCAGGAAATCGAGGAAACAGTCGGTTGAATGGCTATAATGCCGACTATATGGGAGTAAACTGAACTGCCGATGCAAGAAAATAACAGCGTACCCGGATTCCAGAAAGTACTCAGCCGATGTGGCACCTCGTGTGCCAGCGCTAAAATTATCAATAAAGCGCACGGTTTGCTTTTCAAGAGGCACAGTAGTCCCGCCCGAGGTAACGAGGACGACACGCCTGTTCGCTGCCGCATGTTGATTTATAAATGATTTGGCGGATGCAACGTGCTGGGGCAAGGCCTTAGGAGGAGGATTGGAGCTGAAGTATGCATTTTCAACCACTTCATGTGATGAGGCAGATGTGTCTGTAGTGTTGCTTGACATTGTATCTTGACTTGTAGTGGAGGATATAGATGGTGACCTAGTAGAAAAGCGAGATTCTGCTAAGTTAAATGCGAGACTTAAAGGATGTGATAGATTTTGTTCTTTTTTAGGTGAGTTGCTATTTTGGAGGTATGAGTCTAAGGTCTGTAACGCCATCGTGTTAGTGAAGATAGGATCAGCCAACGCGGAGTAATGTAGTAATGCGGTAATCGGTAACGTGGCGGACTATCTGTATATAAGTACCTTAGGCGGGTATGTCTAAGGGATGTAGAATAGGACCTGATATGAAGACTATGGGTTCGACTATGGGGTTCTTGTAAGAATATAAAGAGCTACCTAGGTTAAGTACCTCAGGTAGGTACCTAGGTAAATTATAGGACAGGGGATATAATCGTGGACATAATCGTGGTATGCATGTGCTGCCGAAGCTGGCGCGGCATGGTGTGACGGATAGTAATCGCCGGCACTCCGGACGATTAGATGAAATGGGACCGAAACCTCGGCCCCCGGCTTCCTCCGGGTCCCTCCCGGGTCAACCGTGCGGAGGGCCGCTTACCCGATTTGACAATGAATTAATCAGAGCGTAATGTGAAAAAAAAAAAAAAAAAAAAAAAGGATATTGAGAGTACGAGAGTGCACTGCACCTGCTTACCAATGGAGTATGGATACTCTTAAATTTATAACACCATCATGATAAAATATAGATAGACTTACTATAAGAATAGCCTCATAGTTGAAACAACCGGGATTAGTCTTATCGGCAGTGTAGAAATTGCCGCAAAATTGGTTGAGGGTTTTTGGTGAGAAGGGACGTTTTAACTATCTTGAGTACCTCCTTAAGAGGCAGGTATCTAGACGTATTTCAAACTTATCTAGTCGATATTTTCCGAAATAGATATGCCTTTCCAAGGTTATCATGCAGTTTATGAAACATATAGGCGCAGTAAGCCCCAAATTAGGTGAAAGAATTACAGCTGTATTATTGTACAGGCTGATGGGGTTGTCAACAAGTTCATCGATTATCAGCTTTTGTCTTTGCCGCTGACGTGAGTTCTGTGGGGTTATGCATCGGATGAAGGGATCAACGTCGGCGAAGCTCAGACCCAGGAGACCTAGGAGAGAAGAAAATGGGGAATTCGGATTCGTGCGGAGATCCTTGGAGATCCTTGCAGCCCTTTTTTCTTTTTCGAAGCGGGTACCTAGATACCTAGATAAGATCTATGTTAGGTAATACGCCAACGCTAATCGCTTCATCCAAGTTAAGTATGTACATCAATTTCAGATTATAATAAGAGGTACTAACCTAGTCTATTGAACCTCCATTCGTTATATGAAATAATTATCTGCAGAGTAGTAAGCATATCCGCACTTGCCAATTTGATATGACTGATTCTGTTAGTGGCCACAAATATAGGTATCGTCCAAACACTATAATCCGTTACATTACGTAATATACAGCTTGCTGCTTTAGGTCCTTTCAATTGCATAAACACGTGGGCACTTATCAATTCACATGTATGTACACTAGCACATTACGACGGGAGCAAGGCTGCTTTATGTAGGTAGGTACCTCTTAATATTGAAAAACGTGAGGGCTTATTATTATTCTTCCTTCTACGCTACACTCCAGTATTTCTCCCAACATTCAACGCTCAGCTATACGAGGTAGGCACCAACCCTAATATATCGCTTCAACCCTATCGTTTTCCACATATCCATGGATTTCCAACCGTAGAGCTACCCGCAATCATGTACCTGTGCAATTTTTCCATTCAAAACGATTGCTTGTCTAAAAGATTAAATCTTAAGACGTCCTAATAAATATGACCTTTCCCTTTCCCATCTAACCCGCTAGAGGCCCCCCTTCGCAGTTGATATACGTACATGTATAGACACGCTTAAGATATATGTACCTGTGTATGTAGATACGGGACCTAAACCCCAAAGTATCTATCGAAAATACATACAATATTCGTTAACCAATTTCTCTAAAATCCCATAACTTTTCCGATGCCCCTCTATGTTCATAATTTGCCGTACCCCCAAATTTTATTCCCCAAAACCGGCCGGATACCTAATACCTAATACCGAGGAATTTCTTTCGAGGTACTCAGCCCTTTCATACTATCCAAGGGTCATAAAAAAAACCTTAGATACCTAGCCAAGCTCACCTTAGCTAGAAGTTAGCCCGAAGTGACCATCCCACCTTTTCGGCCTTAGCTGCGTACATCGCGACGACTGAAATAACCTGGGTAAGTCCAGTGAATACGATGAGACCCCAGTAGTCACCGTCAGCGGCCTTGACGATGGAACCCGCAACGGGAAGGCCGAGCAAAACAGCGATGGAAACGATAGTGTAACAGGTAGCATAATATCTACCATAATGCTGCGTTTGGCATAACTTTCCTACGCAGACTGGAGTGATGCTGATGTTGTTGCCAGTCGAAAACCCAAACATGACGGCAAATATGACAAGCCCTGGAGTTGTATGGCCAAACGGTAGCCATACAACGTAACAAGCAAATATTGTTGCGCAAAGAGAGAGCATATTCGTGTTGAAAGGTCCGATTTTATCCGCCCACCAGCCGGGCAATGCACGTCCAAACACCGATGCTGCATTGAGAATAGGCAGAATCTGAAAAGAAAAGCTTTCACTGAAGCCGTTCGCGAGTGCGTAACTCGAGATGTAGGCGAGCGGGATAAGCAACCCGAATTCCAAGAAAAAGACGCCGATGGTAAGGAAGAAAAAGGACTTTTCCTTTAAAATACGAAAGTCGGGATGCGGGCTTGCGTTGTGAGCCGGAGGCAACCGTCTCTTAACTAAAAGGCTTGCAAAAGTAAGCAGAAAAAGGCAAATGAAACCTAGGATGCGGATTGTCCATCCCCATCCTACTCTGTCGAAGAGACTTTGCATTATTAGTGGGAATATTACACCTCCCAGTCCTCCGCCCGTGCTTGCGAGTCCGGAGGCAAATCCACGACGTTCATGGAAAAAATGTCCAATGGCCGTAAGGCACGGAGTAAATAGAAAAGAGGTTGCTATTCCATTAAGGATGCCCCAGCTGAGCATGAAATGCCAATATTCTGGATGGGGTTAGCATGCATACTCTCTACCGAGTGAGGTAGGAATAAAAGGGGTAAACGCACCTGTACAAATGCTCAGAAGCATAACGCTCGCGACGACAATTATACCGCCCGGCCCAACTAGCCATCTAGGCCCGTATTTGTCAAAGAGCGGCCCGATATACACACCGCAGAGAAAACATAACGCTGTATACAAGGAAAAAATCCACCCAACGATACCCTCGTCGTAATTGGAGAGCTGATGCGTCGCAACGTACGTCTGAAGCGTTGCAATGCTATTCATCAGTCCCAAAGAGGCGAGAAGACCACACCACGATCCAAAAACGACAATCCACGCCTCTAACCCTCCCTCTGGGTATGTCTCATCCCCGAGGAGGGTCTCCCGCCCGGTGTTAGTATTAGTCTTGTCGACCACCTGCCCATCGCCCTGTGCATACAAATCAGATTTCTGGTTTGCTTCGAAATATTCTTGATCTTTTTCAAGGTAAGCCGAATTAGGGGTCTCGGTGGCAGGGGACTGTTGTGGAAACTGTTCGGCTTTTTCTATATCGTCCATTGCGCTGCCGAGTCTATCTTATATATAGGCAAGACTGGTGGTTATCGAGTGCTATTGAAAACCCTCGAGAATCATGATTTTTTTATTTTTTATTTTTAGGTGGACGTCTACAAGCTTTTTTTATAGCAGCTACAGACTATTCCGGACCCAGATGTTGGCATATTTTAACATCGATGACTATCTGGGTCCACATTAGCGTTCGATCTCGACCGAAACCCAGGAACATCAAGGTTACCATCCGTCCTCGGAGGCAACAGACCGCACTTTTCTAACCCCGCCGGAACCCACTTTGGCCAGTCGTCAAGCGGCAAGGTGTTAAAGGCGTGATATCGCGCTCCTTTTGCATATAGATTACGTCTCGAAAATTCGTACTACACAGCCGCTAGAGACCCAGTCACCTCCACAAATCCTTTAACTACCGGTCTACCCCTGGACAGAGTGATACCCAACGCTCCAGACTCAGGCACCTAGAACCAACAGATCTTTTGATAAGCTATCTTTCTTACCGAGAATCGTCTCTGCCGCAGGCACCAGCGATGAAGGCACGCTCTGTCCCTCCTCCAAGTAGCAAAGGATACTAGGATTTAGCCAAAGCGTAGCAGCCAAGCTCTGCACTTTATCAGCATCGATGGCATTTAGCTAGGAACGGCCGCACTCTCGACTAATAGGAACGGACCCGACTCCAACGGCCACCCGCGAGAATAGGTTGGATGGTTATTGAATTTCGATAGGTTCACTCTTGATCGTCTTCCACTTCCTCCATCGAAACTTTTTGGGGCCCTGTCGGAGTAATGAGTTCTGACGCGTCATTTTGGGTCCGAGTAGTTTTGAGGTAGCCTTCTTTCTCCAACCGGTCGGCTTCTTCAGGCTCCATCAGGCCACCGTGGCCTTTGCTCTTTTCCATCTTCATCCGAACCGCCGTGGGCACGAATGCGTTAACGGCCTCTTTACGCAAGTCACGTACTATCGGTTTCGCTTCATATACCGTCTTAGATTCTACCGGCGCAGATGGCGGCGGTTGTCGCTTGTCTTGGCCACCCAAAGGTGTATCGTTCGCATTCCGTGATGCCCTGCGTTTCGCATACCATTTATCTAATATTTCCTTCGGAATTGGCGGCGGCGTGTCTCGCGGCATGGGAATATTTTTGACGTCTTCGGGCACGTCGCTGTCGCTGCTGAGGGCATCATCACCGCCTCTTCTCCGCTTGCCTAGCACATTATTGTTCCCTTGACCGTCGCCTCTGAAACCACCACCACGACCAAATGACGGCGCCTTATCGCCCAGAGCTTCTCTAGCCTTGTTCACTGCTTTCAGGTCGCGCTCTAGCCCTTCTAGTACCGATTCTTCATGCTTGGTAAGTTTGCCGCCGCTGGACGTGATCTTTTTTAGGTCGTCGATCTGCTTTTGTATCCTCTCGGGGTTCCGCTTCGCGAGCTTCTCGTTCCGGCGGGCAGCGGCTTCTGCTTTGCCTACGAGTAATTGTTAGTAGGTGTTCTCAATATCGTCGAATGTCATGATAGCGATACGCAATTACCTTTCTTGAGCGCCTTGGCCTTTTCCGCTTTGCGCTGAGCCTGTACGGGGTTGAAATTCTTCTCCTTCGGCATGATAGTCAAGCGATTGGGTATATATGGCTATCACAAAGGGTCGTTGGTCGTTAGAAAATGCGTTGCACTTCGGCATAAATCGTGTGGAAACGCGCGTTGGAGGACAGGGGACATTAAAGTAGGTAGGTACGTAGTTGTGAAATATGGGTTCTTGCAGGATATTTCAGCCTTGTGCAGCGCTATTGCATCACATCAATGCACAGTGTGGCGCTCTAGCAATTTAAACCGTATTCCTATTCCCCATTGATGATAAGACGATAAGCAGGTAGCCGGGCAATCAGGGCGATTCCAGCAGGGCGGCATGACGGGAACGCAGTTGACAGGGGATAGCGCCAGTACGCCAGGGCAGCCGGGGCTACCTATTATAGGTTAGGTACATACGGTACGTACACACTGGGTAACCGACCGTAGCACGTCTCCATAGCGCGTATCTCGTAGCACGGAGCACTAAGCAGGGGGGGGTTATACATAAAAAGGAAGGAAGGGAGATCTGAGAGCAGTTTGTCCAGGGCTTGTTGGGTAAGTGCTAGGTAAATGCCCAGGTAAGCTACACTAGTAAGTACGATAGAGCTTAGGCGTTTCGAAGTCTAGCGGCTGCTGGGGTGACAATGTTGACTTTACACAACTCATGTAACTAGGTAGGTAGTGTATGGACATAACTCATAACTAACTTTAATCTATTATTATTATTATTATTATTATTATTATTATTATTGTTCCGCAAGAATTCAAGACCCCGCCATCTTTTCATTGCAGCCCAATCGCGACGCCATCCCACCTTTCATTCTTCCAACAGGCATGTAATAAGAAAAAAAAAAAGAAAAAAAAGCATCATTTGGTTGCTAGTGATCAACCATCGTGCAGGAAGCTTGGTTCTTTCTTCTTGCATCTTGCATAATCCCCGAACGAGTATTGGTCTTTTTTACTTTTATCAATTGGGTCCATCTTCCCATCTTTTATCTTCGTTAACTGCTCCTAAGACGAGCCCCTCTCTCAACCCTGGGCTTCGTGTTTATTCGATTATCCTTTAGACGCTCCAACTCCAGCAGTTACACTCTAACATTCTTTATTGGTGCCGAGAGCTATGGCAAGCTTTTTATCCACAATGTTTCCCTCTCCCGGTCCAAAAGACGTCAAGTCACCTATCTCAGACCTTCCAGGTACACCGATCAAGAATACATTTGTAACTCCCGTCGCGACACCTCAAGGTAGCCCGAGCAAAAAGACGTTACCCCCAGGAGCCAACGAACTTCCTACCACACTCGACGCATTGAAACTTAACCCCGTTTCCCTCGATAGTCCCGTCCGACTTGGAAGACCTCAGAATGGTGCTAGCCCTTTATCACCAACCAAAAGCAACATCCAACCAGCTGACGATGGATACTTTCCGACCGCATCCCCCACTGTGGATAACAGCATTGTTCATAAGGCAGGGGAGCCCACAGGAACTCCCTTGAAGAAGCAGGGACAGGAGAACACGCCGCCGTCTAGAATACCCGTGCGAGACTCCGTCTACCAGCACAACCAAGCTGCGAGATCCCGCGCGGAACTTTACCAACTCCGAGACACTCGACCAATAACGCCTACTACCAAGAGATTTAACACCTCTCGCGGTCTTACTCCCGAGGAAATGGAGCTTTTGAAAAAGCCCAACGTTCGCCGCCTAGTCAACGTCACACAATTGTGTAAGGCTATATTTCGAAGCAAACCACGGATGCACTGCTAACTCCTTGAAGACTTCCTAGACTACTATTTCGATCTGCTCACATATGTCGGCGCCAGGCAGTCGAGGCTGAATGCCTTCAAGGCCGAGGTGCCGCCGCCGCCGGAAACCGACCAAGAAGAGTATAACCAGCTGTGGCAGAAGTACACCGGCAGAGAACGGGCAAACCTCCGCAAACGTCGCATACGCCTTCGACACGGCGATTTCCAAATCTTGACTCAAGTTGGTCAAGGAGGTTATGGGCAAGTGTTCCTAGCCCAGAAAAAGGATACCAAGGAGGTATGCGCCTTGAAAGTCATGAACAAGAAGTTGCTCTTTAAGTTGGACGAGATCCGCCATGTTCTCACGGAGAGGGATATCCTTACCACTGCCAACAGCGAGTGGCTCGTCCGCCTCCTATATTCGTTCCAAGATGACAAGAATATCTATCTTGCTATGGAATACGTACCTGGCGGAGACTTCAGAACGCTCCTCAATAACACGGGTGTCTTATCCAATCGACATGCTCGCTTCTATATCGCCGAGATGTTCTGCTCTGTGGATGCACTTCACAAGCTGGGCTATATCCACCGAGATTTAAAACCTGAAAACTTCCTGATCGATTCCACAGGCCATGTAAAACTAACCGACTTCGGCTTGGCAGCTGGTAACGTCGCGTCATCGAAGATCAATTCGATGCGCATCAGGCTCGAAAAAGCTTCCGAGACCGACGTGCCGTTTGGTAAGGCTATGGATAAACGAACCGTCGCGGAGCGTCGAGAGGGTTATCAGACTATGCGTGAGAGGGACACGAATTATGCGAAATCCATAGTAGGATCGCCGGATTACATGGCCCCAGAGGTGCTTCGCGGCGAAGAGTACGACTACACTGTCGACTATTGGAGCTTGGGATGCATGTTATTTGAGGCTCTCACCGGATTCCCCCCTTTCGCAGGCGCTACGGCCGACGAGACGTGGCACAATCTGAAGCATTGGAAGGAGGTGCTAAAACGACCGGTCTGGGAGGATCCGAACTATTTCTTAAGCACCCGTACTTGGAACTTTATCACTACGTAAGTTTTGCTGGGATTGGCGTAGCAATGCCGCTGACTATTTCAAGGTGTATTAATTCAAGATCCAAACGATTTTCCAACATTAAGGATATCTTCGAACATCAGTATTTCGCCGAAGTAGATTGGAACACTTTGAGAGAGTCGAAAGCTCCCTTTGTCCCCGAGCTGGATTCGGAGACGGATGCAGGGTACTTTGATGATTTCACTAACGAAGCTGACATGGCCAAGTACAAAGAAGTCCACGATAAACAACAGGCTCTTGAGAGCATGGCCGATCGAGATGAGCAGATGAGCAAGGGTCTCTTCGTTGGCTTTACGTTCCGCCATCGTAAGCCTACCACGGAAGACGGTAGCCCACGGAAGCGGATACAGACTGACGAAACGTTCGGCACGATGCTCTAGGGTAGGCGTCCGCTGTCTACATTTAAGAGGCGGTAACACTACGTTTAAGCTTAACGGCTTTGTCGTTTGCCGCTTCGTGGTGTCCATTTGATTTGACGGCAATGGGTGGTTTTTAGACGATGCCCAAGGTGTCGTCACACGATAACGTGGTTCTGTGCCACATTTTCTTTGTTTTGTTTTGTTTTGTTTTTTTTCCCGATGAGTGGATCCTCGAAAGGCCGGTTAGTGGTTTGAAGGCGTTTTCGGGTCTCGTGCATATCGTGTAAGGAGTTCTACTGAGGGGGGTTTAATGGAGGGCATACGCGTCTAATCCCGGCATGATGATTCCGAGTGAAGCCATAGGGCTTCTAATGTGGAGAGGGAGGGGAGTATCCAGGTAGCACCAGTCGTGTACAACAGTGTCGCAATAGACTGTTTTTTTTTGTTTCAGCCTCAGATGTGTAGTCAGTCTACCGTCTTTCTTGCCCCGAAAAACTTGCTATTCTGATGAGCATAGGCTTACGTCTTCAATATTGAAATATTGAAGATGATCGGCAGACTACACGTCAGTATTCGATATGGATATTCTAGGCTTTCTATAATGGAAGAAGAAGCTTTGCTTTCAAATGTGTAAGTTTGATCGTATAATACATTTCAATGAAACCTTCGAAGCCAGTTCTTTTAAGAGAGGAAACCGTTCGACGTGAAATAACCAAGGTTAAATCAAATCTATATTTGGGAATTACCGAACCTAAACGCGAAGAAAGGAGGACTTAATATGTAGGGAAGTACCTAAGAAGAAGCCAACGAGAGAGAGCGGTAAGCCAAACAACCAAAGGAAGGGAAACTCGCGTGGTTTTTTCGGGACCGGAAAAGATGAGACTTACCTGTTTAAGGAATATCAGAGCAGCAAGGGCGACGTTGATTGGTTGTTCGAATATGGTTTGACCAATCTTTTAAGTTTTCTCGGACGTCCCCAATGCTTAACCCCGCGCAAACACACACACACTCTCTCTCTCTCTTCTATCTGCAAGACAATAATAAACCCAGCCTGGTCTGACTTGACCCTCGGCATGCATTACCGACGAAGCTTAATAGTGCTGCTGCTCAGCCATCCGGTTTTCGGGTCGATGAGAGACTCGAATCACTCGATGTGATCGGGGATCATACTATCGTACTTAATGCATGCCGTCATAATATAGGAACTAGGGGTAAACAAGTCGAGACGATCGACGAGTTTGCCTTGCCTTGCCCTGCCTTGCCCTGCCTTGCCTTACTTTGCTTGGCGTTCAGTTAGACATAGCATTAGTCGACTATCTACATGCCTCCCTCATAGGTACCTAGGTAGCGTAAATGAAAGAAAGAAAAAAAACCTCGGCGATATTCTGCGCGTTGGTAAGCCGAGCGCACCAAGGTACCTACTTACATATCCAGCACATGGGGGATTACGACTCCTACGGCTTCGGGAACGAGATGTGGGAATTTTGTTGGATAATGCGAATACCTAACACGTTTATACCCAGAGGCCCAGCAGACGGCGCCAGCTTACGCGAACGGCACACGTAGGACGGCATATCCCGACCTGATTCCTCCAACCAGCTTCGCGCTTGCTCTTCCCCAGATGCGGTCGTACAGCGAGTCCTTCCTACGCTCTAGGGATTGCTGTTCCCGCGCGGCGGCGAGGACGCGCGGCTTTCTTGGGTTATGCGGGATCTGCGGCTGGGATGGGCGGTGGGCGAGAAGAAGGTCTTCTGGAAAACTCAGCCCGAAAGTTGTGCTTGTTAACCCTAACTTTTTTCTTCTTCTTATTCTTCACTTCCCTTTCCGTTCCCCCCTCTCGAGACAGGTGATAGGCGGTATGAAGACAATGTCGTAGCCGAGCTAACCTTCGCGAGTGCGTAGGCTCGGAGAGGAGACGATCACGCGCGGCAAGCCCCCTCTCTCTCCCCCCCGCCGAAAATTTAGAGTATGCGGATGAGCAGGTAAGCAAGCGCCAGACAAGGCGAGATGGAATAGAATAGACGGATGGAATATGGATCGGATAGGCGAGGGCGAGGGCGAGGGCGAGGGACGATGACGAACGGTGGTTTCGCAGCCCCAGCTAGCCTAGCCCTGGGCACCACACGCACTCCCTCTCATACATGTCTACATACACCTACACATACACCTACACATACGTACATACAAGTCCCAGGTTTCCCTGACGGATCTTGACGTACATGACACAAAAGTCTCGACTGGCTGACTTGACTGACTGGCTCCATCCGGTCTTTACTCGGCCGCACAGTCGTTCACTAGCTACGTAAGGCTGGGCTGATCGGGAAGCATATAAGTATATGCTCTCGATTTTTCTCTCTCTTCTCTCGACACTCTGACGTGCTTGCTTTCTTCGATCTCGTTGCTATCTCCACGTGTCTTGGTATCTTTACATTGCATACGGACTTGACGAGGCTATACATATTTATTTATCTTGTCGTCTTGGTCTTGGGATATTAGTGCGCCCGGAGTATAGGAGATACCTACCTAGTTGTACGCTCGTACGTACGGATCTATATACCACTTGTACGAAGTCCACGTGCGACAATATGAAGTCTTCGACTGTCGCCGTCATCTTGGCGCCTGCAGCTGTCTCCGCGCAGTGGTGGAGAGGTGCCCCGGGTTGTGCTGTGAGTTCTTTTCTCGCCTTGCTTCTACTCTCAGATCCCTCCCTCTAGTCCTTACTCTCATCACCTCCGTCCCCTTGCGTCTTACATCCATCTTACCTCCCCCACCTCTCCCACCTCTCCCGAGTACCCAGTCCTATCCCTCCTCTATAGCATACCACAACGTTACACAATCCATCCACTAACACCATCTCCCCCAACAGCAATCCTGCCTCTCGTCCGCCTGGTCCAGCCCCACCGCCACCGTAACAAGCGGCTGGCCCGCGCAATCCGCGTACTGCGACGCGGATCAGGGCAGCAGCATCAACGCGTGCATCAGCAGCGCGTGCGCGACGTCCACATCCTCCACCGCGTACGAGTCCTACACCTCGCTCTCCAGCTCCCTCTGCTCGCGGTACTCCGAGTGCACGTCCGCCGGGAGCACCGGAGTCCGCACGGTGACGTACTCCGCGGGCCCCGTGACCTGGGCCGCGCCAGGCGGTTGGGGCGGCGGCGCGAAGGCGTTCGGCGGCCCGTTTGCGGAGAATAATGGCCCGCCGAACGGCTCGGAGATTTCGAGCGCGGTAGATTCGTACAGGCAGTACTGGAGCGAGTGGGCTTCTGCCTTCCAGTCCTCGCGCAGCTGGACTGGTGGCGTGGCGACTGTCACCGGCTGCGACTTCGACGGGTCACCGTGGTTCGTGGGCCCCGGGTGCGGCTGGAACGGGCTAGGCGGGTTTAATGGCTGGGTTGGTTGGGGATCAGGATGGAGCTGGGGTCCGACGACTACGGAGACAGTCACGTTTACAACCACCGATACGGCGGGCGAGACGACTACCGGAACCGGCCTGGCGGCTGTTGCGCTCGCGGTTAGTGGTACGCTGACTACGTCTACGACGTTAGGCACGCCAACGGCGACGGACAACGCGGAGAGCGGTGCGGCGCCGAGGATGGGCGGTGGATTGCCCGGTGCGGAGGGCTCGGTTGTCACGGGGATGATGGGGGTTGCGTTGGGGGCGATTTTGGTCGTCGCTGGTATGTTGTAAGGGAAAGGGGTTAACCTGCCTACCTTATATATATATACCTACTTAGGTATAATTTGCCTTTTATGATGTTATAGTGCTATGGTTTATATACCCCTTGCCGAATATGAAAATAGGGGGATGAATTTAGTTAGATTGTTCCTCGGGGAGCAGCGCGTCTGGATGAAGGGGGAAATGAGATGTGTTTTGGGTATATGATAATGGAGCTTTGATGCTTGGATATGAAATACTACGGTATAAAACGTACCAGGTCTTGAATTAAGGAGTATTAATGATAGGAAAAGAAAAACGACTTAACGATTTACTAGACACTCCAACTTAGACCTTGCGATAACTGTAAATTCAACGTTCGATTATCATGATATGCTACTTTCTTCTATGGCAGTCGTCCCTTATCACCACCTCCAGGGAACAGAGTAAAACAACGCATTTCAGAGTCCCTTTCGATACCGCACCATGCTACTTCTTCTTCTCTTGCTCGTCATCCGACGGGAACAAGATGCTCGTTCCAACCGTCTCCGCCGACTCAGGCGAAACGTTTCCTCCCTCCCGTGCTCGCGCCGCGCCATCGCTTTCGACGTCCTGGTTCTCTTCGCCTACGGTGTAGATCGTGTCTCTGTTTGATTGTCCCGAGGGCGTGTGAAGCGGTATTTGCAGTTGCAGTTGCAGTTGCGGTCCTAGTCCTCCTTGTCCTGCGCTAAAAACCCGTCCGCTAGCTGGCGATCCCTCGGCGCGGGGGTATACAGAGCCTCTTCGTACTCGTAGAATCGTTGGGCCGTCCTTCAGCGGCGGGATAGGCGGCGGAGGCGATGTCTCTCCCGTAGCTAGCTCCCGCCCTGTTGGCTCACCAAGTCCCTTAGACTCTTTCTCTCCGGCGTCTGCGAAACCGGCTTTCACCCCCGATCCAGGCGTGGGCGAAGAGACATTCATCGCCTGTGAGCCTTGCTGCTGCTGTCGTAGTCTAGGGGGCGTAGGGGGCAGCGGGATCGAAGGCGGGCCACCAGCCGGGGGCTGGAAGAGGCTGGATATCTTGCGACGGTGCCAAGCGCGTTCGCCGAGCGGGGCTTCGGGACGGGCAGCAGGGGCGGGAGTTGCCACACCGGCGTTGTTAAAGCCGAAGATGAACTGTCCTGCGGGGCTACCTCGCCATTCTACCGAGGAGCTTGTCGCGGATGGAGGCGCGTCAGAGGGAGAGGGTGTGGCTAGACCCTGAGCCGAGGCGCGGCGAGCGCGATCGTGCTCTACCACTTCATTGTAGAGGTCGTGGCATTCAGCGATTAATTCGTCCATGGTTGGTCGATGTTCGGGCCAAGAAGTATGTTCAGGGTGGCGGAGACGAGTGCCGGATTCGAGGGCGGGTGTGTTGGGGACCAAGTATACGCCACCGTCCGCCACTGTTTCGGCGCCGGTACCAGCGCGCGGATCTTGACCCCCTTCTCCCTGTACATCTTGAACGGTAACCCCGGGCTCCTTGCCCAAGTCCTGGAGCTGGTGACCGGCGGTATCGATAGCGCTAGGAACAGGTCGTCGCGGGAGCTGGTTGTCCTTGTCCGCATCCTGGGGCTGGCCTTCAGGTATGGCCTCTGTATTCGCGGCTTGTCGGAGTTTCTTTCGCTTGTAGGCTCGGACGCCGAGGAAGATGAATGCTCCTAGGATGATTGCGCCCGAAACGCTACCCGTAACTGCTGCGATAGTGGGACCGGTGGACGGCGCATCAGGAGGATCGGAAGGTTTAGAGAGCGGGAGAGCTGATGAGGCTATGACTGCCTTTCCTGTTGCGCCCTGTGAGTTTCCTGGGGTTTTGGCTTCGGTAGACTTCAAGGCGTTGGTAGTTTGGAAGGATGCACCTGAGTCAATACCGGAAGATAGTGAGGTTCCTGTGGCGGGCGTCTCACTCTCATCTCCATTCTCGATACTCTCGTTGCTACTCTGGGTTGTGTCTTGACTTGTCGCTTGATCACCATCGCCAGCATCCTGGAGGCGATACACAGCAACCGTATCCTTTCCTCCACACGAGAGGCTCGCGTCGCCCGAACAAGGCATGTCGCACTCGCCAAGCGTAATTTTACGAGCTTCCGGTACAAGTTGAAGTCCGCAGACACATTCTCTGCAGCATGAGGTTGCTGGGTTAGTATCACATGTACAGGTAAAGTCACGATGAGATTACAAGAAGCGCAAGTGGGAGAGGTGAGTGCTTACCTTCCGTTACTCACTCCAACGAATCCGTAGTGTTCCGTAGTCTTCTTTGGCGGGTGCTGGTCTGCGCAACCTTCCAGGCATGCTCTGACCGTCAGCTTGTCGAGAGGTACCTTAACCGGGACGGTAGAGCCACCCTCTTTCCCGAAAATGCTTCCCTCGTCGCCAGGAGGGCGGCTGTAACACCCTAGTAGCGAATACAACGAGCCCGTAGGCGTTGCGGCAGGATTGTATGCTATCGTCGTCGTTACGGTAACAGTCGAGACGTGAACGACAGGTGTAGGAGGAGGCCCTAGCATTCCCAGTTCTGAAGTGCTTCCACCTGCCCATTCGTTGTCACAACTTGCGTGAAAGAGTAGCCCACTCCATAGCAACGTTTTTAAAAAGTCCTTCCTATAATTGATTTCTGCGGAGACCATCGTTGACATCGTCCGGACGATGTGCGTATGATTTGGTTTGAGCCATTGTGCCCAGATAATCGGCTGGGCGACATATCTCCATGAACTCCCGTCAACCAGTGTCGCCGCTGAGTCCTCCTATACACAAAGGGATGGTGGATGACACTATGTTCATAGGACCGAACAAAGAGCCTTGCCTCGCTTGCGGCTTTGCGAGCCTATTCTGGTCAATGAAGAAAGGCATTTTTCGGCAGTGGGTTAAGTCCCACGACCCAAGAGTTATTATACTCTTATACTCCTATACTCTTATACTCTTACTATACTCTTTGTAAATATCGCCACATAAGTTTCGCTGAGTATATCCAATGACTCTTTCAGGATTGACACGCTGAGGGCATCAACATCAACAGGAGAATTCAGAACCAAAAGATAAAAGGTGGATGGCTTAGCAGCTTTATGGGATCAAATAAGGCTCCCGGGACACGCAGATGTCCGTGTTCACATTCCTCTTAAGATAAGGCAGTGATTGCGTGATAGGGGGAGATAAGAATAAGATCGACAAGAGGGAGAGCCTCTTGCTGAGCCCCCTACCGCTTCGAGCAATCTAGTGGTCGAGTTGTTGCAGATATCTCTCTATCTTTAGATCCTGCCCCCTAGATACACAATGACCAACCAAGCCCATGTAGGTATGTAGGTATCTGTATTTTTTTTATTTTTATTTTTTTACAAGGACCAGATACGTTAACTTAAGCATAGCTGAAGGTTTCTAGAAGCTTAGATAGGAGCTGGGATTTATTTTTCTTGGGTGGAGCAGGACCTTGATGGCGCAATTAGACGACATTCTGACTCGGATTGGCGACTTATTAGGTAACAAAATCCTCAAGCAGCTCTCGTGACGGGTTATCTAAAACAATATAAATATTACGCTCGTCCCTTCGTCACAACTAGCTGAAAGCTTGAATTCTAAAAGCTCTGTTCTAACTGATGAGCTCCCGTAATAATCGTAGAGGCTGTATTGACGTACTAACCCCTGTTCACCTGCCTCATTCGAACGCTCATCAAAGATGGGCAAATACCATATCACTTACACACAACACCGCTTCGGACAACCCGCTCAAGTAGGGAGTAGGGGACTACGGTCTGCCGTCTATATCTTTAGGAACCCCCCGAAACTCACCGGATAGAACAGCTCGATCTCTAATACACCAAAAGCTTACTAGCATCTTCGCTACTAATGCCGTGGACGATAAGGGAAAGTCGTATACAAGTTGGAGCTCGCCGTCGCATTATTTATACGCCCGCGATGATTGGTCAATGGTTGGAATATTTGGCGCGGGGTCTTTAGTTGGAGGGATCAGCGCTTGCGGTGACGCTCGAAGGAACGAAACAAACAATCACCCGCTTCCAAAGCCATAAACCCACTCTGTGATCCGTGCTTTGTCTGACGAGAAGCAGGAGATGATGGGTAGCACGACATCATTCCTACACGGGATATCACTCCATGAAAGTAGTAGCAGATGACCTCACCATCAACCGGCCGTTTTTCCTCATCTTAACCCCAACTTGTTTTCCTCAAGACATCACTTTTCTTCCCTCCCACCCCCGCGCCTAGGTGGACCAGCTGACGACCCTGCCGCGTCTTCTCCCTTGAAAACCCCCCCACGCCGAGTCATTTCGTTTATTGGACGACCCCGGTCTAGCTAACGATGCTGTCGGCGGCTAGAATGGGAAACCGAGCCCGGCCACACGAGGAAGAGAAAAAGGAAAAATATTAACTAGGGGGAAAAAAAAGTAGGAAAAGAAAATTCCAAAACCCGGAAAAGGACGCCTACTCACGTGGCTTTCGGCCGTTTGTGTGTCTACCCGTCTCGGTCAAATATTCCAATGCCTGTTCAGCTTGCATTGAGTGATTGGCAAGCCTAACCAGTTCTAGACCGTTCAAAACCGGGCCTTCTGCGCATATTCTTTGCCGCTGGAAATATCTTCAAGTTGGCTATTTTTCTTTTTGAACTTCTACACTTCTGAGCAATGGTCGCGGAAAGAAGTCTTAGGATTGACGACTCCTTGGACCGGACGTAGAAAATGCTACATCCGGGGGAAGAGAGACGAAATACAGAAGGCGGTCGATTTAGTACCACCGAGACCACCGGGACTCAGAGCCTAAGCTCCCAATGTAATGGTTCGGTTCCGTATTTTGGTAAGTGTTATAGCGCGGGTTGTTGGTAACTTGTCACGAGGGCTCGCGGAAATATAGAGTGCTGATTGGCGGTAAGCTCTCGGTCTTTCTCGACTGCGCTATTGTTCTACGCCCTGCATCGTATTGTATTTGTAAACCATCCCTGAGCTTATAAGCCCAACGGCTCGGTAAGGCTAGACTCTCTTAGATATCCCCTACTTACGGCTGGGTATAGTGTGGGATTAGTTAATACCATGTCATCGTAGCTCCTCACCTTAGGTAATGTCCTATTTAACAGCCAGGACAGTCCACGATAACCTATTGCGGTAGTGCGACCGAGGTAGAAGGTCTAGATAGACTCAACTTTACCTTCGCGGCAACTACCGGCCCTAGTCTGGACCAGAACCAGTGGAATTGATTTTGATTAGTTATCTACATCAGTTGTGTGATACATAGTATACGGCGCAACCGATAAGGCACCCTAGGAATGCGAAGCCGTCGCTAGCAATTGAGGCTATTTTCGACTAACGACCCACTCCGCCGGGTTTTCAGGGTCCTAGTAAGTTTATGAACTTGTGAACTGCAGGACATACCAGGCTGCCTGGACTAGCTGCTCCTTGAGGCACTCCGTGATATTGCGCTACGACGAATATGGCGATCCCGAATTGTAAAGTTGCGACGGTCGCCTATTAGGAGAGAAACGCTGATATGCTATGCCACCTGCCTTATGAGACTTGAAAACTAAAAGGGGAAATATATGAGAAGCTGGCTTCGAAGGCTTCTGTTACAGTGAATCATGCAGATTCTAGACGCAGCCAAGTCGTCGAATGAGAGACATTGGCAAGACGCCAAAGATATTAATAAGGAAATGCGATAGTCGTTGTAATAGGCGCTATATTTATGGTCCCATCTCACTTACACCGGGGAGGCAGGGAGGGTAAGTGGAGGGCATTAGTAGTATGTATGTAATTTCAAGGATTTGACATGTGACAAAGTTCTGGCTCTCGATATACGCATCTCGGCTTACCGTTGGACGCCTAGGCGAGCCTGACGAGCTAAGAGATGCTGCAACTCACATATCCCATATTTTAGCAATCAAAGCTTTATACACATACATATTACGGCAGGAATTTAATTCACTTACAAGTATTCGAGTTCCAAGTTTCTGTTGTTGCGCAACAGAAGGCGACGATCTGCGCCTTAGGCTTGCTACGCTGAAGATTTCGAGTCCGATCTGAGATGGTGACTGGTTAACCCTACCAGCCTTCTTCTTCAGGTGACGGACGAACTTCACCAATGCAGCTAACGATCAACTGAGGGGTCCCGGCCCACTACCACGCGAACGAAAAGTGACCGTTAGACCTTGGCGGCTTCACTAAGGGTTTAGCCATGGCAATAATGCTAGCGAGTCAACGGGCGGTTTCGTCATTCTTGTCTCAAACGGCGGGGAGCCGGAGCCGTTCTCCAAAGAAGCTCGCGTGAGAGGACCATGTGGGAAATGTTGCGAGGCTGAATTTTTCTTTTCTGCTCTGTTGGTAGGCAGCGCCGAAAATTTTTTTAGCAGAGAAAAAAAGAAAAAAAAAAGAGGGCGGCGCCAAGGAGACGTCAGGTATGGCTTTGGTGTAGGAGAGACGCAGGTTCATACGAGATCTGTTGCCCAAAAATAGAATAAATGAATGCTGCTGTTGATGGTGGAGTTCATGATTCAACTACATAGGTAGTTTACATAGTATGATATTATGGTAGCGGACGGCTATTAAGCTCTCATGGTTAGCAGTACCGTGAGCTTGTCAGCTTTAGATGATCCATTAGCCACGCTCTCGCTTGCTGTCTCCCACACTCGATGCGAGAGAGGCTTGAGTGGGGATCGAATGGCCTGTGGGCTGGGCCCTTGCTTAACTTCTAATGCCTTGCAACATCTCGTAGCTCTTGTAACGCAGGGTTCGTACAAAAGTGTGGGGGTTCGTTCATCTGGTCCATCCATGTAAGACTATTAATCCCTGTTCTCCAACCCTTGGCTCGACCCTTGGCTTGGACCGCATTGCGCGTCCCGCGTACCTTTTACTTTAGCGGTACTAGAGAACAACTCTCATCCGTTGCGAACCCTTTCCCACGTCTGCAGGACTGTCGAAGTGAAAGATGCTGTGACTGGCCTGGTTCCTTCGACATCGGAACTCGCTGGCCCGGTTCTGGATCGCAAGCTTAATCCTTTCTTAAGGCTCCGAATCCGACTACATATCGGTCTATAGTATAGGTTGCCGTTCAGTCTGGTGCTAGAAATCTTCCGTTTCACATAGACACCATCGAAGGATTTTTTTTCTTTTTCAATTACCAGGACACTTCCAGGTATCACGGAGACGAGACGAAGGAAGATGTTGTCCATGTGATCTCCCCATTTTTACCGCGTGAGCTATCAACATTTGGGAACCCCCACCTCGGTGAAATTCTCGCTTCTCGACGGGATGACGAAGGGTGTTCCTAAAAGACGACGTTGTTGCAATACATCCCGCGGCGGGCGTTGGGAGTGCTCAACCAGCCGTCCGAGAGTACAGCGGACACTTAAGTCAGAACGTCTAGAGCTGCCCATGTTGGTTCGAGGAGCCCGCTAGGTTAAATAAAATACATTGAGTATCAATTCGCGCCATCTATGCTGCTTGGTCATCCTGAGGCTGGTGACACAACCTCATGCACAGTTCTTTGCCGTCGAATTGGAAAACGGAATACCTTCCAAGCTACCCCCCCTAAAATTATTAATGGACAAAGCCAACCCCATCAATGGATGACAGTACGCTTTTAGAAATGTGCTTCTCGATTGCGGCTTCGGAGGTCAAGCTTGCTAGGCGCCCATAAACAGTAAGAGCCGTGAGAGCGAGACAAGAATTTGCTATACCCATCCCATGTCTTTGTGAGTATAACGGTCGAGTCTCCAAGCCGTTCGTAGGAGGTATTCCTACCGGCTTTTCCCGAGACCCATAAAGGCTCCTTACCAAGTAAGCATAGCGTCGATACTAGTCCATATGTAGGGTCCGAGTAGTGTGTCAACGCTTAAGAAATATCTGAGCCGCGAAAGCATATGAAGCTTCAATTTAAGTCTAACGAGTCCTGCTAGCACCTAAGCAGCGATATTTCTTTCCCGCCACTCCACAAATCGGCGTTAGACCGGACGATACTCTCACGACATATTACGATTCGAACGAGGGCTACCCTTGCTTTATCTTCTAGCGCTACAACGTCGATGCAGCTTGAAGTCACCAAGAACTGAACTAAAACTGATTGATCTTACATTTCCATCTTGGATGTTGACGTACCTGACGTCTTGGTAGCGCTCGTCACTTAACCAAAGCAGATAGATACATACTTCCGATGCGGGCGTTGATCGCATGGGGTGGATCGCTTCCTGCTGGTGGTGACTAGCACGATGTACTGGTAGCGTTGGTAGTATTGGTAGGTAGTTAGTAGGCAAGTAGGTATTGGTAGTGACTTGGTAAGTGAACCGTACCGGATATTTCGCTACTGTGTGTACGATGCTAACGGGTATGGCTAGGTAGCTAACATGACTCGAGGGACGCTGCAGAGTGCAAGACTGCAGTTGGACAATGAACGATGAAAAGAGGAAGTAGAAGAAGAGGGGCTGCGGTCGCGAGCTGGAGGAAAGCGAAAGTCGGAAGTATCCGGTACACGGCGAATACCTAAAAGCAGGACTGCAGCTAAGTACTGGATGTAACATAATTGTACTACATAATTGTACGACCTACATACATACCTATTGTGCCTAGCATGGTGAAATGTACAATGCACACCTAAATTCATGACTTGGGATCTTTTTTTTCTTACCTATGGACCGACACACAGGTCACGGCCACGATTCTCTTTTTAATTTTGCCTGTATGCTTCCCCCAGCGTACGGCATAAGATATTTTTACTATAGGTACCTCCCTAGGTACATGTATACGTAGGTAGCTACCCCCGTTACTCTTGTCATCAATTAATGGGCAATAAGGTTCTTTACGTGCGGATAATTACGCCAGCTTGTTTTGTTTAATATTAGCTGTTAACACTGGTAATTGGGGTAGGGCTACGCCTAAGCAATACTATTGGGAGGGACCTAAAGCTTTCTACATGCCTTAAATAGAAGAATAGGTACCTAGAGGATATCCAGGTAGGTACCTACATAGGTATGCCCAAGTACGGGCAGCACTTAAAGCATCCACATATACGTACCTACCTGTTGGTACCCAGCTAGGTACCGATCCACAGGATGTATCCATGTATGTTAGGTACATAAAATACCCACCTATGTAATGGCCTAACCTTGTCGCAGAACCACCTGGGTAAGGCCTGGGCAAGTTTTCTCTATGCACCCTGCAGCATACCTACAGACAATGTTTCTCAGGTCATCTAAATGCAGACTTTCTACAAATCTACAACTTCCCAAGACTTCATAAGCCAAGACCCCACGTCCGCATATGAAGATAATATCATATTGCAGTGATGGTAGGATATAATTTTCAAACGCAAGACTCGAAACAGTAACCGTATTTCTAATAAACACCCCACCCACTGATCAAGGTCTATTTTCTTCTACTCTCTTGTCTATTTTTCTTTAATTTCGGTGCAGATCCACCCCTCGTCAGAAAACTCGCTTCGGCTGCATAGGAGTTTTTGGGGTCTTATGTGCGGAGGCAATTCGAAGGAATCCCTCGAGATCCAATTGTCGTTATGGGATTGGTCCAGGATCAGCCATCAAGAATCATCAATCCCCAAAGCCCAAGCCCTTTTACCAAGCCTTTCCTAGCATAACAAAGCCGCAGGAGTAACCCGTTGCCCACTGGGGGTCGCTGGAACCGTGGATCGCCGGGTCCCATGGGTATTAGCACCGGAATCATTCCAAGCCTAGTCTAGCCCAGTAGCTCTGCTGCATTTTGCTGCACTCTTGCTGCATCTCTCGCTGCATCTCTCGCTGCACCTCTTCTATTAGGTCTTTTTTTTTTTTTTTTTTTCTCCTACTAGGTTGCTGCTGTTGTTGCTCTTACGCTCTTCAGCCAGAGAAGAAAAACCCGGGCCCCCTACCCTACCTTGCCTTGCTTGTCCATTTACCTTTTTTTAACCTGTACAAGTTGCCCGGGTGGTCCCCTTTCCTTCAAGGAATTACAAGCATCTGCATTTGCATTTGCATCCACCTCCATTACAAAGTCTTAAGAGGGTGCACCCACACCCATGTCACCTAGGCAAAGCCGAACCAAACTGCCTGATGAGTGACCATCCAATCCACCCAACCCGCTCTGTGGAATTGTAAAAGAAAGAAAAAAGACAATGCGACAGTGAACTTCCCGAAGTTGCTATTGTCGTGTGTTATTATTTTATTTTATTTTTCTACTCTACTCTACTCTACTCTACTCTACTGTAGCTGTCGCTCTTACTTACAATTCTTCCGTCCCCCCATAAACCTCCACCGAGAGAGGTAACATACATTACACTCCTCCGATCTCACACTGCACGAGAAAAGAAAAATTGCACGAATTAGCTGGGAAAGGAAGGGAGAAAAAAAAAGATTAATTGCGCGCTCACTTTACAAGTTTAGCGCTGGATTCATTATCGTTTCCATTTATTAATCTCGTCTGGAATTATAAATTACGAGCTTGTTCGCTATCCTCCTCCATTGGCGCTAGGACCTGGAGCACACAAACTTTAGGATAGTGTTCGGCTTGTGAAGGAACTTGGGCTGACAGCCCAAACCTTGGAACGTGGGGAAACTTGGAAAGGTGATCCGTAATACGTACGAAATCACTTCTCCAACGAACCCCCATACAAAAAAAAAAGAAACAAGAGCCTCTCGACTTGACTTTCTTTTTCCTTTTCCTCCCTTTCGCCCCTCCTCTACGATATGGCCGCTAGCACAGTGTCGCCTATAGCGACTTCGAGTCCCTCGACAGCTATGAATCCTACTACAACAGAGCATGACTTTCGCTTCCCGCGAAGGCCCTTTGAGCCAGCCGCCGATTCGGCCCAGACGAGTAAGAGGAATACCGACGAGAGCAGTCCTGGTGACTTGCGCATAAATGAGCTTAACTTAGATTTTCCAAAACCAGACACCCACCCAGCATTCTTCGATCTTTTGCAATCTTCGATTTTCCCGAGTTTTCAGAATGGTATATCCGGAAACAATGACAGCTTGGAACAGATGCAGCAAAACGACCCACTCGCAACACAAGTCTGGAGGTTCTTCCGCAACACGAAGCAGAACTTGCCCAGTCAAGAGCGCATGGAAAATTTGACGTGGCGCATGATGCACATGAGTCTGCAGAAAATACGGCAGGAAGATGCTCGGTATGTTGGTTACCGTATAGTGTTGTATAGGCGCATCGCGGCTCTAACCGTTTCTACAGTCGCACCGCTTCTCGCGAAACTGGCAACGCCCCTAGCGGCATTGCACAACTTCGAAAGACGTCTGATCAGAGCGCAATACATACGGATCCCATGAATCTTGACGATTTCATATTTTCTGAGAACGTTGCGACCCCGGCCGGGTTTGGGGCTACACCTTCGCCGGACGCGAACAAACAGGAAGCAGAGAAGTTAGCTCATACTTCGGCCGCTGCTATTCCTATCAAGTCCCGTAAAACGCCCTCGCAGCACTTCGTCCCACAGTCGGTTCCTGTCCCTGCTCATCAGAGAAACCAGGATGAGTTTGCCTATGTCACTCGGCACCATCGCAAAACGAGCATTGATGAGAGACGAGTGAGTAAAGCCGAGGCGCCTTTGTTTGCTATGTTAAAATAAGACGCAATACCCAATCCCTTTGCTCTCCCCCCTTGATTTGCTGTACAATTCCTATCCTTATCAGGTAAATATATGTAGAAAGCTAATAATAATGTGGTAGACCCGAAATTTGAAGCGTCCTGCTAACTTTTCCCCCCATGTCTCTGCCCTTAATAGCAATAATTATGTCGCTAACGAACTGGACGCCGATTCTGATCTCCATGAATACTCCTTAGATAATACTCATGCAAACGGCAACACTCACGTACCTCACCATCCAGGCGTCCCCTTTCCTCTTGACACTTTCCCAATGGAGAGCGATCCTATTATCACTTCAGCGGGGCCTTTCCAGCAGGGGTTCTCGTTCTCACCATCATCATCGCCAATGGTTCACCACGGCCCCTTTTCAAATTTCTATAATCCCCATGGCGTTGCTTCAAATTCGGTGAATGGCGCAGACTACTATTCCCCACCAGGATCTGCGTATCAGTCAGCTGTTTCTACACCACATCCTATGGTGGAAAATGAGAACATGTTTTTCGGCTCGATGGATATGCGCCATCAACGAGCACCAAACTTCCGTCCAGGGCCGGCGGGGTCCATGAGGGGTCAGATGAACCATCAATTTATGCACCAAAATAACGGTAACTCCATGTTTCCACCAACCACTAGCGCAGCAGATTCTTCTACTTTTACGCAAACACTTAATTTCGGCCACGTTGATCCAAGTCAGGTCTTCCAGCCGGACCACCCAGTCCGCTCGCCAGGTGTCGGCATGGCTCATGAGAATATGTTTAACTTCGGCGCTGATTCTGATAACGAAGATGAGGAGGGTGGTGCATTCGCTGATCGTAACATGGGCATTCAATTCTCACCTGAAAATGATTCGGGGATGGACATGGGCAATCAAAATTCCATGGGCTCCTGGGATACTTCTTTGGGCGGCCAGTTTAGTACACAAGCCGCCCGTTATCCTGGTGGGCCACCTAGAAAACAAGTCACTATTGGAGGCACGACAACGGATTATTTAGAGTCGGGTGATTGGGATGGTCAAGGCAGTATACCACGGTCCCAGTCGTTTCGATCGGCCAATGACAGGCGCCAGAAGATCCCCCGTACGGCTTCGACTCCAAATGCCAATACGGGTGGTCGTGGAAATCCATTTGACAAATTGGCCCGGTCGAACCCGAATTCTCCGCCAGCAGACGTGTCAGGCAATGTCTCGGGCTTCTCTTCCGTGGCACCTAGCAGACCTTCTTCCCCGCCTGGTTCCAAACACGGCTCCACGAGCAACCTGCAAGCTGCCGCGGGAGGGCAGGGAGATGGGAACACGCCCACTACATGTACTAACTGTTTTACACAAACTACACCGTTGTGGCGTCGAAACCCGGAAGGCCAGCCCCTCTGCAACGCTTGTGGCCTGTTTTTAAAGCTCCACGGAGTCGTGAGGCCTCTAAGTCTAAAGACCGACGTAATTAAAAAGCGTAATCGTGGATCTGGCACAAGTCTTCCTGCTGGGGGAACGAGCACGAGATCCAAGAAGAATACGGGCAACGCATCAGGGACTGCCTCTGGACCAGCTTCCCGAAAAAATTCGACGTTAGCTATCTCTGCTACGAACAGTGCGACGCAGGTGACTACGCCACCATCGGTGACCAACAGGGCCAGTAGTGTCAATGAGGGCGAAAGTCCTGCAAGCGGTGCTGGGGGTTCCGGTGGTAACACAGCAGGGAGTACGCCGACTAGTTACGCGGGCTCTGCTACTGGTGCAGTAGGCGGCAAAGGTGTCGTGCCAATTGCTGCAGCTCCACCAAAGAATGCGCCAGGACCGGGTGCCGCTGCGCTCCCGCGAAGCATCGGCGCAAGCGGTTCTTCCAAACGTCAACGCCGCAGTAGCAAGAGTACTGGTCCAAACGAGTCTTCTAATGGCATGGATGTCGATAGTCCCGAAAATTCGACCGGGTCGAATGAAGCAGCTCGTTCCATCAGTTCTTCGAGCGGATTCACTACCATGTCTAACCCAGGAAATCTGGGTCTCGCCAACGGTTTTGGCATGTCTCAAAGACCGATGATGGGACACAGCATGACCGGAATTTCCGGAGGCTCTAGCAGTGTAATGAACTCCGGGTCCGGAAATGGCCCTCAAGAGTGGGAGTGGTTGACGATGAGTCTCTAATTTTTCAGTTCCTCGGTAGGATTACAGTATGTACCCTCTGTATAGGATACTATTTACGACAACGGCTCTGGGATTCTCTTCGGTTGAGTCCTGCATGGAGGTTTTCTAGTTTTGATCAGTCGTATCCGACCAAGAAGCGAATGGCTGGGGCCCCTTTATTGTGGACATTGGCTCGGCTGAATTCGCAACGGCATGGATGATGAATTTCACGACATCACATATACGGCGGCGTTGGGATCTTTGTTTTTCTTATAACGGAGCGACCGTTACTTTTTATATACCATTCGCCTGTAACGCTTTCCGTGGTCTTGCATATAACCAACCACTGCGGTATCGGGTTCTCGGTCGCTCTCGGAATTGTACACCCAAATATCGAGACTAGTTTCTCCATCTGCATAGTCCAAATATTGTGGATATGCTCAGGGAAACTCATTTCTTAATTCTACATTACGAATTTGATGGCAATTCTGTCTCCGGGGCTATTTGGCTCTATGCGCTTACACAGAATTTGTACTTGGATCTTCTCGGCATTCGTCTACTACCTTTAATACGCATCGCGGCTGCACCCACAGAATCAAGAGATTCCAGACGAAATCCATCTCTGGGATATGTCGCAGCTGTTTATTGGTGCTGCAGCTTTCTTATGACGACCATTTTACTTTGCGAAGACAGTAGTTGGACTGGCCACAAATTTGTGCTCTGTTTTCTTTGCCTCATTGGCCAGGACTCGGATGGGGGGTCTGTAGATACGGAATTGATACCATTATTGTTTCTAGACGAGCACGCGGGTCGCCTATGGACCTACGGGGCACGCGGGGGGGAGGAGGGTTCACGACTACCGAGCTTAGCTTTATCAAGCTGCGTGTACGGACGGGCGAGTAGACATGCGGATGGATAGACAAGACAGGGTGGAAAGGACACGTCGAGAGTCAGTTGGGCCCCATGGTTGGCTTGATGACGGTGCTATAGAATAAGATCACGCAGAGCACACGCATTCTACTATGCCCAATCTCCCATGAAGCAAACCGACAACCCTTCACGGATATCATGCTGCTACAGCAAACGTCTGCTCGCTTGTCAAGGTAGATGTTGAGATAGAAGAATATAATAAGACTAAATTTATATATAAAGACGAAACTTGAAATTTTGTTGTCCAATACCTAGGTAGGTATCTACCTACCCTAAGAAGTTATAGCTTTCTTACTCAGCAATTAAACTTGCAACATTACGGGTAAGTGAGCAGCAGGGAGCACCGTGCCCCGATCCTCACCATCGAGTCTTTGTCAATAGGGGCATACAGCTATCTAGGTGGGTGGGTGGGTAGGTAGGTATAGGCGTATCATTCCCGAGGGGGAAGAAGAGGAGAAAAAAAGGGACGGCAGACTTGGTGGATTTTTCTAGGCGCATATGGGATGTTGTAGGTACATACGTATACTTTCCTGCTATACTCGTTGCTCCCTATCTGTGATCGCCAGATTCCTCTCCTTGCTTATTTGGACGAGGCAAATAGATCTAGATCTAGGGCAGGATGGGTCGCAAATTTTGTGAGCTCAAAAACCGGTCCTTGTTGCTTGCCCCCGTGCCTACCTACCTAACCTAGGCGGGTTAGGAGAGGTTAAGATCAAGTTGGGATAGGATAGGGTGGGTAGAGGCAGTAGTTCGTGGGTCGAGGTAAGGGATGGCGGGGATGGGGGATCGGGCTGGGAGCCGGGTTGCTGGTTGTTATGTTGGGCGGGTTGGGCATTCTATTCCAGGCGAAGAAGAAAGCGGAAAGCGGGATGTAGAGGGATTGGGGTGTTTGTGTTTTCCTGGTTCTTTGTCCTGGGAGTCGGGGGTTGGGAATAGAGGCTCACTCATTGGGGTAATGTATTCTTTGTTTACATAACCCTCGCCCTCGGTACGGGTGCGGGAGTTTGTGCGTGTATAGCCGACGGTAGACCGTGGCTATGGGTTCGGTGGAAGTTGTAAGAGGGGAGGGGGGTTAAGAGAGGATGGAGCTAGCTCGGCTTACCCGAGTATTGGATTCAGGTTTGCAGATTAGTGAAGATGTGGTTTGCTGGCTATATACTATAGTGTTGTTTGCACGCGATGAGACCGCAGCGCATGTGATGGCCAAGGAACGCCTTTTAATCCTCGAAAATTCCCAGTTGTGCTTAGACGGGGCTCCATCCGCTTCTAAATTTTAGGATTTTGAAGCTCGGATTATCGAAGCAGGACAGCTTGCTGGAGGGTTCTTGCGTATGATGATTAACTAAGAGCTTTGATAAGTACTATGTAGTATGTGCCAGGCTACGTCGAAGGGAGCAAATAACACCTATAACCGATATGAACTTTACTACATAGGTCAAAAAGGGGGCTTGCTGAGAGTACACCTCCTGTGTATTAGAACAATCCATCAAGTAATTTTCTAATATTACAATACAATTTTACATTCGCCAAGGATGAAAGTAGCTAGATTTGAATCGCCTTAACTTAAGCCCGGTTGAAATACATACCTACGTTAGGTTGTTTGCCCCTTACCATCAGTCCATCGCGAAAGCAAGGCACCTAGGCCATAGTCCAGTGACTAGGTTAGTGTTCTTCGGATTTAGCTGATATCGATCCTGGGTAAGCGCTCTAACAGATCTTGTAAGGCCCGTATGTTATAGAGAAATCACGTTAGTCTATATAGTCGTTGATAAGTCCGAAGTTAGCAATCTAAAACCGGTAATAACCATTCGCCCCTTAAAGACGTTTATTGTACTCGCTCACAGCCTGTATTCTAAGTATCTATGCTAGCTCAGATATAGGAGATGAGTAATCGGACTAAAGGAGTATTCGAGGAACTTAGTATGAAGTATCGTGGCATGCCTCCACTATGAGACATAACAACTAGTTAGTAGTCGATATCACGGCATGAAATTCTTTTCACATGTTGAGGCATAGAAGGTATTCGGAGCCTTAAGCCCAGAGACATATGTAACCTTACGGAAATACCCCTTTATACAAATATCTACATGCCATTCATCAGATGGTGGTGATGGCATATTCCGGTGGTAATGGGCGGTTGGACACGTATAAGATCACGGACATCGTCGGAATGAATTGTTCGTGCCATTTTAACCTAGCAGTATTTATCATACGAACAATCACAATCACAATCACAATCACATCCAATAGCAATGAAATTCCGCGGAGAAAGTACTGTCCCCTGAGTGTATTTCTGCCTGCCTTTCCAGGCGAAAACCTGCATAAGTACAGACGAGAGGGCCTGTTTGGTAATGAACCCAGACCAAGCCAAAACGATGATTTGATGCCGTATGACTCCCTAAACGAAAACGATGCATTTGAAATCCGTATGCATCCGTGACCTCCGTTTCATCCATCCATTTCACTTCCGATCGTAATAGAGCAGAATATATTTGCTTGCCTGCCATACGCAAAAGAGGCGGACGCTCAGAGCCAGAACGCTCGACGGTGTCTGCTCGTCCATCGCCTTCCAGTTCCTCTAGAATACGGCTTCGGCTGCCCTCAAGAGGGTGGGCGCCGCGATGCGCTTATGTGCCAGGGTTGGGGTTCATCTGGATATACGTTAGCAGGTAATTTAGAGAATTGGCTGGTTATTGATGCGCACCTTTCGCTTGCCACCGGTTAGGGTAACGTTCACGAAACGGCGAGTGTATGTGAGTCTCTTCTTGGCACGGCCCTTAGGGGTCTTGGCCTTCTCTTGCTTCTCGACCTGTATTGACGCCGTTAGTATCCTATGTCAATTTCCCGTTGATGATTATATCCAAGTCCGATGCGTGATCGATGAAGGAAGCGCGCGTTCGAGATGGTAAGCGACGTGATCGGTTGTTCGGCTGTTCGGAAGATTCGGTCAAGGCGAAATTTTTCGACAAAGGGAGTGGCGAATCGCCGGCTCTCCCGCTAGGAAGTAGTTGAATATTCAAATGATAATTCGCAGTCGGCAACTCGAATGGCTCAAATCGTACACGCGCTCCTTGATCGAGAGGATGGAATTTTCGAAATATTGGATGGACTAACCTTAGGGGTCTGAGACTTGACCTTACCTACAGGATATTGTTAGCAGGACTTCCATCTTAAAATCATATTTAATTAATATCGATAATTGAATCGTCATGACGTACCGGCACGGGCGAGAGATCCGTGAACTTTTCCCATCTTGAAAGATTTGTGATGTTAGACTGATTGAAGAGTCGATGAAGTTGGCAAGAGTGGAAGAAATGGGTCGATGTGGGCGGAATTTGGGTGATGAATTCGCAAGTCTTGGCACTGGGATTGCTTAGAATGATGGGGGTTGTGAGGGTTTGAAAGTGGAAGAGTCACACCGAACAGAACTCGCTGCCTTCGTCAAAATTCCCCAAAAGGGTTAAGTAAACCCTGGTCATGTGACTACGCTTTGGTACATCTCCGAAAGCCCCGCGCTAGAGCTTTATTGCATAACGTGTATAGCGTGCATAGCGTGCATAGCGTGCATAGTGTAGGTTTGATAACGATAACTAGACGCGGATCTGCGCAGAGCGAAGCGACCCACCCGATGCATCATTTCACATGGGATCGTTTGACTTCAAGACCGGTGACCGGCCTCGCCCTCGCCCTCGTCTTCGTCTTCGTTTCAATCCATGAATTTCAACAGACCGCCAGACGCCATCGGAGAAAGACTATTTATTATCGTCTTGTAGTTTCATCCATAGCTCAACTTATAGTTATTTATAGTTGTATTTTGTAAACTTTGGAGCTAGATTATAAACATAAGCTCCCTTTCTCCAAACATTCTAACGATTCACGTCTTCACGTCTTCACGTCTTCACCCGTTCTTCCCCAAGTCTAGCTCAGCTTCGAGCCGCACAGCTCCCTACGCACGTACTTACCCGCGTTTCGCAATGAGGTTTCTACGTAGTTTACCTTTCGTCTCTCTAGCCGCGCATTCTTGCGTGGCGGAATCCGTCCCGGACCCTCAATACATCCTCAGCAACCCTCCTGCCTCGGAATCAAACTATCGGATTCCAACATCGTATGAGTCCGCCGTTCTGGGCCGGCGCATCCTAGCTCTTACTCCCCTAGGCACCCTCTCCACAGTCTTCCCGGACACGTCCCGTACACGTCAGCCAGATGGCCTCGGCGGCGTGCCTCTCGGACTGATGGAATACGTGGCGGATTGCGAGGAAGAGGGAAATCCTACTATCCTAGCTATCAAGATCGGGACTACCTTCCGAAACGTGGATAGCGGTTCCAACATTAGTCTAGCTCAGGAATGGACACCTCCATACCCGCCAGACAAGCGTATCAAGTCCACCTTCTTCGACTGGCTGTTTGGACGCGATTCCGATACCAAGGATAGGGTTCCGTACAGCGCGGTAAACCTTCCGCGCTACAGCTTGCTAGGCTATATCGAGAAGATTGACGAGGCCGACGCTAAGGCTTTGTCGTCGTGCTTCGTGGATACGCACCCGGACAGCAAGTACTGGCTCCCCGGAAACAACATTCACGAGTCCGAGTTCGTGAGGCTTGTCGTTACGCAAATCTACTGGATCGGTGGTTTCGGCGACAGGGCCTACATCGGCTGGATTCCCATCGATGAGTGGAAGAACGTCACCAGGAAAGAGTGGGAAGGCGTAAGGCTACCTGGTGAGAAGAAGGGTTGGGACGAATGGAGCACTTCGGATCTATGAGGGTCTGTTCATGCGCAGCTTCCTTTTTTTTTTTTTTTTTTTTTGACGCCATCAGACTGTTATGTTCGCTTGCTTTATAAACGATCAGTTTCGGATAAATGTTAATGGGATTTTTCCAGTACTCCAGCAGGAGGCATGTCCATACGCATATATGAGTAAATAGCAAAATAATGACATAGCCGCTCAGGCGAAGCAAAGCAAAGCACCGATATATGATGATGATGTTAGACAATTCTGCAACTTCATACTTTGCTAGTAGGAGCCATCTCTTGGTGGCATTAGTTGAGTTCCAGATTTATCCAAGAGTTACTTCGTAGTATGTATGAGCAAGATTAAAAATATATGACTATTTTTAGAAAAGGAGAAAGTAAATATTAACCAAATGCTTCTTTTCACAATGTGGAGGAAGACTATGTAAGTTATGTGGGCGTGAGCGTATAATGCTAGGTGATCTCCACTATTAGTGCTAGCTAGTGTAAAACAATCGCAAAACCATCGCCAAAAAAAAAAAAATTTTGTTGACAAGAGTGGGACTTGAACCCACGCGGATTGCTCCATGAGGAATTAGGAATTAAGGTGACCTTAACCTCACGCCATAACCAACTCGGCCATCTTGCCTTGATGAATTTACATTTTATTAGGCCTTAAGTACCTACTCAGCCCAGGCTTCAACCTTTATGCTTGGGCAGTCAACAAACTTTGCCTTGGTAATGGCTCGACTCGACTATATTAGTTTCGCTTTGACCGTATCGGTACTCCTATAAGTCGGACATGTAAAATTAGAAATACGCTGAAACTTGCGTGTGCAGAGTTTTCTTAGTCAACCCACGGCTCAAAATGAAATCTTATATCGAGTCATCGCCACTTTCTATGTCCTAGCGCTCGCTTGTCCGTAGACATATATAATAAGAAGCCACCTGTCGTAGAGTGAAGTGCTTGAGCGAGCCCCATACCTGGTAATTAGCTCTATGTGCGAGTATATAAATGTCCTCTCCCCCCCTCCCTTCCCCCCTGGTTACTCTCTCTTTTCTTTAATGAACCAGATCTTATCCAGACACATTATATATACCTACAGGTAAGTAAGCCCGCATACTACATAACATAACCTCTCGACAAACAAACAAAAGGTCGTGTTGGCACGACCTAAGGGAAACCTTTCATCTCCTCCTGCGTTGTAGGTGGACATAGCGGTGAAAGTCCCTTAGGTTCTGGGGTTCGATTCCTTAGATGACTACTTCCTCTCCTCTCCCTCTCCTCCCCCTCCCCTTCTCCTCCTCTTCTCAACCAAAGGTCATGTTGGTACGGCCTAGGGAAACTTCATTTCCAACCCTTCTGGGGGAGGACATAGTGGTGAAGTTCTCTAGGCTCTGCGGTTCGATTCCCTAGATGACTACTTCCTCTCCCTCTCCTCTCCTCCTCTTTTCAACCAAAGGTCGCGTTGGCGCGGCCTAAGGGGAACTCATCTCCAACCCTTCTGGGGGAGGACATAGTGATGAAAGCCCCTTAGGCTCTACGGTTCGATTCCCTAGGTGACTACTTCCTCTCCTCTTCCTCTCTTCTTCTTCTCAATAACAGGTCGTGTTGGTACGGCCTAAGGGAAACTCTCATCTCCTCCTGCGTTGTAGGTGGACATAGCGGTGAAAGTCCCTTAGGTTCTGAGGTTCGATTCCTTAGATGACTACTTCCTCTCCTCTTCTTCTCAATAACAGGTCGTGTTGGTACGGCCTAGGGAAACTCTCATCTCCAACCCTTCTGGGGGAGGACATAGCGGTGAAAGTCCCCTAGGCTCTGAGGTTCGATTCCTTAGATGGCTGCTTCCTCTCCCTCTCCCTCTCCTCTTCTCCTCTTCCAAAGGTCGTGTTGGTACAGCCTAAGGAAGCTTTCATCTCCAACCCTTCTGGGGGTGGACATAGTGATGAAAGCCCTCAGGCTCTGCGGTTCGATTCCTCAGATGACTATCATCTTCTTTCCTTTTTCGTCCTCTTCTTTTGGCTTTGGTGGCCTTATGCATCTAGGTAAGTCATGAACCAGCTTCTAACTAATGGCCAAAGGACTATATAAGTACGGCCTGGCGAAACATTTATCTCTTCCCCTTTTTAAAGATGTCATGCTTTGTTTCTATTTCAGGTTACCTGGTTGCTGGGTGATGTAGAATACGATGTCAAATAACAGTATATGAGGTTTGGGAGATATAGGAGTGCTCTGATAACCGTAGCACTCGGTAAACTACAACACTTGGCTGGAGCACAGTTCTATATATAAGACATGGGGTTTTATAAAGTCTCCCTTTCGGGATTTTCATTAATTGTATGGGGTTTCTCTTCTATATTAAATGCGTGGTAAAGCTTAAATAGATAGGCAGCTCAATCTATATGCCCCTAGGAAAAAAAAAACTAGTTGAGCTTCATACACGTACATACCTACCTATGCATATCATAGCTTATACTAACGGCCACCTATGAGGTGGGTGATTTCTCCATTCTGCTATTATAATCCGTTCGCAAATAGTGTGCACTTTTATTGCCTTCGACTAGGGGATCCGGGGGATTTTACCGATGTCATCAAAGACCACCGAGTTCTTCACAAGCAATGTCCCCAAGAATTCAAGAATGGCTCTGAAACTCTCCGAGCCTCGTACATTGGAGACCAACGCCCTTCGGACTCCTATAGTAGTTAGCTCTTTTGCATCGTCGGTCATGTCTTCTCCGATTTTCTGGCACAATAAGTTGTATGCGGTGATGATTATGCGGTCTGTCAGGTCTTGGAAGAAGTGAAGCGTCCATTCATCGCCTTGGGCTAACTCCAATTGGTCGAACAGTCTCTCGTAATTTAACATTGGGAGATACGCGATAATAAGTTCGTGGAGTTGGTTGATCCACTGCCCGACGAATTCGAATGCGCCATGATTAGAAAGATCGTTGATAAACTGTTCCACTATCACCGGGGTGACTATACCATCGGCTACATTTATAAGTGCCCGAAAAGCGTCGACGACTCCTGCTGTATTATCCAACATACATTTGGTACAGTGAATGTCGACATCCCTATACATCTCCGTTTCAACGCCCTGGGGACAAAACCAGAACAGCACGATGTCAGGAAGGTATTCATCCTCGATGAGCCTATCGCAGGCCTCACAAACTCTAGGTAGAGCTATGTTCAGTGACTTCATGCTTACCTGGTTGTCCGTCATGGTGAAATATAATGCTATTTGGAGATCGTTAGAGGTGATGTCGTTGAATAATTGACCTGTATGCAAGTGCTCAGTATTAACCTATGATGAAGGGGGAAAACTAGCGGAGTGGAAGATTATCTGAGGCTTATGTACTTGAACTTCGACCAAATGACATCTAAATTATGAATGATGGTGTTTTTCTATATCAGAGCCGATGTAATATGTCAATGTTATTGTTCATCGAGAAACAAAGCTGAACAGAAGAAGCTGGGTCATCTTTTGAAGGACGTTGAATGAACAATTAAGGAGATGAATGGCTTCATTGTATCTACCAGGCAGTTATTGACATTAGTAAATGGACAGGTAAAGACGAGTTGGCACTAGACACCGGCCAATCAAAGATCCCTTTGGTCCCTATTTAGGGAATATTCACCAAGCAAATTCACTCCGTTATCTAGCACACAATTCAGTTTGTTCCTTGGAGTGATCGAATACCGAGATTGTAATTCAAATTCTTCTCTTAAACTACCGAGAGTAATGGTCACAAACGTATCTAATGTTCGACGACATTTTATTTCCTATCCATATTTTACATACGGACTACACAGTAATACCCTCTCTACCTAGACCCTGCCAATCTCCACGCTCTTAGTGGTAGATTTTGTAATGCCGTAACCCTCTTCCTAATGTACAAAGTGAAAGTAATTACTCCTACAAGAACGCATAGGACGTTTACAATATAGAACCCATCATGTAAGATCTCACATGTGCCACCACCGTGTTCACATCGCTCTCTCTCCGCTTGAACAGCGCAGGAGAACTCTTGTGTTACCAGCGGCCCCCTAAGCGCTGAGCTGTCAAGCTTCTGCGTTGGGGGTTGGCAAGTAGCTTGCGTGAATGTGTCCACTAGACGCAAAACAAAATATCTAGGGAATGTACCTCCAAGATTGGAAACACTGGTATTGAATGTTAGCTAAGATCGATTTTTATCTGGGATGTAGAACTTACGTAGCAAGCAAGGTCATATAAGTTCCACCGATCACGGGGTCGGCGACCCGAGCGTGGAACGCGGAAACGGCGACGAACATGACGGTCGAAGTAAACGTCGAGAAGACGTGCTCGCCAATGACGAGAAGTAGATACCAAGGTTGGACACCACCAGCCGGGAAAACGCTAACGGTGACTTGGGCGAAGATAGCGGCGATCAGGCGACCCATAAACCCCCAACACCAGAGGCGCATGGGTGTATATTCCTGAGACCACTTGCCGGCATAATAGCCAAGGCCTATCTCGAAAGGAAAGTCAATAAGGACGGTAAGCGCCAAGTTTTCTTTCCCGAACCCCTTTTCTAATAATTTTAAGTTTGTCACCGCATCGTTGGCTTGAAATCCGATCTTCGAAATGAGATGAACAATAATGATGGTCTGGATATTCCGTAGCTTCAACACATCCCACATGATCTTGTAAACATCCCAGATGCCGTCTTCGTTCCTTGTCTTCTCTTCCTTTTTGAGAAGCGCAAGTCCGATGGTGATTGCGATGTAAGCCCAGCCCCAAAAGGTCAAGTAGCCTCCTAAGCTCAGAAGGCCCTCCTCTGATGGCACGGAACGGAAGTAACGATTGGCGAAATCGCTCGAGTTGAAGGCTAGGAATACGGTGTAAGACAAGAATTGGCCGGCTGTTAAGCCGACCGTTTGCGCCGTCGAAGCGTATGAAACATTTCCGGGCGTCAGCAAAGTGAGAGCCCACCCATCCACAGCGATGTCCTGGGTGGCGCACATGAAGACTAAAAAGAACCACCAACCCGTGAAGTTCCAGACGCTGGGGCCGCCTGGCTTACCCGTTGTAGCCATTAAATCCTCGATCATGGACCCGAGGTATAACATGCTGAACCCGGATATTAACTGGATAGGAAGAATCCAGCTTTTTCTCCTCCCAACTTTGGGGCTCCATACCGCATCCACTATCGGACTCCAGAACAACTTTAACGAGTATGGATATGACGCCAGGCTGAAGACGCCGATCTCACCGAATGAGAGATGCTCTTTGAGGAGGAACGGTACCGATCCACTCGCGAGACCCATAGGCACACCTTGTAAGAAATATAATAGCACGAGTAACATAAAATTCCTCTGATCTTGTAAGGGAAGTTCCCAAAATCCATGGTTATTCACAGAGGGCGTTTTCGGAATATTGTCATCGAGGGAAAAGGATTCTCGGCCTATGAGGTTTGCCGTAACCTGACCTGACTCTTGTGGTGCAGCGGGTTTCCGCCGCAACTCCATATTGTTCATGTCGCCGTTCGAGTGACCATTTACGCGGCCGCTCGTCGAGACTGATAATTTGTCTCTTTTCTGAGATTTCGACCGTCGAGTTTCGACACCCATTCGTACTTTAGCACGAGACAGGTGGGGGGGAGTGTTTGGTTGCTCAAAAGCGGGATGCCGTATTGTTAAATTTGTAGTGACGCAATACGACGACGGATGGCTGGCAATAAAATGAGAGGGAATGCCCGTGAGACCTGTGTGTAAGTAGGTTCCTACGTAAATTATATGGTTCTCGTATATGATTTGCGAAAAGCGTTCGATCTTGTCCAATAAGTCAACAATGAAAATAAATAAAATAGAAACCGTGGCCTTTTTTAGGGGATCGCGCCGGAACGTGGCGAAGTGGAACCCTGAAATAAAAATAATATGACGAGTAAACGAGTGGTTTGAATGATGGTAGAAGTTGAGAACCCTCCAAAAACGACGAATATGTGTTATTCCCCGTTCAGTCCATCATGGCTAAATACCTGTATTGCGGCTTCTTTGGTGCCGTTTCGATGGAGCGCAGATGCACGGGAAAATATGTGGACGTGTCCAAATGAAGCTTGAAGCTTTTCAGCTTGGACCCAATGGATTGGAGAGGAAAAGTAAAACCCTGCCTTAAAATGACTAATCATGACACCCTAAATAGCCCAATAGCCCACCCAGTAGCCCCACTTGGATCTAGATTCTCCCCCACCTCCCCTGCCTTATCTCTTTTATCTTTCTTATCGTGACCTATCGTGCAGTATCTTATCGTCGTCTCCATTTACTAATACGCGTCGTCGCGTCTTCGCTAGATGTTTTCCATCAACAATCACGCCGGCGATTCGTTATAGCTTCGATTCTCATCCTATAAATAAAAAATGGCTTCCGAAGAACCGCAATCACAAGAACTGTCCGTAGCGGAAAAGTTGGATAATGAAATTGCAACTTTAAGAGCTCAAGGTAGCTATCCAATATTATTATCTCGTGATCTGTACATATATAATATGAAGAATGAAAATAGTACTAATATCTCCTAGTGGAATCATTAAAACGAGATCTCAAGTTACAAACGGCGACTCTGATAACATCGGATTCGACGCTTGAATTATTGAAAGCTGATTCTAAGACCAAGTCAGATTCAAAAGGGTCAAACGAGAACTCTAGGATACAGGAGTTATTAACAAGAGCTAATGAGCAAACCGCTCACAAGCAGCAATGTCTCTATCGAACATGTGCTTCCATCACAACTTTTAAAGTGCGCGATCCGGATCCCAACGCCGTGGATGGGGGTAATGTTTTGGGTCTGCGATTCGAAGTCATGTCCAAATCCCGGTTTCTCCGGCCATACTATGTCATGCTAAACAGACCTTTCTCGAATTCCCGGTTTCTGCGCGTCCACCGGCATACTGTTCCCCAATGCATACCACTTTCTGGGTTGGCGGCCCGGCATCTTCCCCCGCCAGTAGTGAGGGACGACGACGACAGCGACATGCCAAAAAGGCAAGATCTGTCGAGTTTCGTGCGGGCGTTAAGGCGGGAGCTGGTCCGCTATCACAATCGTACAGCCGTTATCGGAGACCTAAGGAGTATGGCTGGGCTGGAGAGTAAGAAAGGGGTTACCAAAGAGCGGGAGGTACCAATTACGGACATCAGTGCGGCCGATGCCCAAGCGAAGCAGATCCGCGTGGAGTGGAGCGACGGGCGCTCGGGGCGCCTGGTGATGGACGACGACGGCGACATCGTGAAGATGGTCGTACAAGGCGAAGACGGACAGGATCGAGAGACGATGAGGCAATTTTTGGGTGGAAGCCTTCGCGTCGAGGATATCGTTAAGCAGCTTGAAGGTGCTTAATCCTCTAGGCTGCATGGCCGAGATCAAGGCAACTAAGCCACCAAGCGGGGGAACTTGCAGCGAAAAAACTCGGGTACCACAATAGTTTCGGCAAATTTCGCTTTTACCAGAGTTGACACGGATTTCTACAAAAGGACTAGTATATTATGGTTGTATGAGGGAAGCCGGCGAGAAGTTCGTGCGACCGTTACCATCATCTGATGTAGTCGTATATCTACTAACATACACGAGTACAGCCTTGTTCCAATTCACACAGGCGCTATCCAGAACTTTTTTCAGCACACCAAGTCATCATGCCGCGCTCATATAGAAGATTATATTCAATACCGTGATTGGCTCGATTCTTGAAATTTCGATCAAGCCAAGTCTCTCGAAGCAATGCAACCCAATTACAGTATATACGACACAGTTATAACTTAGTCATATCCTAAGCTTTCCCCGTACTAGAGCCTCAAGTTTGCTCACGAGGATTCAACCGGCTACCTACCATAATACTAGGATCAGACTGAGCGGAATAGGTGGCGATGGAAGTTAGTACGTTGGCCGGAGTGGCAGTGCTGGAGCCGGTAACCTGGGTGAAAGCAATGAATATTCGTCATTCAACGCGATTTGGGATCAACTATGTGGAGATGTAAGATGGAACCGAGGATGTGCATAACGCAGTGTCTGTAATTCAGGCGACTATTCGCCGATTTGCACTGTTCTTACAGCCGACCAATTAGTTCTAAACCATGATCGCGTGCGTCGTTGGGTTCGGCTGCTTTTTTGTCTTGGTCCTCTCGGGCGCTAGATATCCCACGGTTCATGCCAGACAGAACTGTGAGCGATAGGTCATGGGTTGCTCTTGTGGAAATAATAACCGAGTGCAAATATGATTTATTGTACTCGATAATAAATCAATATCACCAAGTCCGATTCTCTCAGCTGCAAAGAGTGAAATTATCTATCTATACGAGTGCTTATTCACTGCTTTTTAAATACTCAGTCAAGAACGTGATCGTACCCAATATCCTTCCACTAAAAACTACACCCGTCCCCCTTCGTTTCATCATGGCGGAAGGAATGAATACTAGTTGTCCCCCCCGAAAACATGCCCCGGGACAGGCTAGCAGGTTCCTGTCACGACCTGCCCATGCGTTGACTTGCCGGCAACTCATCGCAGAGCTGGGCTCGGACGGCAAAAATGGCTTGTCGAACAATGTTGCTGAGCAACGATTAGATGAGCTAGGGAAGAATGAGCTCGGTGAATACAAAGGCGTGTCTATATGGAAACTAATAGTGGCGCAAATTGCGAACGCGACGACCATGGTATGTAAAAAGACCCCTATAGCTTTGCGCTAAATTGGCGCTGACATCTCTCAAGGTTCTTATACTTGCGATGGCCATCAGTTATGGTATCAAATCCTACATCGAAGGCGTCGTCCTCACCACGGTCATACTACTCAACATCATCGTCGGATTCTTCCAGGAGTACTCTGCTGAAAAGACTATGGACTCTCTTCGCCTTCTCAACTCTCATGAAGCCACTGCCACACGCGATAGAGACACTAGGACCGTCCTTAGTGCCGAACTTGTTATTGGTGATCTAGTTGAAATGAAAACGGGTGATACTGTTCCTGCCGATATACGGTAAGCTACCTATCTTAAAGGCTATCCTTTAGTTATCCAATATACTAACCTAAAGTTAGGATCATCGAGGCCGTCAACTTCGAAACTAATGAAGCGCTCCTAACGGGGGAGTCGTTGCCCGTCCGAAAAACTGCACATACCACATTTGATGATACAACGGGCCCGGGAGATAGACTTAATATTGCCTTTAGCTCTTCGACCGTAACTAAAGGTCGAGCTAGAGGTGTAGTCTTTGCTACGGGCGTTGACACCGAGGTTGGCGCCATCGCCGCAGCGCTTCAACAGAAGGACTCTAGGATACGTCCCGTGAAGCGAAACCCAGATGGTTCCGCTAAACTTCACCGTTACTTAGAGGCCTATATTTTGACCATTGCAGATGCTGTGGGTAGCTTTCTAGGTGTGAACGTAGGGACACCACTCCAACGCAAATTATCGAAGCTTGCAATTCTCCTTTTCGGCACTGCTCTCGTATGCACCTTCATTGTCATAGCAGCTAATAACTTTGACTCGCGACAAGAAGTGCTCATATACGCAGTTGCTACCGGCGTGTCAATGATACCAGCTTCTCTGATAGTCGTGCTAACTATCACCATGGCCGCCGGAACGAAGCGTATGTTGGATCGACATGTCATAGTACGGAGCCTCAAGTCCCTGGAAGCTCTTGGTGCTGTCACGGATATATGCTCTGACAAGACCGGGACACTGACGCAAGGCAAGATGGTGGTTCGGAAGGCGTGGATCCCCGCCATGGGAACTTACACCGTCGAGACGTCTTCGGAGCCTTTCAATCCTACCATGGGTAAGATTCTATTCGATATGTGCCAGCCGTGGCAACCCATCCGTGGAAAAGGTGGTCCGGGGACTAGCATAGCCGAAGAGCCCGCACAATTCCTTGAAAGCAAAAACTTCCTTGAAAATAACCAACAAGCGTTGTCAGACTTTTTATATGTGGCCTCACTCGCTAATCTCGCCACTGTTTATCTAAAAGAAGGCGTATGGACCGCACGAGGCGATCCTACTGAGATTGCAATCCAAGTCTTCGCCTCGCGCTTCGATTGGAACAGACTAAAGCTTACTCAAGGCACGAGAGCAGAATGGAGCCAAATCGCCGAATTACCCTTTGATTCTGAAATCAAGTGCATGTCCGTGATTTTCAGAAACAACCCTACTGGCCAACTCCACGTTTTCACCAAAGGCGCCGTAGAGCGAGTCCTGGCTAGCTGCACAAGATACTGCAAACATGACGGCCAAGACACAGTCGGAATCGACGAAGAGTTCCGGGACAATGTTATCAAGAAGATGGAAGCCTTAGCTAGTACCGGCCTACGGGTCCTGGCGCTCGCAAGCAAGACCCTCCCGGGCCCTCTCGAAAAGAGAGGCGAGGTCAATAGGGGAGACGTGGAATCAAACTTGACATTCCGCGGTTTAATCAGTCTATACGATCCTCCCCGCCCCGAATCCGCTCCCGCGGTTCGAAATTGCCATAAAGCTGGCATTGCGGTACACATGCTAACCGGCGACCACCCAGAAACGGCAAAGGCCGTTGCTTTAGAAGTCGGCATACTACCTAGTCGAATGGAGCGAGTCAGAAAAGACATCGCGGAAGCTATGGTAATGACAGCTAGCCAATTCGACTCACTGACAGACGAACAAGTCGACGATCTTCCTGTTCTGCCCCTTGTCATCGCCCGCTGCGCCCCGAATACTAAAGTCCGGATGATCGAAGCGCTGCACAGACGTAAGAAATTCTGCGCTATGGTAAGTGATATCCATTTCCACCCCTAATAGATCCTGTTTTACTGTACTAATATGCACCCCAACAGACCGGCGACGGCGTAAACGACTCCCCCTCGCTGCGCCGCGCGGACGTCGGCATCGCAATGGGCCAGTCGGGCAGCGACGTGGCGAAGTCCGCGTCAGACATCGTTCTCTCGGACGACAACTTCGCCAGCATAGTCTCCGCGATCGAAGAAGGCCGTCGCATCTTCGACAACATCCAGAAATTCGTCTTGCACGTCCTCGCCGAGAACATCGCGCAAGCGGGCACCCTGCTCGTCGGACTCGCGTTCAAGGACGCGCGGGGCCTGTCCGTGTTCCCGCTTGCGCCGGTGGAGATCGTCTGGATTATCATGGTGACCTCGGGGATGCCGGATATGGGCTTGGGCTTCGAGGGCAAGGTCAAGGATATCATGACCAGGCCCCCGCAGAGCCTTGAGACGGGGATTTTCGATGCCGAGTTTTGCGTCGATATGCTTGTCTACGGGCTATGGATCACAGCGCTGTGCCTTTCGAGCTTCATGCTGGTTGTGTATCGTTTTGGAGGCGGGAACTTGGGCCAAGGGTGTAACGAGGGGTATAACGACAGTTGCGAAGTCGTTTACCGCGCTCGTGCGACTACCTTCGCCTGTCTTACCTGGCTTGCGCTGTTCTTGGCCTGGGAAATGGTCGATCGTCGACGTTCGTTCTTCTCCATGCGGCCGTCTGAGTCCCAGGCTGGTGACTCCAAGAAGTCGCCTCCTGTGGTGAGATGGCTGCGAAGTATAAGCCAGAACAAATTCCTCTTCTGGGCCATCATTATCGGCTTCGTAACGCTGTTCCCGACACTATACACTCCTGGCCTTAACAAAGTCGTCTTCAAGCACGTCGGCATCTCCTGGGAATGGGCCGTTGTATTCACCAGCTCAGGCCTATTCTTCGCCGGTGTCGAAGGTTGGAAGTGGGGTAAACGGATCTACTTCCGGCATAAGAAGGGCCCGGCAACGGCTTGGGAGGATACGGACGTCGAGCGGCGCGCTTTGGGGGAGTATTTCGATTAACGGCGACTAGAGGGTATTACCGGTTTGCTTAAGAAAAGAGTTCGACCCTAATACTCCGATAATAACTTGACCCAACACAGTATCCTATAGATTTTCAAGATAATATTCGCTCATTAGATTAAATACAATAACCAAGTTCTATCCGTTTATCCATATTCCTCAACTTGAGACCGAATCGACGACGCGTTCCAAGAAGTATCACTACTAGTTTGCATCTCGTAACTAAATTGAGGGCGTTTTTATTACCGAACCCCGTTCTATATCCGAGTCCTTTCCGCCCATCAAACTACCACTTGCTGCTGGGGTCTCGATACCCTCCATGCGAGGGAGGTCTTGATGGAGCATATGGTGCTAGTAGTTTTCGTGATGTTAGACTTATACCATTGCATGTCTAAAAAGCGAAGGGGTAGTAGATTGGTAAGACTTACCTCGATGTTGACCTTGGGGCCTTTAAACCACTTATGAGCATCTACAAAGAACCACACAAGGATAAACAACATCGGTGCACCCTAATCCTAAGGTTAGTATTTTCTACACCTCTTCCCCATCTATGGGGGTAGGGTACTCACATAAACAAGCGCAGTCCAATTCATCTCATCCAAGGTCAAATTCTCGCCTCGTACACTGGGGAAACACAAGATAGGCAACATAACCAAAACGAAACAGCAGGCCGCAATGCCCGAGGGTAAACTCAGGGGACCGAGATGCCAGGGCCCACGGCGGAAGCGATTTCCGACAAATGCAATTTTGAGGAAAATGGGCGTCGTAAAGGCAACATATGCCGCGATGGCACCAATGCTAAAGATTGCATCTATAGCCGCTCCCCCGAAGATCAGTAATAGCAACAGAATCCCGATAAACGTGTTGAACCAGACCGCATTTACCGGGGTCAACGTATACCGGTTAACTTGCTTCAAGGGCCGGCTCACTACACCGAAGCAGTCATCCCGCGCATACGCGAAGCAGACTCGCGACGCAGCGACCATGCATCCTTGGCCCATCATGTAAGCACATACGATGGTCATGGCAAGGACGGCTAATGCTACGTCTTGACGTAGAATTTGGATTAGATACGCTGCGAATGGTTGGCCCTAGATAGTTTAATATAAGCGACGTGTTCATATGTCAGCTCATTTTAGCCCTTACCAAATCACTATCGAGGATTGCTGTCACATCCTTAATAGTATACGCGATGAGAGCGTTTAATATAAACCCGAGAATTGATCCTGACCCGGCGGTCATTATGATAGATCTAGGCGTGGCGATAGATGCGTTTGAGCATTCTTCGGAAAGGTGAAAACTAGCGTCGTAGCCGGACATCGTCCAAATAATCGAAAGGAATGACATCAAGACGGCGACACCATCGGGCCAGTCCGTATTGTTTTGGATACCCCACGCGAACTCATTCGGTTGAAACTTGGGATCGCCCATCGCCGCGGTAGGGATTATTATAATAACAATTAGAAGGCAGAGGAGGTTGATGGTCGTGCCAACAGAGTTGAAATTTGCAATCCACAACGTCGGCATACTGCTGATACAGGCGTGGGTCAACATGATTAATACCGTTAGGAGAAACGTCTGGTAGTTCGTGGGGACGTATTCCGGGTTCACTATCGATGCCGCAGCCAGAATCATGGCAGCTTAAAAGCAATTAAATTGTTAATCCCTAATACTTAGAAGGGGCTCCGATTCATCACGACTCACCACATCCGTAGTCGACACTCGGGGCACCCGTGACCTGAACGAACCAGTTACTCCAGCCGGTTATCCAAGCAGCGAAGGGGCCGTACTTGGGACCAGCCAATACCGCCGCTGCATAATAGAGACCACCAGAAGTTGGCATACTACTGGCCAGTTCTGCCATCGAAGCAGCAACCTTGGAAAGGGATCAATGTTTACTACAAAATACAATCGACCGAGCGGGTGCTTACACATAGAATGAAGAAGACGGATAATATCCATCCCCAAGTATTTGCTGCCGGACCAGCTATGCCATCTTGTTAGTTTTCCATTCTGTTGATCCACGTCCCTAAATACTACAATCTTCGAGGAAGCTCACCGTAGCCGAGCCCGTACCACATGGTAGTAGCGATACTAGGTAGCAATCCCATCACAGCAAAACTAACAGCGAAAGTCGTCCAAGCCGAGAACTCGCGCTTGAATTCCTGTTTATAACCGAGCGCCGCGAGCGCAGCTTCATCTTCCGACATTTCCGCGATGCGATCTGGCATATCTCCCTCGCCAAAGACAGTTGTTACGGCTGGGGGGTGTGATGCCCGAGGGTGATCTTCGCTCGCTGCCATTTTGAGTTGGAGGGGGCGACCAACCTAATAGTCGCTACCTTATCTGGTTCTTATAATGTGTCGATGACTCTCTCCTTGAGATGAGTAGAAACAGTCGCAGTTCACTCGAAGAGGGTTAATAATTTGCAAAGAAAATCATGGTTGATAGCAAGCCACTTCCAGCAGAGCTGAAAAGGAAGTGTGTGACTTCGCGCAGAGTTACTGCAGCCATGTTTATGTATGTACTACCGTATTGATGATCCTGATAGATAAAGTTACCTAAGTTTTTATTTTTTTTATTTCTTTTATCTGCTTTATCTTTGCATGCTACTGTGTTACGGGCTGGCTGGGCGTTGGAGTACCTCCCCTGTCTTTGCTTACCTTGGGCGCATGTATCTTGCCTTTGTATCATTCGTGGGGTACAGAGGCGAGGAGTCGAGCTGGATCTTCGGAGCTGATATGCTGATATGCATATCGAGTCTCTTATTCGCCGATGGCAGGAGGGAGATGAGTACGGATTCCAGCCACATCCAGCGTAGTACCGGGTTGTCGTCCTCTTGCTGATAAGAGTCTTACACACTAGACGGACCTATTCCGGGGGTTATATAAATACCTGGTAAATATATCTTATTGATAGCTAGATTAAGATAGTTAATTATAATATAATCCTGAACTGATGCGCTGTCGATGATCCAAGGAAGCCTTTCGTTATTTATGTTGTAATTGTATGTACGCGCTTATAAGAGGTAAGATTGGGATACTCCGATGTTTGATGTAAGAGATTAATAAGAAGTTAAGAGGTATGAACTTGGGTAAGTGAATGAAAACCCGGAGCTTAGCTCAAGTAAGGTAGGTGCTTATTTACCTTATCTTATGGCTGCAGTTGCGCGAAAAGACTCCCCCTGACGTAATATCTCAAGTTTGGCAATGAATATGCAACTATTAAATAAATACAATCAGTGAAGTTTTCTAATAGGGCTTCCTCTCTTATTAAAATGTCTTATTAAATGCCTTATCATTCGTATACGGATCCGTAGGTTAGCTTGAGGCTACATCTATTAAATCTTCATGATTCCGGGTTGAGATATTAATCAGGAGAAGCTGTCCTTATAAGGTACCCATAAACTACGTATTTGCCGGTGTAACCGTGCCGTAATTTCAGATGTTGTCGTATCTTGGCATTCATGAACGGACGGATCCGAATAAACACGCTGTAGCTATTCCATACCTACCTGTCAGGCACGGCATCATACCTATAATTACTGTGATTGGCCAGCAAAAATTAGGGGTAACGTAGATGCGGCAGGCGAGATCTCTAGTCGGATGCCCGAATACCTAGCGATTGTCACTGCATGACGAGATGGAGTAAGTCGTTACTTTTTGTCTTATAATACGCGGACGTAGATCCTAAGGCAAGCTGCACGTGACACGCGACACAGCTTGAGTATTATATATGCTAAGGTCTATGTATAGAGGTGGGTAGGAGTCGGGTGGTACTCTGAACGAGCCCGGAGGTCGGAGATCGAGTATACGACTCCTCCGAATTCAACCTGTTCAACCCATTTCCGTCGTTGTTGAGGTGTGTTATGGCTTCGCGTGTGTAGGGCTGCGCGTACCTAAGTAGTATAGACCTGTTGAACAAAAAGGGCTATCAAGCTATTGGCGGAATATATCAAAACTTGCTTGTCTTGTTACCAGTCCCTGTGACTATTTATATATTGCTGTATAATGTTGTTAAGCCCATGACCTTACTGTTGTGAGTACTTTAGTCATACCCTATAAAATAGACTTTAAGATGTAGGTGGTATAAGAATGACCTAGTTATCCCCTTGGTTTATTCTAGTTTTCTTCTACACGAACGTTTCCGTGATAAAAATACCAAACCGAACCTGAGCTGAAGCCGACGATGGAAGATAAAAAATTAAGTTTAGACCCTTAAAATTCGGCCTAAGGTGCAAGGCACCCAATTACCTAAAGCATGAAGATCAAATAACTAGGTTAGGTACCTACATATCCGGATACATGTACGCCTTATGACGCAGCTTACACGTTAGACGGTTCCCTTATTGGTTCTTAGTGTCCTAAGGTATGACGAAACAAGTCGACAAAAAAAGACTCGCCGTACAAGCCGTACAAGCCGTACGGAACAAGAAGAGGTACGTAGCAGATCTATCGAGTAGTTTAGAATAACAACAATCATATCATATTTTTCGCCCTCCTTTCTCTCAGCAAACGAGCACCTGGTAATTATTTAATTTCTTCATCTTCTACAGGGTTGCAGGGGGTAGAGTTAATAATTGTTGCTAACTAGTGGAGTTATATTGCTGTTTGTATCTGCCATTTAGGTAGTTAATTACGATAACGTTCCTGATAGGCACCCAGCAGATCCGCCTGAACGGTACAACGATACATGCTTACCAGGCTTACCAGGTCCATACCCAGGCCTAAAATCATTACCGTAATTTTCTTTTCCTAGCCTAGAAACGACACGACGCAACCTTGCTACAACTCATACATCCTATTACATCCCATACACACCTTCCGTTAAAACTGTCAACTTGTCAACTGCGAACCCATCGTTTCAGGCCAACTTAAACCAACTCGACTTTGGCACACGTACTACCTGCAAATTACATTAGTCATACATTAGAAAAAAGAAAAAAAAAGAAGCACAAAACACGGAATCCATCTCCCCATGCGAAGCTGATTCCGTCGTCGTTGTCACTCTAGATATTCGGTGACCCGACCTTAATCTCCCCCCTCCCCCCCCTTTCCTTCTGCTGGCCGGGCTACTTGCGCACCACCGGGCGCAATGAATGCCATACAGCAAAAATGCCGTCCGAAGCATCAAGTTTTGGTTCTCAAGTGCTATCCTCGCACTACGAAGGGAGCTGTTGATGTTAAACCGAACTCGAGCGAGCTGAGCTATCTTCTATTTTATGCCACGTCGCGACGATCCAAGATTCAGAAGGTTGGCCAATTTCTCGAGAAGAAGACAGCTAGCGATGTCTGGAGGGTTCGCATTGGGTATGTTTGCCACCCCTATTTATACCATCGCACGAATTATCGTTATTCTCTTGATTTAAATGCAATCGAACTATCCCTGGCTATTTGGACTACCTGGAATTAACCATTTCTTAGAAACGTCCAGGTCACCCTACAGATACTCGCTGCTTTGATCGAAAAGGCTCCCAAAGATCTCCCCCTATTCGCACAAGATGTCTTGAGGATCTTAGACCTCGTTCTCCGGTCCAATGATATCACCATGGTGGAGGCGTCGCTGCCCACATTTCGGACTTTCTGCGAGCACCACGACGTCTCCTCGCTTATTGCCGATCAGGCTTACCTCCGCCAGTACGAGCAGGTCGTTCGCGCTTATGCCGCATTCGCGTCAACTCGGAAAGTTCCTGGTAAAGCCACGTCTAGCAAACCTGTTGCTCTGAGATGGAGAAATGCAGGCCTAGAAGCAATTAAAAGTGTTGCCGAATCTGAGGCGTTATCATCCGTTGCCGGACGTCAGCTCGATGTTATAGTGCCTATGATTCTGGAGAACCTGTGGACCGACGACGAAGAGCTTCTCAATACACTTTCGCAACGTGTCGAGGTAGAAGAGAAGGATGACTCCAATGCCCTGCTACGACGGAGAACTAGTATTTCCACTATCAAGACGGCAGACACTGGGGGCGATGCTAACCCCATAGCCATTTCGGGCACGTCCGTTGATATTGATAAGCTCGCCGAAGAAGACATTGGTGTTGTGGCTATGCAGTGCCTAAAACAAATATTCGTCATACCCAACAGGGCGCAGATAAATGGAGCGACGACGGCATTACTCCAATTTATTAGGGAACGCGTACAGCAAAAGGAGACGGTAGTGGTTCAATCCGAAGACGGTAGTGGGCGTGGTCATGGTTGGGCAATTAAGATCTTTGAGCTTGCGACGAGATGGGCCCCGGTACAGGATCGTTATGTCATTATGATTACTATTACAGATACGCTTCTACGAACCTCCCCGACCGAGGAGAACATGGCGGATCAAATAGTACTCACCACCATTATCGGATCCCTATTGAGCTCTGATATTAATTTGATCGGCTTGAGTGTTATGGATGTACTCTCGGGGCTGATACAACATATGAAGAGGGTTTTGAAACACTCGGGGAGCTCAAGGGGAAGCGCTGGTTCTTCAGGGGATGACAAGCCGCCTTCTATTGCTGATTTTTCCCAGCACATTTCTGTGCCGTACCGCGAGCTCTTAATTCGGATCCAGCAGTCGATCGGTAATTTGGCTACTCATGTTTACTATGCGGACCAAATTTCCGATATGATTTCCACGATTCTATTGCGCCTCAAGCCCCATCCAAGTACGACGGCGAACGCGTCACCAGCTCCAGAAAAGACGGAAGCTTTGCCCGGAGTTTCTGCTGGGAATGTCTCGGATGATCAGTCCCATCTCGATAGCTACTTCGCGTTGGACCTCGCCAAAACTACTGCTCTGCGAGCAGTCAAGTCTATTCTCCTTGTCGCCAACCCAAAGACGAAGGTCAGCGGAAATGTCAGCCTCACGAGAAATAAAGTCCCCATACAAGTATGGGAGGGTACACACTGGCTTCTACGAGATCCAGATGGACAGGTCCGAAAAGCATATGTTGATGCCCTTGGCACCTGGCTTGACCGGGAAACCACAAGCTCGGACTTGATAGCGCGGGATGACTTGGGACAGAAACCACTTGCAAACCATCGAGATATGCCACCAGCTAACGTTGCTCGCCGAGCCGTTTCGAGCGCCTCTAATCGGGAGAAACCGGCCAAAGCCGCTCGATCCCGCTTCTTACAGCTTCTTCATCTGGCCATTTATGATAGCGCTCTACAATTCGTCGAGTACCAGGCTGATATTACCCTTCTACACGTCTTGTTGACTAAATTGGTCAATAAACTTGGTGTTAATGCTGCCCGATACGGTATTCCGATGATTTTCCGACTCCAGGAAGATATTCTGGAAGCAGCAACACCTGCAGCAAAATTTCATCTTGGGTGCCTCTGCCATGGCTATTTTTGGGCTTTGAGTGAACATTTCGATTTTGAAGCATCTCCAGTCGGCCGTGCGATCCACAACGAAATCGTGAGGAGGAGGAGCAAGCACTTTTGGGTTGAAGGCGTTCATGTTCCAACACCATCTCTAGACGCTTTGGAAACGCCTGGCTCGCCTAAATCTCAATCAAAAGTGCCCTCGAACGAAGTAGAATCAGAAGCGTTGTTGCCCTTTGACGACCGCGTTGGGATTGTAGACTGTATCTGTGAGAATTACAAGGCGAGAGCCGTTTCTCCTCCCTCTAGTCCCTCTACATCACCTGGTCGTGTATTCTCGCACCCAATCTTAGGCTCCACCTTGGGTAATATACCACCGGCCAACGGCGAGCTTGAGCTGCCCAATAAGTTCCGAGAAGAAATGTTAGCCGAGTGGAACCGAGAGGCCGCCGTCCTTGCACTCCAAGCGGAGAGCAAGTCCGCTTCTCTTAGTGGGTCTAAAGCCGGGACGACCGCTACGAAGGGTAATCATCTTACTGTCAATGGGCCGTCTAACGGTAATGGGCCTAGCAGACCAGAATCCGCTTATGCTCGACAAAACAACTTGCGACCTATTTCACACGCTAGCCACCTCGCTGGGCTACGAAACTCTAGTGTACAAAGTCACGGCTCTGGGAGGACGGCCTCTAGTAGAGGTTTTGTCGCTTCCGTCGATCAGTTGAAATCAGTATTAACTGGGGACCCGACTAGGCCGGCCACGTTCCAGACATTGCAAGAAGACGGCGACAGTAGTGATAGCGTGGCAAGCTACGAATTCACGCCGTCGGAGCTTTCCTTCAACCCAAATCAAGCTGATGGCGATGTTAACGACGCAACTCTTACACGTTCGCGATCGAAGTCTCGGGAGCGAAAGGCATCTGGAGACTCCGGTGGTCCTTTAACTTCTCATCCTATGGAAGGTGATGCGGAAGACGAGGGCGTGCCACCCGTACCGCCGCTACCGGCATCGTTGGCTGGGAGATCACCTCCACCCGAGGTCAATCCTGAGCGTCTTTCCAAGGTCTCCAGCCAAGACCACGCCACCAAGACTCCTCAGAGGAATGTTAGGAGCCGAGGGGGAGATGGCATTCTTTCAAGTAATTTTTCAAACGTGGGGGCCGCCAGCATGGATTTGCAGGCGATGCTCAAGGGCATCGATAGCAAGTCGAAGCAAAACACGCTCGGAAATCTAACGAGGCCCCCCTACTAACAGTATACACTGTACCAGTGCTCATATGTATTCTTTTAACTATATTTATACGCCATGGAAGCGGAGAGGCGGGTGGCTTACTTGAAACGGTAGCCTTGAGGTAGAGAGCAGTCTGTCGAGTGAGGTGTTGTATATAATTAACGCCGGGGAAGTATTAAAGATAGGGGCCGATAGCATGAAAAGAGGAGGAAAGGGGCAATAATGAAGAAAGACTACAGCGCGGGGCAACTCTACCTATCTAAGAAAAGCACATGCTTGTATATATTTACACGTCCGTTTGTACTTGTGTCAGTCTTTCGTTTCCTTCTTCTTTTTTTCAGTACGGCTGATGATTTTGGTTTGGGAGGGGTTTTAGCCATCTACTACTACTACGTAGTATAGGCGCCTAGGCTGGCTAGCGATAGAGAAAGAGCATATCAATTTAAAAGCGAAAAAAACTGAAAGCTAGAGTTGATACTACGGTGGTCTAATATAAAAGTATCTAGGTAATTAATTCTATAAAAACATATTAAGAGGCATATTGTATACCTACCTAGGTACTTATACAGGTACCGTACAAAAAAATACTGTTTTGGACGTGGTAGTTTCGCTGTGATTGGTCAATTTGATATTTAGAATACTAAGCTATTGCATAATCGATAACGGATTATGCGTAAATTTATACGGCAAATCCCACTTCTCAATGTGAACGGCAACTTTAAATCCGTAAACCTGCGTCGACAACTTCTCAATTAAAAAGTCAAGTTGAAGAAGAAATAAGACATATCTAACATGAAGCCGTCTGCTCGAATAGCGCTACAATCAGCGCTTCGTCAACAACTCCAATCTACACATCCCACCCCAGCTACAGCTACTCTTCCCTTGATCAACCGCCAACGACGACATCCTATCCACACCACACCCAGCGCACCCGCCACCGTCTCGCCCATCCACGGCACCGGCCCGCCTCCCGAACCCCCGGTGCCTGCGGCCGACAGCGCTAGCTCGAGGCTCGAGCGCCGGAAGAAGCAAGCGGAGCTATTGGAGAAAGCGCAGGCTATTCGGCAGGCTGATTCTGCGCCGAAGGTGACTTCGTCGGCGAAAAGGAGGGATAGCGCTCTAAGGAAGAGGTTTTGGAAAGACGTCCATGTGAAGGAGGTCGACGGCGCGTGGGAGGTGCACTTGGATAAACGGCCCCTGCGCAGACCGAATACGAAGGAGATTGTGAGAGTCCCGATTAGTAAACCGCTGCTCGCGAGCGCGCTGGCGATTGAGTGGGACATGCTTGTTTCGGTGCACCAGGCGACGAGGCAACACCTAATTCCGCTGACGAGCCTGGTGTGTCGCGCGCTGGATATCGCGGACGACGACGCGGCGGGGCAGGCGGGAGAGAGTATTCGGGAGGGGGTCGCCAAGATGTTGCTTAGGTACTTCGATACGGATTCCCTGCTGTGCTGGGCGCCGGCGCCGGGGCCGCACGATTCGCCCGCCGAGGGAAAGGATAGCCTGCGCGATGTGCAGAAGCGTGCGGCGGAGGAGACCCTAGCGTACTTGACGACGAGGGTTTGGCCCGGCGTCACGATTGAGCCGGTGTTGGACGGGGAGAGTATTATGCCGCGCAGTCATCCTGATATCACGAGGCAGATCGTGCAAGGGTGGATCATGGGCCTGACGCCATGGGAGCTGGCGGGCTTGGAGCGAGGAGTGTTGGCTGGGAAAGGGTTGTTAGGTGCTGTGAGGTTGCTGACGGAGTGGAGCGAGGGGCCGGTCGGTGCGAATCCGCCGGAGAAGAGGTTTGGCATCGAAGAGGCGGCGAAGCTGGCTAGTATCGAGGTTGATTGGCAGACGGGACGGTGGGGAGAGGTCGAGGATACGCATGATGTTGAGAAGGAAGATTTGAGGAGGCAGTTGGGCAGCGTGGTGTTGCTTGTTACGGGGACGGGGAAGTAGCTTTTGTAGGATTACCTGCCGAAGGTATATACTACATGCCTATATATGTATATTATTGCCCAATGCTTCTGCTTGGTTCTTAGCCCCTTATGGCGGTTTCTAGAGTATAGAGATGTTGTCACCCTCTCTGGGAATATTACAATCCGGAGGATAGAGTATACACCGCGTAGATAAACCATCTATCACACCTCCTAAGCCATATAATGACCACGCTGGAGCCCAAAGACTCAGACTCAACTTTGCCTCTCTAGCATTCTAATAGTCGAGTAGTTACATGCTATTCTAGCTACCTATACTTGATGTTAATATCTTGTCATCTTCCCACCTAGCAAGGAGATTAACCCTCAGCTTCCTCCGAGATCGCCAAGCCAACAATTATACTAATTAAGCCAGGGGCATAGATCGTGACGGCGGAAGTCATTATTTAGCTAGCCTAGGTAGATAGCACGATCCTTGCCATTTGGCGTCCGTTACTCATGTTGCTACCAATGAGAATTATTCCTAAGTCCGGATTTTGACGCACCGTCCGTACGCCACAAGTCCGTCGCGGCGGAATTAATCCTCACCCTAGGAGTCTTCAAGTATAACACTTACTTACGACCTAACAAATCGTTTTAATATATAAATCATAAGATAGTCTTCTACTATTATGCAAAATTAGATTTAACGGAAATCATTCACTGTAAAGCCTCGCTACCTCTCTCATACCCGTCGCTACAGACTTGTCATTTTACCTCTAACAATGTCAAGCCAGCCGCCATCGAAAGAGCTCTTCGTCTTCAGCGAAGGCAAGACTTTCATTGAAAATATCGCAGTCCGCACCGACGGAACTCTCTTACTGAGCACTTTCGAAAACGGTCGTCTGTACTCGCTGGACCCGAATGCCGCCACGCCAAAAGCCGAGCTCGTTGCCGAGTTCCCCGGCTCCGATGGCATAACCGGTGTCGTTGCAAACTCCCCTGACGTTTTTACCGTCACCGGCGGTAAACATAGGCCATTCCGTTTTGCGTTGGGATCTATGAAAGTGTACACTGTTTCCTTCCAGGGACCCGGTGAACCCGCCGTCGTGAAGACGGTCGCGGAAGTGCCGGACGCCGAGATGCTCAACGGCATCGCCGCCCTTCCTTCCCGGCCTCACGTCGTCTTAAGCGCTGATTCGGTTAGGGGCCGGATCTTTCGTATCGACACTACTACCGGTGCTGTGGACGTCGCCTTTTCCGATCCCATCCTCGAGCAAGACGAAGCCGTCCCGCTAGGTGTCAATGGGATCAAAATCTTTGAATCGCACCTCTACTTTGCGAACTCCGCCAAAGGGTTATTCGGCCGTATACCCATTGGACCGGATGGTAGCAAGGCAGGGGATGTTGAGATCATCGCTCGCCTACCCGGGACAGTGAACCCGGGCTATGCTTATGACGACTTCGACATAGCGCAGCCTGCTAGTGGGAACCCCACAGCTTATGTCACTGCTCATACAAACAATATCTTCTCAATTGACCTGGTTACGGGTGAGCAGAAGCTCTACTTTGGCGGAGGTGATAGCAAAGCTCTTGTACACCCTACGAGTCTTGCGGTGGCTAAGGATGGCAAGAGGATTTACGTCGTTACGGCGGGCTTTGAAACTCTGGATGGGCTTGCTAAGGGACATGCTAAGGGGCAGGTTGTGGAGATTCCGATTTAGTAAATATTAGATTAATACAAGCCAAAGTTTCTATGTATGTCGATAATAAATCTTAGATTTTGGTTGTCTCTTCTTTAGAATATCGCCTGTGCATTCGGTGGTGATGACACGCCGCCGGGCATATTGATAGGCATGGAAGTGAAGAAAAAGGACCACCGATTTAACTCCTTGCAGGCTTCGGACAGTCTTTCCAAATCAAACAACTCGCCTAAGTAAGAAGTCAGCTAGTTCTTCTCATAGAAAAGCACTGGTCTTACCGATAGGCATCCCCCACCCGGCAAGGAGAACATCGTGAAGCATCAAATCACCCTGCGGAGGATATACTTCCCAGGACAAAGCATCTCCCGCCACGGCAGCGAACCCAGTATCCCATAGCCATTTCAGCACTTCGGGTGTCGCTTCTACTCCTGCGTGATTTGGTGACGATGACGACGAATAAGCTGCCTTAGCCGCTCCATCCATTTTGTCCTCCCATTCCTTAATAACGCCACTGCGTACGAGCAAGATATCCCCTCTTTCAAATGTGATGTTGTGCTCGCGTGATATGTCGAGGATGTCCTGAAACTTGATGGTATGGTCGGAGAATGTAGAGTACTGGATACCTTTCCTCTCCGCCCACGACACATAATCGATAAGTACACCGCGGCCAGTGATCCCCTCCTGGGCCCAATGGTGAGTGCCTATACGATCGTTCGACCTGTCGAGGATTTCCGCCTTTGTAGTTCCCCCGTAAAATATACGCTCCTGCTGGTCATCGGAGCCGGGTGGCTTCGCGCTCCAATGGCGTAGGCCGTCCCACTGGGTGCTTTGCTCTGATATTAACTATCGTTAACCTGAACTTCAATAAGTTCTGATATCGCACTTACGAGGATTCATCGTATATACGTCGTCGAAAGCGACGCCCCCTAGAATAGGGACTATCTGGTGGCTGCAGGGGACTCTGTCTAAATTCGGGAACTCCAATTTCCTCACGTCCCAGTTCAGCCCGATACGACGACCTGTCTGGATTTCCCGGGCCGCTGCGTCACGGACGCGCTCTTCCGTTAGGAGGACGAGTCGTCCGAGGCCCTCCTCGCGGCTGCCCGGTTCCCCAACCCATACCCGCTTGGGATCTGGGAGCTCGTCGAATTTGAGATCCATGAGGGATTTGCGTCCAGCCATCTTGTTGGTATTCTAGGAATACACCTGGAGGATCGTTGAGGGGATAATTTAACAATTAATCGAAACAAGGCGTGTTTCAACACATTATATATAACGCCATTCCAGCGTTTAGTCCTCATCAGCCGAACCCTATTGTATTAGGAGGTCCCTGTCATCTCCCCGGTCGGCAGCCGCACAACATGGAAGCGAATCTTCCACGGCAGCCCGCGGGGTGAAATCGAGCGGTAGGCAAATAGGAAAACATCCGAAGAAGCATGAGTAAGGATAGCGATCTCAGCCACAACGCGCGTTGTAACGGTGTCGAGGAGGGGTCTTGGGCGGCATGACGTTATCCAATTATATCTGCCTTTTGATGTCATGCTGACCGTAGGATTTTCCCAAGTCACGGAGACACAAGTCCCCAACATCTTTTTCTTGCACTTCAATCGATAGAATATTGCTTTTAGGGCCGTTGTTATGTATGTTGGTGGTGTATGGTAGACAGGTGTTAATGCATTTATGCACAACGTGAGTAATCAGCAGACGCTATGTCGGTGTGCCTCCTTGATGGTGGTTGGGGATTGTGGTACTAGACACGGATTCGAGTGCTACTCAGTAATAAGACCGGTGGAACTGGTTGTGAGTGATTGAGATAAACGAACTATATGTGAGAGCCGCGGACGGAGCCTAACGAGCTCTATAGAGCCAAATATCACCTTGGCGACTCGTGAATTTCTTTCTTATATAGGTAGGGGTAGGTAGGTAGGTAGGTAGGTTACTAGGCCACTTTAGCGCTATCAGAGATACCTGGTGATTGATGCTATACACAAGATAGCCGTCGGGATAGGAGTGAAGAATATCTCTATGCAAATAGCACCGGAAGCACAGGTAAAAATCAGGACTGTGTTCTTCCTTGCAACGCCAGCGTATTCCACGACAATCCTGGTATCTTATGAGCCAACCGCACTTTAAATGCTAAAGAGAGGAGAAGGAAAACTTACGCAGAAACATCCATTACATTTTACCCGGGTTCCGCCGGTCCATCCCTCTCTCGACTCACGTAAATCACCATTCCAGAACTCAGGGTCGTTATCACTATTAAGGTCCTTTGGTTGTTCCTTGTTCTCCGGCTCCAATAGGCCCCAGTCACATATTTTGTAGAACCTCGCTAACTTGAGCGGCGACCACTCTTCGTCGCCGATTTTGCCTCGCGCCCATATATCCGCACCAGAGTCCAAAAAAACATCAGCATCATAACTGAAGTTCCAATCCCTATTTTGCTGGCAGGCCCACATGAGAGACGTCCAGCCATCCCCGCCAGTGTCATTAATATCAATTTCGGACTCACCCAACAGGTTTTCGAGATCCGATTCGTCACCTAGAGCTGCAACGTAGTGGACTGCCGTCCGCCCTAGTTTGTCACGAGCTTCCAGATCTGCCCCAAGCTAGCATTTTTGCTAAGTAGATATCGACAGACCTCTGTGTTGCCAGCGACCATAGCCTCCCCTACTGTATCCTCGAGGGAGGTGAACCGAATGCAAAGCACCAGAGGGAAGCTACCGTCGCCTGTTTTGTGCTGAGCATCTGCTCCAGCTTCGACTAGGCCTAGGTGGGTACCTAGGTAGTTATAGTCAATGAATATGCCGTAGTCTCTTACCGCAACTATCGAATTAGACTTTTTGTTTTAATATTGCGCATATTTACCTTCCTAGGATGTGGTGGTCACATAGGATTGCGTGTACCGATCCCACGGCTCTCTACAACCTCGTCTACCAACAGCTGTACCGAAAGTAAAGAAAGTAGGGCTTGATTCTATCTAGGTAGTTAATATTGGCGAAAACAAGGTGGTATTAAGACTGTTGGTGTAAGGGATCGCGCTTTGAGCCCCTTCTCGGTGCTAACATTCACCCGCTTCACATAGATAAGTCGCCGAGCAACTAATTACTAAGACGTAAAAGGCTATCACATAAAATATATATATTCTGTGGGTAGGTAGGTAGGTAGTTATATACAATCTTCGATCCAAGAATATGTGACCCCCCAATCATTATCCATAACCCGAAAGTTTTGCACCAAGCTAGGTAGAAATAACAGGGAACGCTGTAAAATGGCGCCGCAACTAATCTTCGGCACCGCCGGCTTCGGCATGGACAAAACCGAATTCCACTCCGCCGCCTCCGTCACGTCCACCTTGACCACTCTCCGCGACCTCGGGATCCAGCGTCTCGACACAGCAGCGCGGTATCCCCCGCTAAACCCGGGCCGCTCGGAGGAGCTCCTCGGCGAAACACGGGAAGTAAGCCGTGCCTTCGCAATCGACACAAAGGTATACACGGACACGCGCACAGATGGAAGCGGAGACCTGACGCGCGATGCGGTGCGCAAGTCGGTGGAAGATAGCCTGAAGAGGCTGAAGATGGACGTGGGTAAGGGGGAGGGGATTAATGTGCTGCATATACATCGCCCAGACCCAGCGACGCCGCTGGAGGAGCAAATTAGGGCGTTTAACGAGCAGATAGAACTAGGGCATTGCAAAGCTGTGGGTCCCCTTCCCTTCCCGTCCCCTATTCTTACGACTCTCTCCCAAGTGGCCTAGGTAGGAATACTAACCCATCCAGTGGGGCATATCCAACATCCCCCCCTCCACCCTCTCCCAGATCCTCACCCTCTGCTCGCAGCACAACCTGCGAAAGCCCGTCTGCTACCAAGGGGAATACAGCCTGATATCCCGGGGCGCCGAAACCACGCTCCTCCCGCTCCTCCGCGCCCACGGGATCCGCTTCAACGCCTTCCGCTCCGCAGCCGCGGGCCTGCTTACCGGCAACGCGGTCCGCGGACGCGTCGACGGGACCCGTTTCGCGGCCGATAACCCGCTGGGTGGCGCCATGCAGCGCGTCTTCGGAGCCGAGGATTTGCAGAACGCGGTGCGGGAGTTCGATGCGGGAGTTAGGGCCAAGGGGGTCACGCCGCTCGAGGTCGCGATTCGCTGGGTTGTACACCATTCCGCGCTAGGCGAGGATGATGGCGTGGTTTTGGGCGCGAGCCGCACGGCGCAGGTCGTTGAGACGGTGGAGTTTGCGCGGAAAGGTCCGCTGATGGAGGATTTGGTGAGGTTGGCGGAGGAGTTGTGGGATAAGGTCAAGGAGACTAGGGGGGATATTATCTGACTTCAAAACTTCATAGAATTCCCCAGAAATAACACCTAAAAGAACGTTCAAATTCGTTATCGACAGGTGAAGTTGTTCGTATCCTGGTTGAACAAGCCTCTGCTACGACTATCTGGTTCTACAAAGAATACCCAGTTACCAAATTTCCACCATCTTTTCTACCGTGAAAAATAAGAGCTTATCTCTAAATGCGCCGAGTCCGTGCCGCCTACACCTTGGGCTCGGGCGGTTTCATTATATGTAGTATATGTACACGTTGAAGTAGTCAGTAAAAATGATTCAAGGATTAGCGAATGCTTTTATGCTCCCTTCGTATCTTCAATCGCCACGGCTGTCCCTAATTTGCCGTCTACGCTGGCAGCGGTACCGTTTTCTCCGGCACGCTTCCTCAAAACGTTCTCGATGAAAGCCTCTCCGGCTTTGTAACTACTCCTGACTAGTGGTCCACTGGCCACGTACAGGAATCCCATGTCAAGAGCACGCTGTCGCCACATTTCGAATTCCTCGGGTGTGACATACTTCTCGACCTTAAGATGGCGCTTCGTCGGTCGCATGTATTGACCGAAAGTTACCACGTCTACATTGGCCTTGCGCAGCTGCTCTAGCGCATCCACGATCTCGTGCTCCTGCTCGCCTAATCCCAACATCATACTCGTCTTCGTGATAATGCCGGCCTGGCCTCTAACCTTCTTCACGTGCTCAAGAACCTTAACGCTGGTCTTGAACGTAGCGCGACGGTCTCTTACGTACGGCGTGAGACCCTCGACCGTCTCAACATTATGCGCAAAGACATCAAGCCCGCTTTCCGCCACTACCGCAGCCGAATCTAGATTTCCCCAGAAATCGCTCGTCAGCGCCTCGACAAGTAGACTCGGCTTCTTGGCCTTGATCTTGCGGATCGTCTCGGCGAAGTGGCGCGCCCCGCCGTCCGGCAGATCATCTCGATTAACGGTGGTTAGGACCACATACCCCAGACCCCATCTAGCTAGAGCCTCAGCAGTGTTCTCGGGCTCGTGGGGGTCGAGTGGAGGGGGAGCACGGCTTGTCTTGACAGAGCAGAAGCGGCAACCACGCGTGCACGTATCGCCCATCAGCATGATGGTGGCGGTGGCGGCATTCTTGTTGCTGCCGCCCCAGCACTCCGATATGTTCGGACATCGTGCCTCCTCGCACACAGTATGCAGCCCTAATCCGCGCAGGTCCGCCTTGATCTTCTTGTAGTTGTCGTTGCCGGCGGGGATCGGCGTCTTGAGCCACTCGGGAAGCCGGGTGATGGTGCGCCGATTCGACGCGGGCCCGACTTCGGCGGTGCGCAGCTGATACGCATCGCGAGCGGGTAGAGGGGATGATTGAGAACCGGGTAAGAACTCGTCGAGGGAAGCTACCGTTGTGTTTTTGAAGTACGTCGGACGGCGGACGGTCTTACCGGAATCAAGAGCTGGTCCCGGGGTATTTGTTGGGACGGTGGCGTAAGAGCGAGAAGCATTACGAGAAGCATTTGAAATCGCACGCCGGATAGGTGCCCGTATGCCGTGCAACGAGGCCGATGAAGATGCCATGGTCAAGAAAATAATTCTTGTCAGCCAAGAAGGACTTCACGGGGTCGTATTTGCAGATGATAAGGAACAAGAAATAAGTTGTAACCTAGATAAAATCGAAGACGATATGAATTGATTACCAATTCCAATCCCCAAACTTTTAGGGTCCCCGCTATTGGCTACAAAGGCGCTAATCGGTTGGGATCGGAGGTTTTTGCCGCTTGTTCTTTATCCGTGAGGGGCAGCTGGCGTCAACTGAAAAGCAACCTCTAAGCTCCTTTAGTATTCCGCCAATCACCAATATCGTCATTTACAGATTAGGAAGGCTCTAAGTGAACCCTACCTGCCCACCAAAAGTCTTCTATAGCAGGGCATAACTACATACCTAGGTAGTGACCTAACCTAGTGCTTATATAAAACAAAAGTTTCAAGTTAAACGTACCTACGCACTATGTACAATCATAGTACGAGCCCAGCAATAATACTCGGGCCAAACGTTAAAGAGATCAATCGGTCAAACGATGTTTCGCCTTATTAATTATAGAGCTACAGATATCACATTTGACGACATCTCAAGTTTCTGGAGAAAAAGAGCGTGGTCTAATTTATTTTATTTGTCGGATGGTGAAAAGAATATCCTCTGATAGTCCTAGTCAATAGCGACAAGCACATGCCCTTAGACGTTAGGTGTACGGTTGAAGTAATCAGATAGTAATGTCTACAGTTCAGCAACATATTCATATCACACATTAATAAAAAACACAGGGCGAAGCTAGCTTCGAGAATTTTATCGAGTTTTACTTTCACGAATACTTTTCTCTTCACGTCATGCAATAAGCTGGTGGCCCCTTTTCTGTTTCCAAGCACCATAAAGAAAAAAACTTAGAGCGATCAAGCGCAAAGCGTAACTTGTTTTAGTTTGATAATAAAGGTCAAAGATCAGCAGACCTATCCCATTTGGGGAGTACATGATAGTTGTTTTCAGATATAACCATTTCCTCCTCGTCCGCAATTCCACCTCGGGCCGTTCTCGCTCGGCGAGAGTTCAACAACGGGGTATCTCAAGACAAATACGAAGGCAGAAGAAGAAAGTAAAAGATAAAAATCAAAGGGTATGAAGGTGCCTCCGTTAGCTCCTATCTCGTGGCTCATAACCGAACTCCGCGATAGAATGTGGAAAAATGGGTATTGTTTTAGAAGTGAAGATGCAAGTCCAGCCAGCAACACACTCTCGATATCGAACAGGCTCTCTCATCCCCAGCCCAACGTCCAAGCGGTAGTTAGGATTGTGTAGAACTTTGCAGAGTTGAGACCAGCCCCGAAGCTGACAAGGGGTATCGGAAGGTAGTGTAATCGTGACAAATGTATGCGATAAGAAGAAAAGGTCAGGTCCATTGGGGTCTGCAAGTCCAGCCGTTTGGGAAGAGAAAGACACAATAAAATGATGGTTGAGATCGATGATCCGAGAGCGTGCGATATAACATGTTCGTCGAGGACGAATGTTGCCGGTCCATTGATACATTAAGGGGGCTTTACGAAGGATATAAAATAACACCAAACGCTCAACACCAGAAGAAAGGTCGAGGAAGAGTGACGAGGGGAGACGGCGATTCATCTATGATAAATCGCTATCACCGACCAAGATCGCGAAAGCCAAGGAAGTTTAACACTTCGTGGCTGGATATTGTCGAATGCCATGTCGCAAACTAGTGCCTTGTCGCATACAGTGTGGCCAGGTAGCCCTGAAAACGAGGATTGCTGATTTTTAACAAAAGAAATGAAGTTGACGTTCGTATCGAATGGTATAAATAGACGTTAAGAATTTTGTTTTCATCATAGCCTCCCTCGGCGCTCTTATAGCCAAGTTGCGCAATCTTGCGCAACTTTACATTAGCGCGGCGACAACGATACCAGCCAGCCCTGCGAGCGCGACGTGAGAAGAACCCAGCGATGCGCCGCTGTTGTTGTTGTCGATGGTAGGGCTGACAGTAGGCGAGACGGTTGTAGGTGTACCATCAGAGCCAGTGGTTGTCGTCGGTAAAGCGATGCTAGATGAGTGGTAAGAAGAACCGGTGCCGGTAGGCTGGTAGACAGAAGTTGAGTTTGCAGTGAAGACGCTTGATGTGGCAACTCTCTGAATAGTGATGTACTTCGTCATAGTCATGGTAGACGTGGTAGTTGAAGTGTCCGCTGCTGCTAGCAGAGGAAGCAGCGCAGTTGCGACAATGGTTGAGATCTGCATTTTGATGTGCGTTGTGTAGAAGATCTGTATCTGGTTGATCAATACGATTGAACAGGGTTGCCGCAAATATTAATATTCTCAGATCGAAGTTGATCCCCCAGAATGATCAAATAATAGTCAGTGCGTTACTCGTTAGAAATTCGTAGTAAAATATGGATATCGATGCGATGAAATTTGTAAGCGATTCAAAGAATAATAGCTGAATACTCGGTACTCGAGGGTTTGTTAAGGCTATTCTTCGTAATATCGTGAGATGGACTCTGCCAACGAAGCCCTGTGAGTTTGGAAAATGAGCGTGCGGGAAAAAGATGAAATCGTAAAAGAGAGTGAGGGTATCGGGCTGTTTAATGAAGGAGTGAGGGAAGAAGGGTACGGAAGAGTGTGGTCAGAGGAAAGCGGGCAGGAAACCACGATGGTTCCAGGGACCCTTGTAACTCAAATGGCGAGATTAATGGCGATAGAGAATCAAAGCAGGGTACAAATTAGTGTTGCACTTATTTCTTGCGCTAGTCTCCGCTAGTCAGCTAGGGTCCCCTGGGAATACAGGGCCAGCAAAGCGTCAATATGCACCAATCATCAATAGCGGTCGATCCCCATTATGCTCAATCACCTTGTCCATTTGTCCATGTCGTACATGTACCTATGTACTTACATTGAATCCGTTACCACGCACACGTCCGTCAAAGAATTCAAACAAAGGAATTGTATTTTAGGGAAAAAAAACCCTTTATATCGTAGACTTTATAACTAAAGACCGCACTAATAGTCATTTATAACAAATCATTTGTAACATTATAGAAACCAAGGGATCCCTTATTCAAGAATATAACTCCTGATATTAAATATGTTATTTAGAGACTGATTCAATAAGAGTTGTAAGGGGGCATATTGCACCTATAACACTTACCGCGATGATACTACGTAGCTTACCTATTAGGTACTTGGATAGAATCTCACCCACTTATGACGGATTACGGATCGCATCCTCCGATTGTACAGGGCAACGGAAATTACGTAGGTACATTGGCAAAAGTGAAAGACAGCTCGCTTGGATTTTACACAAGGCTAATTGGTGAATACCTACTATATAGGTACCTAGATATAAGTGCCCCTACCCAGTTAGCCAGTCCCGTTTTTTAGTGTTCTTTCGTTATGCGGTCCTTGTAGTCCATCACCCAAAGAAGTAGGGAGCTTCCAATGTCTGTGCCCAATTCGGGTCGTTGGTCATTGTTCTTTGCCCTTGGGTTGGGTTTTCGTAGACCGCATCCATATGCGTAGTGAAAACAATGCTATCGAGACTACCTTTGGCTCTTGGGTATTTGTGATTTTAAAATCCTTTGACGATGTTTATTTTGAGATGGTTCTTCCTCTGACTTCTTTATAGTAGATACTCTGCTCCTCATGTTAGACAAAATCATTATTCCCTCATCTACCTAGGTAAGCTCATGAGGTAACTACCTACTATGTACGTACAGCGTCTAATAGATCCCACTAATCCCACTAATCCCACCTAACTACTATGGTACATCCAATCCTCCGTCCTTCTTGGAGTCTTCATAAAATTTACTAAGATTGCATAATTTCTGCCTGACCAGGGCCCACTCGAATTGTGTTACACCTAATTGGCTGTAATGTCTGGTACCTGCAGATTTAGGTTCCCTTTTGTTCCTGGCTAACCCCGAAAGAGAATTCTGTCAAAATTCAATTTTCCCCCAGACTGGTCCGAGTGGTTTTCTCCAAGGGGCACTATTAGACTATTCAATGGCTTCGAGATTTTGCGGAGAAGATCTGCCCTAGACATCCTACATATGTAGTATGTAGATATGGTAGATACGAAAATCTACCTATTTAATAAATTGCGATGACGCTATTGTCCCTCCTGTTACCTTTCTACACAGCTTAAAATTGATTTTGTTTCGGAATACACACGGCGACTTCGAAATCTAATAAATATATATTCCGTAGCCAACTCCGGACATCAACGTGGAAACATCCACAACAATCATAGCCAGGGCGCGCAAGACAGCGAATGTAGGGGTTGTAGTGTAAGGCTCACAGAGCACCATCACCGCCCCTGTGAGAGATCGTCGCGTCCTACCACTTACATAGTTCAGACCAATCCCAACATCTAGTAAGCAGTAACCCGCCGACATGTGTCGCGAACGACAATGCACCACGTTAGCTTTGGATAACCAGTACGAGGTGCAGTTGAGCTTCAGCCGTTTGCATTCGGGTCTCGACCGGTGCATATGGAACCTATCATAAAGTTCCACGCGATGCATCTTGTGGGACCTCTCTCTGCCCAACACTGCGGTGTCGGTGGTCATCGTGGATCGTGGAGCTGAGTTCTTTTCTGCTCTTCTCCTTTCTCGCGGTCTATTCTACCCCTTACTCCCATATTTTGCCGTACACCGACACAAACTCATCCCGTTTCGCCGTCTCGGTGAATTTTGAGCTATGCCATTTATATAAGCCGGGAAAAAGACCCCCTTGGCATCGGTCTCACCAACGAAACCACTAGGGTAGCCCTAGTAATTCATTTTCGCGACAGCCTCGAAGCTTGTCCTATAGCTTAAGATTTATTCCCATGGCCATAGCTTTTTCAGGGGTTAAGGATCCATACCTGGCGCGTTCGCCTACCATTTTACCGGCGCAACTCAAAAACCCTTTCGTCCAGGACTCCAGCGCGGTTTTGCTGAATGGAACAGGACCACTCAAAAAAACCGAAGAGCCTCAGAAACACGAATAATCCCTGTGAGACGACAACCGTTTCCACTTTAGACTGTTAAAGCTTGTCCACCCTAAAGGAAATTATTGATAAGTTTTATGCGGCTCATTTGGGTAGTTTGTTCGCTGTCGCAAATCTGATGCATCGCTACAAACAGACCGTTACATGGGTAATTGCGCATTGGATAGGCTATATATGTGCGTAAATCGTAGCTCGTTCAATGATGACCCTTATCTCAAACCTATCAATCTGAAGGGATCGTTCCCTGCTTGTTCTGCTAATCAGTGTGCTGTATAAAAAGAAGGAAAAAGAATAGCGGACTTGAGATCGATCGTCGCAGGTCGACAGCCTCAGTGGACTCAGTCGCACGCTTCTTTCAACTTTGACTCTTAACGATTAGACAAGGGGGATGGAATTCTTATAATTACTACAAGTTTATTCAGGTTTTCAAATAGATGCCATGGTCCCTAACGATCACGCACCACTTAGCTTAAGAGTTTATCCCGCCTACTTGTATACCAACGGCGATTACCTGATTGCCATAGCAAAGGCAAACTCAAGGAGTCTGCTACCTAGTAGGTAGCTAACTAACAGAGACGGCTTATATTTGCACCCTTATATACCACACGCCGTAATGTCCCAAGATGATGCTTGTAATACGTTGACAACTACGACTATGGGACTGTAGGATAACGCTCTCCAGAGTTATCAAAATAATCTTATCCCCTCTATACTAATCCTATCGAAACACGATAATTTCAGAACACCCGAAGAATGTTAGATTCTAAGCAACTCCAGAAACGCGGCGGAAAATCCAGGAGTGAATTTTCTCGTCCGGTGAGGCAGGTAAAGACGTACTAACTTGGAATACTACATGGTGGTCTCATGGTCGCCCTCTCTCGCGGTAATCGTTTTAACTGGGCAAGTCGATGAGTTGGCTTCAGTCTGGTTACGTCGAATTATCATCCATCTCGATAAACCATAAAGCCGGTAGTAATTGTGAATATACCATGTTTGGACTATAACTTTCATGAGCCCATCAGTATTTACGTTGGAGAGTCGTTTCGATGCAGCCACCCCCAAGACTACGGCCAATTACCGTTTGGTGTGACCAACATTCAGGAGGGGAAATAGTGATCGATTATGAGATTCGACCGGTGGCGGATGCAATAAGCAGCCACGTAGTATTCTTACCTGCAAAAAACGAGCCATTTACAATTTACCATTTATTCAGCGAAGGATATCGTTACTAAAGCGTTAAGAACTTCGGCCTCTTGGGTAGGGCAAATCTGGATTTGGCAATGGAGCCCACTACACCATATCATCAAGTAGCTACGGCTCGTGCCGAGAAAATCGCGGCTCTGTATTTTCTGCATCCTATTCCTCTGCGGCCGTTCTCAAATCCGGTAACGGACATTCATCGTCGGTCAGAAGGTTATACTCTATCTTTCGAAGAGGAGCGCAGCCTTTGCAGTGCGCTCGCTTTCATTGCGCAAACGGGGAACGATAGTAACATCATCCCAGCAGTCTGCTTAGAAGAGGGTGCCGGCGCCACATATCTGAACGTCCTACTTGCCGTCAACAAGCATGGGCACAACAAGGGGGACCAAATCCTCGAAAGGTTGGGGAATCAATTCAACAAGATATTTTCTCTTCTAGCTAATGTTGATGGTACCTATTAAGTCACCATCATTAACTTCCATCTCATCTTGCTAATTATATCAATGTAGGAAGCTTATTAGAATTGCATAATAATGTGTTTGAAGGTATCATTTCTATGTGTTCGGACAGAATCTATTTCCGTTTAGGTCTTGTTCCACACAATAGGGGGAATCAAAAGACATCGATCGAAGACAACCTTCAAATTGCACTTCGGTATCTCAAAAATAACAAGAGTCAACGATTACCCAGCCTCCCTTCGTTCATAGACAAAGCAGACGAACTAGTAAGGCTCATTCAATCCTCGAGCAAACTCCCAGGGCTACCCGAGCTGGCGAAACTAGTTGATAGCATTTATCGCCTTCGACGAGTTAAAAACCTCCGCGGCCTACTCGAAAGTATACCTGAAAAATCTATGCAGTCTAGCTTAAGAATTCATCTCATAAATACGATTACTAAAGTCTCACGATATCGTAGAGCAGCTGTTTCTCTATGCTGGAAGGCTCAAAATATCCCTCTGGTCCGGAGAATGCGTCTCGTGCCCGTCTGTTTACCTAGGGAGGAGTTCAATAGGGGTATGAATACTAACTTCATACCGAACCTTACAAGGACCGTCGAGAATAATCTAGGAGATATCTGCCGTCTTTTAAAAAGCAGCGAAAAGAAGGTAGATAAGGAATTCGTTGAACAAACACGAAAAACCTTGCGCGAGGCGAAGATACATGCCGAAATCCAGCTTTTGTATCGCTGCGAGTCTAACAAGTCATCCGACTCGCACTCACCTCGAGTCGTATGCTCAAGCAAAGACACCTGTTGGCTGTGCAATGAGTTTATCCTCATGTATGAGAAGATCCACACGCCAAAATGCCATGGGAGGCTGTATCCCGGGTGGCGACTACCGGTGCAGTGGGAATCTAATGACAATGATTTAGCAACGAGATACAATGCTCGGCTTGAAGGTCATATAAGTACTAGTCTAGGAGCACTGTTTAGGACAGGTATGAAAATTTCGTGTCCCGAACCCATTGAGAGTAGCTCACCTTCATGGGCTTCGTCATTCTCGACATTATGCACTGTGGCGTCTACCCCTTTAAACGCTGCGGAAACTCCAAACGCGAACGATGGTTCACAAGATAATTTACTTCCCCTGGAGGAGCCAACCCACAGACAAGCACTGATCGACGCACGAAAAGGCAAGAGGAGGTGCGAAAATAAGGAAGAAATACCGGATGATGCTTCCTCGGCTCAAAATCGAAAATACGATGAGGACCCTAAACAATTGAGCAAAATAAACGCGACGGCGGCATTAGGTCCCCCGGGGCTCAACTTGAAGCTTGAGCTAGGCGGGGCAAGTTCCAAGAAGCGTAAAATGGGGGAGCCATCGCCACCGCATAATACAAAGTCTCCTAATGCCCAAACCGGATATGCAGAGGGCTCAGGTCCAGGTAAGCAAGATAGGCGTCGGAAACCCCTTTCGCGTGCTAAGGACGTGAATAAACCACGCACCCGAAAGGATCCCTCCGCTACCAATGCCCAGTCGCCTGAAGGTGAAACAGAAGATATTTTGGATGGAAGCGGGTGTTGTAAATGTGTGTGTATGTAACAGCGATACTGTGGTGAAGGGACTGATGCGGCCAGTAGCCGTAGAGTGATGGTATGCCATTTTTTAACGAAGCTAGATTGCAATTTTTAGGTTACAAACTCAGGATCCCAGGGAATACCTAGGAGCATAGGTAGGGGAGTGGTTTTGCCCAAAATTCTCTCCATGTCTAGACTGTACGGCTTTTGTATAGTTGATTTCACCTAAAGAGGTTAATAGGGGAAGTGAGTACGGCTGGAATGTTTAGTATACATGCTTATTATATAGCCCAGAAGTATAACTCATACCTCACTTTAAGTCTTTGCTAAGCCATTAGAGCAGAATACGTACACCGGTATAGTTATTGAGGACATAATAACTAAAGATATTTTCCTGCCTACCTAAGTTCCCATTCAATATCAAAACGCATACTGTAAAGCCCTATTAGTTTCACCTTTACTCCTTGCTAAGCACCTATCTTATATCCCAAAGAATGTAGCAGTGGCAACGGTAGAGTATGGAAGGGGGTTATGGGATAAGGGGTAGCCATAGGTCAACACACGATGTTCAACAAACGTAAACCATTCTCCATACAAAAATATCCTCTAAAGCCTATTTCATAGTAACTATTGTTATGCGCATACAACTACCTAGGCATTGTCGCCAAGATATATCCTTTATATGGAACTACTCGAGTCTATACTAGGTTACTGGAATAGAAATGGAAAAACACTAGCGATACTCTTATAAGGAACCTATAATTACTACTAATAAATCCAACATCAGCAATCCGGATACATACATCCTATCCAACCCTCTATTTTCCATTTCCAAATTTCCATCTTCCATGCTCCCTCCGTTAGCGCAGCCCCCATACGTAACACTCACTTACCCCATTGGCCCGGATCAGTGGTATTCAGCTACTAACAACAACCTGTTCCATCCCATGCGCATTTACGGATAGACCCTACGTGCATCCAGTCAGCACAAGCCGAAGGAAAAAAACCAAAAAAAAAAAAAAAACCAACGTAACATGTCCAACTCCCATCCCATCAAGGTGCTCATCTCAAGCCATGTAACCACGATCAGCCGCTTTCAGCACCTAGCGCGATCCACCGGACATCCTATTCGGTAGTACGGAACCGCGTGATTGGTCGCTGGTCCGAGTATACGCACCATAACCTACACCAATAACTGCTATATTTATACTACGTCTTAGTCCTCTAATTAAAAAAAAAAAAAAAAAGAAAAAAAAGAAGACACCAAGGAAGGCTTCGGTTAAACACGGCAGATGAACAATGGACATACGGAGTCCCTACAACAATCCCTTTACCGAGGGGCAAAAAATTCTCTCGCGATGCCGACTTGACGGGCGAGAATGGCGTCAGCGAGTCAAAGACGTACCCACAAAATGAAAACCCCCATCTTGAGTGCGGAAAACAGCTCTATTTGCTAACCTAGTAGTGTATAGAGTCAAATCTACGCGCATATCTGATCTAGTATCTAGTGTAATTATCTAACCTAGATCAACCCAGGATAAAAGACCCCAACATCTAAATAAGTTAGATTCCATTAGATTCCAAGTTAGATATATCTCTTCCCGTCGACCAACATGTACCCCCTCGTCCCCGGTGTTAAATCTAGCTGGCCCAGTTAAATGGAAACCAGCCGTATCGCATTCGCGTAGTTGAATAGTAATAATCCACACCCGCCCCCGTTCTCGCTGATGATGGTGACAATGACACTTGTACATATCATGTGTAAAGAAGACCTTGAGCGCTGTTGAACGGTTTCTTTTCCCGAAAACGCCTTTGTTCCCGGAAGAGTTGGTGAAACTCCCATGCCGCTCTGACCTCCCTGGTTCTACCAATGTGTTGAAGACCCGTATGTAATCCGCCCGTACGCCTTTTTTCCCTCTTCCATAATGTTGAAAACTGGATATCATTCATCTCTATGTGCTGCGCCGAAAAGATGCTACTAGGGAAAAAATTCATTTACGTCGTATCCTCGACCGGCGGACAGGTGCAGAAGAGGTTTAAGTCACCGTATGCTAGTCCTATAGTTAGTGTGTCTGTTCTAAAACATCGGACATAAGAAGCGTAATAACTTACTGTCGTCTACCCTCGTGACACTCGGCCAGAATTTTTTCTCCTTAAGCCACGGTAGAGGGTATGCTGCCTTCTCCCGAGAGTAGGACCTCTCCCACTTGCCACCCTCACCACCGTCGCCCGCAATCAAGTCCTGCATGGTATGCGGCGACATCTTTAAGACATTACCCTCACGAGGGGCCTTGCCCTCTTCGATCTCGCGGATCTCTCCGCGGATACTTATTAGAGCATCGATGAAGCGGTCGAGCTCCTCTTTGCTCTCGCTCTCAGTTGGCTCAATCATTAGGGTATTGGCCACAGGCCAGCTCATTGTCGGGGCGTGGAAACCGTAATCTTGTAGACGCTTAGCAATGTCGATGGCCTCGACACCGGCGGATTTACTAAAGGGCCGGGCGTCAAGGATGAACTCGTGAGCGCAACGCCCGTGCTCATTCACGTATAAGATCTGGTAGTGAGGCTTAAGTCGTGAAAGAATGTAGTTGGCGTTAAGCAGAGTAATCTTGGTGGCTTGGGTAAGACCCTCAGCCCCTATAAAATAAATTAGCAATCCGCTCAACTCAGCAAAATTAAAAGCACGGATCGAAACTTACCCATCAAAGTGTTATACGCCCAACTGATAAGGTTGATGCTAGCGCTACCGTTGTTGGCACTGCTTACTGCATAGCCACCACTCGACGACTGACCCTCGGCGTTGGGATCGCGAGGAAGGAAGGGCTGGAGACGCTGCTTCACGCAAATAGGACCTACACCTGGGCCACCTCCGCCGTGTGGGATACAGAAAGTCTTGTGAAGATTCAAATGACACACATCAGCGCCAATCTCACCGGGAGAGCACAGTCCAATTTGCGCATTCATATTTGCGCCGTCCATGTAGACTAGACCGCCGTGCTCGTGGACCAGCTCGCAAACCCTCTTGATCTCGGGCTCAAACACACCAAAGGTACTAGGATAAGTAACCATGATAGCTCCGAGCTCTTCTTGGTGCTTTTTGCACTTTGCCTCAAGGTCCGCTAGGTCGAGGTTACCGGTGGTCGTATCGCACTTGATTGGTACTACCCGCATGCCGGCCATGGCAGCGGAGGCAGGATTTGTACCGTGGGCAGATACGGGAATAAGGCAGATATCTCGCTTCTTTCCGCCATTACCTTGCGCCTTGTGGTACTCCCTAATCGCTCGCAGACCGGCGAATTCACCCTGTGCTCCCGAGTTGGGTTGAAGAGAGACGGCGTCCATACCCGTTATGTCACGTAGCTGCCCCCTGAACATTTCCAATAAGCTATTGTAGCCCGGGACCATTTCCTGTGGAGTATACGGGTGTATTTGAGAGAACTCAGGTAAGGTGATAAGCGACATTTCCGTGGTTCCGTTGAGCTTCATAGTGCATGAACCAAGTGGAATCATGGAATGAACAAGTGATAGATCCTTAGATTGCAGGTGATAGATGTATCGCAATAATTCCGTCTCAGAGTGGTGAGTGTTGAAGACGGGATGCGTCAAGAAGCTTGAGGTTCGCTTGAAAGCCTCTGGAATATCTACCGGATCGGCATGTTTCTCGAGTAACTGGCGGACGCGCTCATCCGCTGCCTCGTATGAGGATACCTTGGTGTTACCCGCCGTGGTCGCAAATACTTGGAAGACCCTGGCCAAGTCACCCAAGGACGTTGTTTCGTCGACCGAGATACCAATTTGTTGTTCGCCGATTTGGCGGACATACATACCGTGTTCATGCGCTGTGCTCAGGGACAACTTTTGGTTCTCTTTAGATCCAACGTCAATGATAACCGTGTCAAATAGTACGCTACCATTATCATTCCACTTGCTTTTCTCTGTGGCGAATCCGTGCTCTTCGGCGATAGCTTGAATAACACGAGCTCCTCGGACAACCCGTTCGGCGATCGCTTTGAGACCTTCGGGACCATGGTAGATCGCGTAGAGAGCATTCATATTAGCTAGTAGCGCTTGTGATGTGCACACATTACTAGTCGCCTTCTCTCTTCGGATATGCTGTTCTCGGGTTTGTAGAGCTAATCGATAGGCCTTTCCACCTAGTCGGTCCTTGGACAGTCCAATCAGCCGCCCAGGCATCTTCCTCTTGTGCTTCTCCTGAACGGCAAAGAAAGCGGCGTGTGGTCCTCCAAATCCCATTGGGACACCGAATCTTTGTGCGCTTCCGAAGGCAATGTCAGCTCCCCATTCTCCTGGAGGCTTGAGCATGGTCAAGGCTAATAGATCAGTAGCAACACTAAGAAGAGCGCCTTGCTTGTGCACCAAGTCGGCTAGAGGCTTGAAGTTTTCTACATGACCATACGTGTCAGGGTACTGAACCATGACGCCAACTAGGTCTTCGCCGAGACCCTCAATCTCAGCACGTGCTTCATCCTTTGACACGTCTAGCTCTAATATCTTGATACCAAAGCCATCTGCACGTCCACGTAGAACGGATATCGTTTGGGGGTGGAGAGACTTGGAGACGACGAAAGTCTTTCCTTCTCGCTTAGCTCTCGAGGTTGATAGCGCGTTCATAGACAGAGTCATAGCCTCAGCAGCGGCAGTACCTTCGTCTAGAAGACTGGCATTGGCTATAGGGAGCCCCGTCAAGTCGGTAACAACGGTTTGGAAATTAACGAGAGACTCTAGGCGGCCTTGGCTGATTTCTGGCTGATAAGGGGTATAACTCGTATACCAAGCGGGGTTCTCCAGAATGTTCCGTTGAATAACGGCTGGCGTGTGTGTTCCATAGTATCCTTGACCAAGGAAGCTCTTTTTTACTGTAATGTTGGATTGATACTCCTTTACCCTTGCCTTTAGACTGGATTCACTCTGGGGCCCTCCATAGGAAGGGATGTCGAGAGTTTTCTTGGATAAAATGTTAGGCGGAATAACTTGCTGAACGAATTCATCCAGATTGTCGACGGGCGGTGATAGGGCCTTCAGCATCTCAGCTGCGTCGGCCTCATCAGGACCAATGTGGCGACGAGGGAATGTATCCAGGTCGGCATAACTCGCCGCCTGCGCTCGGTCAATGGTAGTGAAAGACCTTCTTTGAGTAGCCGTCGCCACGGCCTTATAAGTGCAACCATGGCATACCCAGGGAGCCGTACGTTGCAAGCGAGAGTTCAACGAAGCCGAGGCTCTCAATTGAACCGCCGGGCGACCTAAGCGACGAGGAATAGCCCTCGCAAAAGACGCCATCTTCTAAGAAGAAATACCCTCTTTCCTCGCAAATTATAACCAACGCAAGGGACGAAGCACGGAACTTCCAATAAATGCTAGGTCGAGCTTTATGCAGTCATGCTGTTCGCGAAACGTTGTAACTGTTGTCAGCCAAATAAGAATACTTGAACAAGTGAAGTTCTAGGTAAGCAATAAAATCGTGGAACTCGTCAACTATTATTTATTATTAGATAAATATTAGGAAATCGGATTGATTTTACTAGGTTAGTTTTTTAGCTTAGGTTTAGGTACATTTCAATTATTATATATGTATTTCCTTTGGTCCCCTAGTCTAGTTGGTTACTTAAGGCAAAAGTGCTTTGCCGTTGGAAGGAATCGCCGTCATCGGTCTATCAATTAGCTTGAAAATATGCGAGATAACAAAAGCTGCGGGTCTTTCCGGAGGAGTCCCCAAAGCCGATAACGTTTTCCTCCGGACTCTTCTATTTTTTACCCTACCAAGCTTCCCTTTTACCGTTGTACCTAGCATTCGGTAGTGGCGGGTGACCCACCTAGCGGTGTACAAATACATGTACGATACATTCGATTCTGGTGGTTAGTGGTTGGTGACAGTTTATGGTTGGTGGTAAATGGAGAGATTCTCCTGCAAGTGCTCTCCTCATTGAGTTTGGAATGGGATGATGCATGTGCTACATCGTTATGTAATACGATACGCCTTTCAATGTTCACTTGTTCCTGCTTATCGCCTTAGCGCCATTACACGACCTACAGTCTACAGGGGTTCTAATCTTTTATTAAGCGGCTCAAAATACCTAGCCGTCCTTACGATAACCTGGATTAGGTACTATGTCTGTATGTATATACGTAAATGTGGGGAAAGCTGCGAACAGCTGCTAGCCGTCACCAATTAAAAATTTTGGTGACACCGACGAATCAATACTATTCGCCATCTTCTGGTGACGAAACTTTCTAATACTCCCCCCAAAAACAACAACTTCCCCTAGTCCACCAACCCGAAAGAAGAGCCAATTCAAAATGTTCGGCGGATGTAAGAAATCCCCCTGGTAAAATTTGTGTTTATCTGTAACTGGTCGCTAACAAAGGGTACGATAGTCGCACCACCCCAGTTCTCAAAAGAGGAGCTCGAGCATCACGAGGCCGAAGCTACCTCTACGGTCAAGCTCTTCTTCAGCGCCGCCGTAGTGCTATACTTTTGTACGTGCTCCTCGAGCCGTGACCTTTACCATAATCTCGTAATACTAACGACGTATTCTATTAGCCCCCTTCGCCGTCGACCTCGTCTCGAGTGTATTCTAAGTTAGTGGGCGCCCGACTCTTGTACGATTATGAGATATGGCGACCATGGGCCGGTTCTCATGAAATGATGCACTACGATAGACTATATGTTATTATACATATGAAATACCCTTTCAGAAGACGGCTCGCAGGTTACCCGTTTCGGGTGGGTTTAGCATTATAAGGCTGGCATCACGCATATCGCTATATGGTATCATTGGGCGTCTAATCCTTATAGAAAGGTATATAGAGCTTGCTACGTCACCACATAATATACAACTCATACGGGTTTCCTATCTTCCCTCGCGTGTGGGTTAATTTGTCCGCGTTGCTAACACTCTCTGTGTTGTAATGGGAGATCCACGGCGTTCAATATTAAGAGGTTAAGGATAATCGGAAGGGGAAAGTTGGCATATTATCGTCTAATATCAGAAGCAGACGACCCCAAACGCCAGGCTTTTATGCGGTTCCCTACAGCCAGCTTATATCTGTACATCATCCAAGTTTCCCAAGGCCCGAAAACCCACTCTTATTAATGGACTTCATCCCCTCCATCACACCATCAGGAATCGTTTACGCATTGCTATCTGACCAGATGTTATTTCCTAGGAAGTGGATTTGCCTCAGACCACTCATCATAGTCTTTCTTGACTTGCTCTAGAGAGGTCTTCAGTGATTGTAGTTGTTTATCGAACTTCTCCAAAATCTAAAAGCAAAACGTTAGCTTTCTTTTTACAATTGCAGACCGAGACACGAACTTACCTCCTTGGCTTGAGCTTCAATTTCCTCCCCAATTCCCTCCTGTGCATCCGCACCGCGCTTAGCCATTTCGTTCTGCAAGCTATCTGCATATCCCCTAAGCATGAGGAGACGGCTCCATAGCTCCTCATTTCGCGCACTAATAGCTGGGTCTGTCACAGTTCGATCGAGAGTCTCTAATTTCGTCTTTAATTCGTCTTCCTCCTTGTCGAGATCGTATCCGCGGTTGCGCAAGACTTGCACCTTTGTTGCTAACGCCAGGCATCTCTGTCGCAGTAGCGCGTGCTTTCGCCGGGCATTGAGAGTCCGCACACTAGTCTGTAGATCATGATGAGAGAGCATTGCATCCAAGCTAGAATTGATAGCATGCAACGCCTGCCTGAGTTGCCCTAGGACTTGTTTCTGCATTTTAAGGCGCTCGCTAACCGCCCTAAAACCCGTAGCAAGGGCGGGCATGTACCCTGGAGCAGGTTTATCATGGACGGCCTGTTCCCATTCTCGGGGATCTTCGGCAGGAGAGGGCTGATAGAGAGGAATGTGCGTCTGGTCGACCTTATTGTAGAAGTAGTATTTAAATACCGTGTTCCGGTGTTCGGGATGCCATTTCTCGAGCATTCCTTCGATTTGGGCCGTAACAGGCTTATGAACTAAAATCGCAATGATAAGCTTGGTTTCAACGACGCGAATTTGAGTGACAGGAGACTTACTCAATGACTCTCGGCCTGGCTCCCAAATCGAGCTGGTGGGTTGTATCGGCGCCTGGCTTGCGCTCATGAACCCTGCCCCGGGAGGTCCAAACTGCTTCTGAGGCTGCTGTTGCTGCGCCTGGGACTGACCCAACAATGTACTTCCACCGAGCGTACTTCCGCCGAGCGTACTTCCGCCGAGTGTATTGCCACCGAGTGTATTCCCACCAAGGGTGTTGGTTGATGTTTGGCCGAGTGTACCCGTACCCGTACCCGTACCCGCACCTAAACCCCAACCCGAAAAGGTTGAGGTTGTTGCATTGGGCTGTGAGAGGTTCTGATTCTGCGATTGGCTTGCGGTCGGACCAAAAGCGGGAGTAACCACAGGTGTGGAGATGAAAGGACCTGAAGCAGTTGACCCCAAAGTCGCTGGATTTTTCCCAAAAAGAGACATGGCTGGAGCTAGGTAGTCGGCAGACTGAAGTAACAAGTAGCGGTGTTCAAGGAAAGGGAGCTCGAAGTTGTAGTCTTGCGACGAAAGATTTCGCGGGAATGGAAAGTCGCGTTTAAAGTGGAATAAAAGAGCAATTCGGGTTTCAGCTCATGGCGGTCTTTTAAATATTTTTTATTTATTTTTTCACGAGGTGCAGAAATCCGGTATATTGATAAGAGGAGAAAAAGAAATAAGAAAAGAAAAAGAGAACCCGTATTAATCCCAGATGTGGCTATCGGGAGTCCTGGTGTTTACCAGTATTGCTCAATGGTTGTAAATGTTTCTTATGGAAGACAATCCACAAACAAATCCGGCAGCTTCAGATAACACTAGCTTCAGCCTTAGAAAGGTGTGGCTGGGAGCTGGAATGTCTACCTATACCTACTTACGGGCTACTGGTACCTAAGGTACTAAGCTAATTGCAGCTGTCCGAATCATGCATGAACTTAATTGGTTACATCAGTTTCCGTCAGTAAAGCATTGGCCCACCTATCCGGCTCATCTTAGCCCCATGTGGCTGGAACCAATCAGAAATTCCAATTTGCTAACCACCGGCTTCCCGTCACTTCGACTTGCGTCGTTCAAACTGCTCCATTTCCGAAGCTCACTTCAAAACTACGACATCCCGCCGAGAACCTCCTCCGTATCGCAGCCATGTCGGGCCGGAAGCCAGTGTATGTTTTACTTACGAGCTCCTTACTAAATCAAAGCGCCTATTAGAATACCCTGGACCTTTTTTTATGAGCCAATTATCAGGCATCTAAGAGAGAGTGTGCGTGCGTCGCTAACTCGCTCTCAGCTTCAACCAGCAGGTTCTTTACGATACCACTCCCCTCCCGGACTCCATCCCCGCGGTCAAGGAGGTCGGAGCTACATCTGCGCCTCTGCTATCGGCTTCCTTCTTCATCGGCGCTCGATGCCGTCCTTACAACGATGACTTCATGCAATGCAAGACCGAGAACCACGGCAAGGGCGAATTTAAGTGTTTGAAGGAGGGCCGACGAGTGACTCGATGCGCCGCCAGTGTAATCGACGACATCAACACACACTGTCTAGATGAGTTCCGCAAGCACTGGCAGTGCCTCGACAACAATAACCACCAGTTGTGGCAATGCCGGAAGGACGAGTGGAAGCTCAGCAAATGTGTATTTGATAACCTAGTACGTTCATTACCTTTTACAACCGCTATTAAGGGCCGTACGGCTAACATAGGCCGTAGAAACTCGAGAAGACAATTCCCGATTCTCCCAAGGACCAGGCCCCGGTCCACCTCCGGACGAAGCAGATCTACGCCCACTACCCCATCTTAAGAGATCGCGGTCAGCCGCCGTTCGGCAAGGCCATCGATCCGCCTTCAGCACAAGCCCAGTCGAGCGCGCCGGCATCATGAGGTGCCCCAGTTTAAGTACGGGGTTAAAATTTAAATATAACCGTGTAAATAACAAGAATTACAATCGGGTTGACGTTTTACCGTCTCTGATGTTTCCTTTTACGAGCTGCCTTTTCTAATAGTCCATGTACCGTAGACGACAAACGGCAAATCTCGCGGATTAAGAGTCGCCTGCTAAGGAGCTAGGAGGCTACCCACGCCTAGATGGCCCTAAAGAACCTGTAATTAGGGATTTCCCTTGCATTGGACGCCTTTCGCAAGTATATATCATAGAAATATCTAACCCCGGTATCCAGAGGATTACAGTGACGATTATGTAGCGCTATATTTCTCTTGGGAACCATGAAAAATCTCCAGAGGCCAAGCGGCATTGGTTGGATAAAGGGACAGAACATGGATTAACCACACCTGCGAACCTCTTATGTTCTAACTAGATATTACCTAAAAGGTGGGAAACCTAGCTCACTCGTCTTATTCCATATTAGTAGAGGTGGCCTTGATGATCGACACGGTAAGGTAATCAGCCATAGTCGAAAACGTATTGGGTTCAACCTACGTATATTCGAATACCATGAAAGCATATAGTAACCTCTACCACATGGCCGTCGAGGCACATTCCCGCTTTGTGAGATTTAGCAGGACCTAGAAGATAACGGTGATAATATCCCGACAGTATAGCCCCTCCAATATCTTGCCTAGCAATTAAGAATACCCGTTCTCTATGCTGAGATAATAGTACCGATAATGTACGGCAGCATACAGTAAGCTTAAGGTCCTCACCATCCGCTATCGCCAAGCTACATCGACTACTACGAATCAGAAGGGGCGTGATCATAGACATGGCATCTGGTGTTTCCTTGAGCAACCCTATGCGGCAGTTGAGTAGCAATCGCCTGACTGCTGAGGAGGGCTAGCAGGTAGCCGGAGTAGGAGCTCTTCGTCCGCCCCGAGGCGATGACACATACACAGACGCGGGGAAGCTCTAGGTAGCCCGCATGTGCAAACCGACCTACAGATTCGCGAGCTAGCTCTGTGGGCTATCGGGACACATGCGTCGACGAGGGAAACAAGATCTGTTGCTGTGTTGCACGCCGGATAGACCAAGATATTGCAGCCTTCTCTTAAAGGTAGATAATATCACGAGCATGTGTCATGATGGGACAGATTCACGTAGGTTCCTCAGTCACCGTGCATATCCCGATAGTATCGCCAGCGATGTGACCTGTTACCATATATGTGCACCCATACCCAACCAACTATATGCGCCTACCCAGGAAAAGCAGAAGCGCGTCGGAGAATGAATGCGAGTAATATATTTACAATATAAACTCCTATTTGACAGTCTTGACAGCCACCACTAGTAAACGCTTACCTATATCTAGAAAGGATATGTTCTGTCTCCCGCATTTCTTACCCGTGGCTATATTCTTCCCCGTCTATTCGTCCGCATCGGGCGTGTGCCGACCGGCTGCCAGCATATCCGCCTTCGCACAAGCTAATCTGAAGTACCACTCAGATCTCCCACAGCTCGAAGCAGGACATGTACGGCGCGGCGCAACTCCGGACACATGTAGCCAAACAACCCCGAGCAGTCTGAACGCCTTCTTCATCAAAAGACCGGCTACTTACACAGGCGACTTACGTCCGCGCGGGGTAAGCAACACACGGGGTCGATGTCGGGTGAGGCAACGCGACGACGAGTGAGAAGCCCATCAGTAGTCAGAAGCTTAGTATATGATTACGATAGGTTATACAGCAGAAGAACTCTACGTCATAGCAAGGGAATGCCGCATGGCCGTAGGATGTGGGAGTCATGTCGCAGCGCTGCGACGGAGACCCTTACTGCAAGGATACACAGAAACCGCTGCCACGGAGGATGAGGGCTTCTAGAAAGCGGCTCGGGCGGCGTGTGACGCTTAATCGAGAAGTCCAACTACCACAAGCAGGCTAGCACTCAATGTTTCGGTTTACCCTTCCAAGACTTTTGGGGATTGTTTCAAGCCTGGACGGAAATGCTAGGGCTAATCGGTTCTTCTTAAATCCCTTTGCTGTTTTAGGTCGGCTTGGCTAGTTGAAAATAGCTGCCCGTAATCACGATCCACTGAGGGCACACATGTCGAAGGATTCTGTCCCGCAACCCCGCAAACGACTGTTGGTTAGAATGTGACATGACTCCCGTGCCGGTAGCTACAATTTATTCGTAACAAAGCTATATTTGGTGTTTCCTATTTGTGGCGACTAGGGAAACCTTAAGACAAGGAGCCTCACGGTTGTATAGCAGATATGCGGTTGGTAGCATGAACAGGCGTGGGAGGCAGGGTCGTACCATATCAAGACAAATCTAGGATTCCCGCGATCTGCCTTGTAAGATTTAGGTCGTGGAGTGTATCAGCGTCCACATTTTAGATCCCAGGGCTAGTTTTGTCTCGGTCCGGGCCTAAAAAGGACGGAAAGACATCGTGTGGGAACGGGGGGGTGTTGGGGAGGACAACCACACTGGTTTAGACATATGCGTCTTTTTCAGGATTACCCAAGATCCACGCGGTTGAGTGTCTACCTAGGTAGAGGTAGGGACAGGTATAATCTATTGGAGAATTAGTTTAGATATCTATGTTAATTTCGTCTTGGTAGCAAGATACGACCGAGCTCCCAACGAGGCAAGCATAGCTCTTGATATTGATTAGATACTCTAAGCATATCCCCAGATACCACTTACCAACGCGTTAGTGGCTTGCTTACCGAGACAGTATCACGTTGAAACCTAGTGTTTCTCGGTCCTGAAGTCGGGATTTAGGGGTGTCAGCCGCTGTGGCATTGGCGTACTGCCTGTCTAAGACACCGAGACGTTATTCTAGCTGTAGAAGGCTGGTCTACCACCCTTCTGCTTAGAAATGCCTTCTCGAATTCTCGACAAGCGGGAAGCGACAGACACGTGATTATTGTGAACTAAATGACTTCGGCATATGCTTTACACCCTTGCAGTATACATCAATTTTGAAAGACCGAAATGTCCCCGATTATAACTTAGGAAAAAAGAGGCATGTTATGTATACGCTGGTACGGATAGGTGCATACCCGGTGGCAGTTTGGTTTAAACATCTACCTAGGGTAGCAATCGACTGCCAGCTCAAGGAACCTACTAGAAAGCGACCATTCGGTCTACCCACTCGACATATTGTCATATCCACTTGATATATTGGTTGGAGATATTTACAAAACCCATTCGAGGGATGCATGAGATGAATGAGGCAAACATTGGATAGTAATAAAGCGAACGAGGTTGTTGGTTTGCCGTAAGGTTCTGTTTCATAGTATATTATATACCTAGGTAGTTAGCAGTAGTTGAAAACAATCCACTCCAGATGACGGTCACCCTTACTCTCGTGAATTGAAATGTGTAATTTACTGCTCGGAGTAGTATTCAGGCAGCAAACCATAACCTGTCCAGCCCTAAATGGACGAGGTTGGAGAATGAGTTATAAATCTCAAATAGATGGGCCAACCTTAATCAATTGTGATACCGATTCTTACAGTAGGTCGGTATGTCTGGAGTACTGTCTGGGGCGGCCTTAATCTCGGACATGCCTTGTGTTACGGTAGTCTCTCATAACCATCGTAAAATCATGAAAGCTGATTGATGAATTCGCGATAAAAGTTTTGATGCCATTTCGCCAGACGCCCTTTATCATACGGACGAAATGTATCTGTTTGTATTAGCCAATGTATCATAGATCTACTATATTAGCAAATTTATCTTCAGTATGAAACCGTGATATCATTTCTCATCTTTCTCGAATTTATCGACTCTTTAAGTGAACCAATAAAATGGGGCATATAGCCTATCATGAACAGCAAACACCATGCGCAACCCACTTGTCTATGCGGCTGACGGAGCAAGTACCATTAGCCGATATTGATGTTAAGTGCTTTTCCAGTCTTCCGAATCACGGACCCATTGAAGTTCGGGGGGAGTCGTCCAAGGAATCGCACAGGAATAAACATTTTTTAGACGGCGTGGCGGCGGCGGCCCAAACGTTTCATCTGGTGGTGGCGTCCTGTGATCGAGCCGTTCTACGACAGACCGTCCTAGTATCCACTCGTCAGCGGCGCGGCCACCTACGTCCACGCAATGATCTCACGATTCCTGCGAGAATTTTGTATACTGTGGGATATGGACCAATAGTATGCCTCGGCACTTGCTAATATGAATCAGACTAGAACGCCTCTACATGAAGCCGGTCGAGATGGCTTGAGATGGCTTGAGATGGCTAGGAATGCGCGAGACCCGGGGTGTGGTGCTATGTAGCTAGTGCTATGCGGTCGAGACTTGCGGATGATTGAATCCGTGAATCCGAAAAGGCTACAAACATTCCGCACCAAGGACCCAGCATAAACTTTTTCGATTCCGAATTATGAAAGACATTTATCATGTGCATGCATTATCCACGTCTCGTTTCGCGGCTACACAGGCTGAAGAGCTGAATAAAGTAAGGGGAAAACCCAATAGGCAGGGAGGGTTCATCTGATGTTTCCCCATCAGGGATTCTAGGAAACAAAGAGCAAGGACAAGTTATACAAACGAGATCGGGCTGACCCCAGGATTCGCGGTTGGTTTAAGGGGCCCTCAGGGGTGTAATGTTCAGTTGGCCTAAAAGACGTTTCTCAAATTCGTGATAAAAAGATGGATAGAGATGGGATTAGGGATGCGAATTTCATTATGCGCTTAGCGTATAATAACGTATAATAACTTATAATAACGCATAATAGATCTATTATGCGCATAACGGATTTATACCCTCCGATTATCCGGTGCACTAGTACTAAAGAGGGTATGTTTCAATATTGAAGTACTGTAATAAGGTGTATATTTTATTTTATTAAAATAAAAAATTATTTTAATTAATAACTTTAAATTAAATTAATATTATGTTATTTTTAATAAATATTTGAGATTTATTTGGTATTTTTTTCAATTTTATTATATAATATTATTTTGAAATACTATGTATTTTTGGTAGTAAAATCTCTAAGGGGGTTATTACCTAATAATCGCATTATACATGTCGCATTATGTACATAATAGGCGCAGTATACATAATAACGCATAATAGATCTATTATGCGCATAATAGGCATCCCTAGATGGGATAGGCTGGAAGGGTTGGTGTGAAAATTTAGTCATGAACGAATCAACGGCTTTACCGATTACCGCTCTGGGTGATTTCTTCACTAGCCCCGCGCTTGACAGCCCCTCCTGCCTATGAAAGCGGGAACTCGTGAAAATCTGCAAGGTACCAGATTTACTGCAGGGGTTGGAAACAGACTAAATATCAGACTAGAAAGACTAGGGGCTTCATCTGATTGTTAGGTTGTACGAAAGAGAACAGTTCATATCATAATGTCCGAAGGTATTAAATTAGCAAAGGGGAAACGTTTCTTGATTATAGCCTTAATAATTTAGAGGTTAATTACTATAGTAGTTAAACTCTTCAAGATAAAGGATTCTGCAAGGGAACAGTAAGTAAAGATATCTTCAAACACTTACGGAGGCAGTACCTAACGAACAAAGAGAATTATGTACATGACGTGTTAGTGAATTACTATACCAGTCTAACCACTCCACAGTGCAGCAAAATGCGCCGAGTGCGCTTTGTTAGCGTTTGTACATCACCCTCTTAGAAAATTCTGATAGGCTTTCCTATTCGCAAGAAAAAGAATAATGGCTTCTATCGTAGGTCAACCCGGTTTCTTATACTACCTAGTGAATTATTCTGGGGCGCTTCGGCGTCTACGCGTCACCATGGGAATTGGCGCCTAGTAAGACTCAACGCGCGTTTTTTTTCTCTCCTTAGGGTTTGCGCATACATGCAGGTATTGAGTGAATTTTTCAAGATGCACGTATCATACAATCTAGTTAGGTGATCTTCAGATTTTCAGGAACTTTAGGTAGGTACAAGGTAGTTAGTAGATGAGGTATCGAGTATAGATTATTGTACCACGATGGACGCTTGAATCTAATAGATCCTAGTTAGTTTGGTAATCATTACCGCTGTTAGAGATCTTTATGCGTTGCGTCCAACCGAGCGTCGAACAACATGATAGCAACTTTTACCGCAAACATCAAAATATTCAAGTAGAAACGCACCAGGTTCTCGGTTTTATACATGTCATTATTATAATAAACTTTAATCTCAGATAAGATGCGATTTGCTATATTTCAGTCACATTATTTGATGACACTTGTAAAATCTCCCCGTGATACTACCTCGTGTGGTAGCAACGGTATGTCGTAGCAACCAGTGTGCAGGTGCATACCCAGCGTTTGCTATGCGGTCACCCTACGTACCTGGGTACCGAGCATATTTACCAGTGTTAATAACAACACCCCCTTTTCGTAGCACGAGTCATTGCCTGTCGAAATGACGCTAGGATCGACAATTCGCATCCCCCTAGTCGGGTACCGCAGCCGCCTAGCCACTCAGCTTTTAGTTTACCTTCAAGTTCCTAGCTTATTTCGGTACGTACCTAGTACGTACCCTTCGTAACACCCTTGTAATTCAGGTACCAAGCAAACATCGGTCCCTTTCATTTTCCCTTGTCATTTGTCCCCATTCGAACCCATCACCCTTTTGGTCCATTTGGCACCTTCTGTACAGGCTCAGGTTAAGTCTTGTCCATTCCTTTTGGCGCATAATACATCACTCCCCCTTTCCCACATTCACTACTTCTCCTTCCTTTCCTTTCCACCACCAAGTTTGGCTTGACTCCGAGTTCGATACAAATTCGTGAGACCTCAACTCCGACCAACTACTTCCACTCTTTCTTGTCCGCCTTGGCGTACTTTCATTCTTTAAAATACCCACGAATCTCCTCGCTCTCGTCTCTGTTTGGCAACTTTTGCCTTACGCGACTTGATAAAAAGTTGACTGTCTCTAACGACCAATTGATCGACTAGTCGACCCAATTCCATTCACTTTTAGTCATTCTTTACTTGGACGCCAGCCGCCCCATTACCGTTGATCGATCCGCTCTCGGAAGCACTCACTAAAGCTCTCACGTACTCAAGCGTACTCAAGCGTACTCGTCTAACATTAGAGCCGTCAGTCCAAGTTGTGTTGTCTAACCACACCCCGATTGATTTCAACTGGTCTGCCGTTGGTTTCTAAATACCTTCGCGGTCTCTTCCAAGTACTATAAGATCCCCAGTCTTCGCCGCCAGCTGGAACTGAAAAGTACATATTTCATCCAAATACACACTCATATACTCAAAGTTTAGACTTTGAGAGCGAATTTTGCAAAGGTACGTGATCAAGAAGTTCATTGTCTCCTTATATCTTCCCTATCCTCCAATATCAAAGATATTCTGTCTACCACAACTGGTAATCTATTCCTGGTGTTGGTGTAGCTTTGTTCCTCGGTAGTGATCATGGTTTCTTCCACTTGACCAATACAAAGCCCTATCTCTTCAATAAAGCGAATCTTTTCGATTGGAGAGGGTCTGGGCCATACTTTGGATCAGGGTATCAACAAACAAAATGATAGATCAAAATCTCGTGCATGTGGCTTGTTGCGACTACTCGTCGTTCCAAGTTTTTTTTTTCCTGCCATACAATCTTCTATCACTCATTGAAACTATGATACATCGAGCAAGTGGACTCTGGTCATAATTACATTCCTTTTCCTAATTAGAAACATTTTCATGTTCGATTTTGTACAGTGCTCACATCTTACAGTCATTTATCAAACTTCACATCGAGCAAAATGAGGTCCTCGATTTTGGTCGCCGCTGGCGCAGCAACGCTAGCTGTAGGCAAGCCCGTGGAGATGGAGAAGCGAGCGATTGAAACCGAATGGGTTGTGGATTACCTGACAGTCACCGTCACTGGTACTCAGACTGCTAAGCCCACCTTCAACTGGGGCCCGAAGCAACGCCCTGTAGAGACAACCTCTGCTTACCCCGTTGCCCCCGTCGTCACCGAGACTCCTGAGGCCCCGGCACCTCCCCCGGAGACAACTACTCCGAACGTAGTATACGTAACGGAAACCCAACCAGCTCCTGCCCCTCCTCAATCTACCCAGGAACCAGTCGTAGTGAAGCCTTCGCCCGATCCGGCTCCTGAGCCTGAACCATCTCCCGCTCCTGCTCAGCCGTCTCCTGAGCCGGCCGCTACCGACTTCGTTGGCGTGGCTATTCAGCACCACAACTTCCACCGCTCGAACCACTCCTCTCCGGAGCTCACATGGAGCGACAAGCTTGCAGGCTATGCTTACCAAACTTCCCTTTCCTGCAAGATGGTACACGATATGTACGTTTAATATTAGCTTCTACATTTTCGATTACTAACGTCCATATAGGGACCAGGGTGATAAGGGTTATGGCCAGAACTTGGCCAACTGGGCGCAGAGCGTGGATGCTTACAAGTTGGGTGATGCTGGTGCCGTCAAAATGGCCGTCAGCGATATGTGGTACAACGGAGAGTTCAACAACTTCCTTCCGGCATACTACGGCGAGGCTTCTCCCGATATGTCGAACTTCGAGGCTTGGGGTCATATGTCTCAGCTTGTTTGGAAGGAATCAACTGAGGTTGGCTGCTCTTCTCACTTCTGCCAGAAGGGAACCATGTACGATGACTTCGATGCTTGGTTTACCGTCTGCAACTACAGCCCTCCTGGAAACGTTGGTGGTGCTTACGGCAACAACGTCCTTAAGCCTCTCGGCAAGTCTACCATTACTGCGTAAGTTAACTGAACTGAAGGTTAGCATTGCGCTTAGGGCGGTATATCACTAGTAAAGGCAAAAAAAAAGCCATGCAAAAATCCCTTCGATTCTTCAGTGTATAAAATCAATACACCATTTTTACAGAACCAGCACTCGCAGCATGATTGTTGATGACACATGGAAAACCGGCGTGAATGGGGTTGCAGGGAACGGATGGTCCTGGATTTTCAGCATTTCTTCGATTCGTTGTTGGGCTTTGAGCCATTGCACTTTCACCATTTGGTCAGACTTGTCATTTCATTAGAATATGGCCTTGCATTGATACCGGAGTTGATCGGTTTACCCCTTCAACCACGCATTCAACCAGCCAAGTCTGAACTATTTATCAACCGAACTTGTCTTCACTTCTTGTACCTGTCATTTTTCTTTTATGTTCCACTTTTCCCCATAAGTCCATCGGGCGAGGCTCAAACTTGAGCTCCGTTACACAAGTTCTCAAGGCCAAGCCCGAGTCATCCATACCTTAGGTGGAGGGACAGGTTCTTACAGACTCGGATGTTCCGGTCTTGGAATAACCCCAACCCATATATTCGTTGTATGTATGTAGAACTCAATGCTAACGATGACTTATGAACTACTTCTTGTGTTTCTATTTGAATGACAGTAAAGTCTCATAAAATCCAGTTGGTGCGTTTGCTGCCTGGAAATCGTGTAAGGTCGGTTAATAGTAAGGTCAGGTCTAATCGTCTCTTCCTGAGAGTTCTTCGAAATATAGGCTGCATTATTTCTTTCATTACAAAAAGAGCTCGTAAATCATCGAGTTAACCTAGGTGGCTATCGCCAAGACTATGTGACAGTTTACGGGGAAGGTAAAAACAGATGCAACGTTATACCATTTACGAAGATCGACCACGCATCTCCCACTCTGGTATAGGATCACGTAAATCAAACGCCGATAATATCCCAGAACCCAGCAATACGGATTTCGTCTTGGCACAACGATTGGCGGCCCTATACGAGCGAAGCTTAAAGAAGCTTCTGCCTTCGCCTTCGTATTTTTTTTGTCCTCGTCGCCAAGCGCTTAATAGCCGATTAGAAAAGCGAAGGTAGTTAAGATAGCCGGAATAGGGTAGCATGAAGCGCTATACGCAGTAGCGGTGGAATGGGATGGGTATGGGGAGCGGAATGCGGGTGATGGAAACCAAGGGGTCAGGCGATTGGGGCTGGTTAACTCAGACAATTCCACGGTACTGTTTTTAATATTGGATTCGGCGCTTCGAACTTACGAGGCGGTAAGGCTGCAAGTTACCAAGGGTTCATAGTTATAAAATATTGAAAACCTACGTCTTGGTGAGCGTTTCCATCACGATTGAGAACTATAATGTGTATTATAATTACGATTTAACCGCGCAGCTCTCTTAAGACTCTCCTCTGAGCGTAGTTTCGCTCTCATCCCCACAAGATACTGACTAGAAGGAATGCTCTGTAGTAACTACTCGGTTTGTGAGAGTATTGATGTGGATAGAAGGTATAAACGAAGCAATTTACGCGAAAGTCACTGGCAACAGACATACACATTGGCTTCCTTCTCAGCCCCTTTAACAGTCCGATCATCGACGACTTTGGCCTTCTATAAGTCTAGACTGTGCTTGTTGTTTAAAGGGTGCCCGTAGAACCCCCAAGCCGGTGCAGTGCTATCTCTCCGATGTTACACCAGCTTGAAGCAGGAACCTAGTAGTTGGAGTGATATTGATAATGGGTTCTACCCGTGTATATTTGAAACTGACTATCCGATCTTTTGGACACATGATAGTTATCTTGTAGCAATCTTCTTCAAAGATAGGTATCTTCTTTTCCTAGAGCGCTTGCTTCGGTGGTCTTGGGGTTGAATCTGTCCCTCCTTGAGCGCTTTAAGAGAAAGCCTCATGCTTAGCCTCTAGCTCTAGGTAGTTGAAGGAAAAGCATAGGCGTTGGCCAAGTGAATTCATTGAATATTAGAATATTATTCGTCCCTATATAAACTTTAATTTAGCAATTGCGATGGATTTGCCGATGGATTTGAGCCCCTCCCTGGATGAGGTTCGATCTATGTGGCGGCTGGACAGAGACTTGAGAGTAATGCACCTATTTTGAGAAACTCCCCTAAGTGACTACCTAGTTTTTCTTCATTATTGTATTCCAAAACCAACCACAAGTCTAGTTTCACTAACAATCGACACTATAGCAGTTTTACTACTCCGTATAGCCTAAGAGGTTAAACCTATAAGTTTATCAGTACGAATTTAAGCTTTTCTTGCAGATTATCCCTACCACGATGCCTATTAAGCAACTGGGGGACACTTGGTTCTGTGCACTTACCGGATCTCGCGGTGGACCTAAGCAAGGTAGCGGTCCCATGGAGAAGCTTGAAAGTGACGCTCCATTGATACATACTTCGTCGGGACATCCGACGCGTACTTACTACGAGACATGGGCGAAAGAACATATGCAGCACTTGAACCCCGTCGACGGAAATTCGATCGCAATTACGGATGGGCGTAGCGTCACCGATCACACTCTCCTGTCATATTATAGTGATGATTCGGATGGTCTTGAGGAGAATGCTAGAAAGCTTCAGGCCGAAAATGAGAAGTGGCATGATTCCAGAGTAAAGTATCCGCTAGGATACTTTTAAGACCTACGCGGTATTGGCATAAGGAGCTTTGGGTGTAGTATATCTACCTTGTTCTGGGCGTATTTGGTGCTAACAGGGCTGAGGAGTTGTGCATTGAGTAGGTAGTGAAGTTGAGTATATCCCGAGGTTTCTTACCACCTTCTTCCTGGTGAGAACTAGACTAATACGTTGACACGGGCTGTAAAGTCTTTGGGAACTAAATTATTATGTATCAGCTGTTGGGATTGAATTTTTAGTTTTTGACATTTTGGGAGTATGGTGTGTTCTCTTGCCTATGTAAAATTGGGTAGGGTTAAAGGCTATAGTAACAATAGTTGATGTGTGATCTTTTCTTATAAGTCCATCTGTGCTTTTGGGTTGTTGTAGACTTCGTGTGAAGTATAGATTGTATTTATTTGAACGGATCCAGACAGACGCAGACAGACACTGCGGTGAACTGAGCAGTTACCAAAGGGGGGCTTGATGATGCATTGACAGCCAGGGCAAAATACTCATTAATAACTTAATCGGGCGCGGGTATAATAGTTACCTAGGTATCCATGGGGTGTGAATTTCTGGGTTTTTCGGGGAGTAAGTATTCGAAATCAGCGGTGCAGTAACCTTAGTTATTCGATATCGGCTTTGCTATTCTCGTGTCTGGGTACATAGGGGTTATAGATCATCTCCCAGGTCTAAATTCTGTCATAGAATAGGGTGACTATTGGGCAAATCCTTCGCTTACAGCTCTGTATACATAATATAGATACATAAGTGCTTGAGGACCAAGGGAAACGGCGTGAACTTGGAATAGTATTGATGTGTCAGATGATGATCTCGTCGATATCTAACATGGCTGTTTTCCTACCCATATCAAGCACCATACTGCTTTACCATCCAGTATTGTATGTAGAATTACATACCTACTTACACAAGGCTCTTGAGAGACATTCAGGTTCGAAGTCATCACCGTCGTTGACGGCGTGCAATATTTTGGTATCCCCCGGTTACTGCCCCTCCCTGTACAAACAGATAATTCACTTTAAGAGAAAGAACTACTACAACCAAACGGCTCAGTGGTCGAGTGCGTACATAGAAGACATCGTGGACCTCCCTTGAGGTGCATGGTTCGATTCATTCATGTGTTCCCACGCCACCACTTTGATTCCCAGGGTGATGATTACCTACCTTCTTGCGATGAGCTGTTAATCAGCCAATGATAAGAAACATAAAATGGATCTGACTGGGTTTTTTTTCTTTTTAAATAAGATCTCCTTGAATTTTTAAAGAGGATTGACTGATGTGAATAATTTCTGGATCGACTACCTAGGTAATGATAGTATCACAATAAATGGAGTTCCTTCTGTACTATTCATCTGACTAAATTATTCTCTTTCTACTCCTCTTATAGCCTTCTGACTTCGTCTTCTGTTTAGATTTGTGACTTGCTTTCATCGTTTGATATTTTTGTTTTGAGTCCCTGTAACTAAAAGCAGGTCTTCACTATTCTTTCTCTCTTTTGCTTGGGCTTATTCACCTTTACGTGATGTCATAATCTTCGTACCTGCTTAAGGACTTCCAGTGTCTAAGACATATTAGTTACCTAGGTACCTACGCATGCAGCGCACTAACCGTAGGTCGTTATGTGATGATTATAGCGGCACCAAAGTATTTCAGGAATACCTATAGGAAATAGGCAGGTGCATGAAACGGCACAACGAAGGAGGAGAAAAAAAGAGCCTCCTTTAGAGTACTAGCTATATAAATAGGACCAAGAGATCTAATCTACGAAATCGAAATAAAGAATAGTGTTATCTTCCCGCTACGATGAGACCGGAGGGAGCGCTTGGCATTTAATGTGCCGTATGGCACACGTAAGAAGCAGGTAAGGAGGATTTCGACTTAGACGCGGGTTGGTTAGTAGAGATTATTCTGTTTTTAGGTAGAGGCATTTCGGGTTCTTGGCAATTATCGAAATAGGCAACTCGTGTTTTAATGAGAAGAGTGTCGTATTGGGGTGTAAGGAGGTATGCATCATACTATGTATAGGGCTACGGCTGAATTTGGACTGGGCAAGAAATACGACCAAGGTGAATACATAGAGAAAATAGAGCCGTAGGGACCAATCAAAAAGATTGTGGTGAGAATAGGTGGGATCTCTTTTTCTTATCTGCATAGGTAGTACCTATGTACCTAACTAACTATTAGGTCTGCTAACTAGTTAGTTATTGTAACTGGCACCTTTGTATTGCAGTCTTTGTACTTTGTAGGGGAGGTTATTGCTACAATTCTACCACATTTGCGTTTGTTATGCGCCTTATCCTTTAGTAGCACCTCATGTCGTTTGTGTTACCTTGTTCTTTTGGTAGGTCATGCTATCCCGCGTATCCCTTGCCGCCGTTGAAACGGTTAATAGGCACTATCAAAGAGAATAAATGGTATGTCCTTGTCGCATAAACGTGTAAGTACGCTCAGCTGATGGGACAACGTGGGGTTAAGTGATAGCTAACCGTAGTCTAATATCGGTCAAATATTCCTTGCTCGTTGAAGATCTAAAGGTTTGCCGCTTTGGATCGGGTACATACCTCTATACGCTGGGAACATGCGCTGTGACACCTGCACTTCAGATGTACATTCTTAAAAGAAGAAAAGGAGGGTCCTCGATGGATGCACGCGGCCAAGGCGGCTCTGATGCGGAGAAGAGCGTAATTTCCTAGGTTCACCGCTGGACCACCAGCCGGTGGCATTTAATGGATAGGTAAGTCTCCAGGAAAAAAAAAAGATACAGATCGGGTAATATATACAATTAAGGTTGACACTTCTAAGGTTAGGATCAACTACGTAGGTAGGTACAACAAGCCTAACTGGGCAGGTGAGATGGTGAGATGGTGAGATATAGGTATAACGTATATGCCTTTACTAGGTACCTATGTACACACACAAAAGGGTACTTGCTTTTAAGAAGAATGCTAATACAAAGGTCCACTGTATCGTACAACAATACGATACAACGGTACCTAAAGGCGATACAAGGGTACATGGAATTAAATAATTAGAAAACTTTGTTATGTAATAAACTTGAAAGTTTTCTTTCTAAAATCGTACCCGTGGGGGGGTGGGTTGAAATTCTCAAGCTCGGACCAGTTGGCAACAAAATTGATAAGATAAGCGATAAGATAGCAATCAACCAATCAAACCTTATCGATTAAGGGGGGCTTACATACATCTAGAATAGCCAATCAAATTGCTCGCTCTATAATCAATATGTGGCACGGAAGCATCGGCGATTCGAGAAAAGGGGGCGACCAATCAGATATCGTGTATGTAAGGTACGTACTGTGCCACGGAAGCATCGGCGATTCAAGAAAACAGGGCATCCAATCAGATATTGGTGTTTTAGTACGTACCTGATTCAACAAAAGAGGGCAACCAATTAGATATTGGTACATGGAATTAAATAATTAAAAAACTTTATTATATAATAAACTTGAAAGTTTTCTTTCTAAAATTGTACCCGTGGGGGGGTGGGTTAAAATTCTCAAACTTAGATCAATTAGTAATAAAATTGATAAGATAAATAATAAAATAATAATTAACTAATTAAATTTTATTGATTAAGGGGGGTTTACATATATCTAAAATAATCAATCAAATTATTTGTTCTATAATCAATATATGGCACAAAAGTATTAGTAATTTGAAAAAAGGGGATAATTAATTAAATATTATATATATAAAATACATATTATACCACAAAAATATTAGTAATTTAAAAAAATAGGGTATCCAATTAGATATTAGTGTTTTAATATGTATTTAATTTAATAAAAAAAGATAACCAATTAAATATTAATATTTTAGGTATATACCTCAAAAAGGTATATAAATCTTTTAGAAATAATTATAAGTAATTCATATATAATATTATCACCTCCAAAAATTAATTAATTAAATAATAAAATTAAGAATACATATCCTAAATAATCAATCAAAAGGTTTATACAAAATTTAATTTTAATATAAAAATTTATTATACCTATATTAAATATATGATTTGACTAATTGGAGACCTTAAAAGCCTTAAAAGCTTTCATAAGATTTCATTAACCTATTTCAACTATTACTTATTAATTAAATTAATAAATATACAAGGTTAATATAATCTATACATTTTAATTAAATATATATATCAACTCTCCCCACCTTTAAACCAAACCAGCTTTTCTCCTTTTTACTTATTTTAAACCTCATTTTTAACATTATACACCAGATTACATACAATATCATAACTAATTTCTTATTAATTCTCTTATTAGTTTTTTTATTAGGTCTTTTATTAAACTCCTTTAGCTTTATTTAACTTCCCCTAAATAATCCTCCTAACCTTCCTTAATTAACCCCTTAACTAATCTCTTAACTAATCCCTTAACTAACCCTTTAATTAATCCTTTAATTAACCCCTTAACTAACTATTTAATTAATCCCTTAACCCTCCTAACTAATTTTCAAATAAATAATACCTTTATATTTAACTTCCCTATTCCTTTACCCCTTAAAATTAATTTATATAAATTATTAATTAAATTAAAATTATTAAATAAATATTATTTAATAATATTTTAACCTAATTTTATTTAATAATAATTATTCCCAATTATATTTATTTATATTATAATTAATATTAATCTTTTAAAATAATAAAAATATTTTTAATAAATATTATTAACCCTTAATATTTAAAAATATATTCATTATCATATCAATCAATTAAAATCAATATTTTATTTTAATTAAAAAGATCTTATTAAATATCTAATATCTTATTACTCTAATTATTAAATTTAAATTAATATAATACTATTAACATTTTTAATTTAAAATCAAAATAATTAAAATTTTAATATTTTTAATAAAATATATTAGATACACATAATTATCCAACAAACGCATTAAGTTATATATCAGAATCCTAAAGCCATTTCACCTTTATTAACCCCAATTTTTTATATAATTAAAGAACAATTAATTCTTTCCAACTTTCTTCTTACTCTAATCCCAACCAATATCCTTTTAAATCAACCATCTCCACCATTACATACACCTTCCCCTACCCCTTATAAACCCAATACTAAATCCCCTTTTACCCAAAATAATATTTAACATATTACCACTTTTATACATACCTTTAAAAAAAACATTTAAAAATAATATTATTATTATTTTAAAAAATAATTTAATATAAAATTTAAAAATAATATTTACTAATATTATTATAATTAAAAATAAAATAAAAATATATTATTTAATAATATATACTTTTTTTCCCCTAAAAATCATCTTAATTTCAAAATTATTCCAAATTTTTTTTCTATTCTTACATAAATAAAAGAAATAATTATCTCTTAATTACACTACTTTATTAAAATTTATCAAATTTAAAATTAATAATATCAATATAAAAACCACATTTATTACTTTTTTTAAAATATTATTACTTTATATAAAATATTCTTTCAACTACCAACTAAATTAAATATTATTATATTATATCTTATTAATATATAATTCCAACATTAAATACTCCATAACTTTTAGATTTAACAACAATATATTAAATAATAATTAATATATTTTTAATTACACTATTTAAAATATTAAAATATTATAATAAATAAAACCTAAATATTACAATTATCAATTAATAATAATATTTTATTAAAAATCCTAAATTAAATCCTAATTATAAATAATAATATTATTAATAATATTTTAAATAAAAATTTAATTAAATTTATAAATATTTATAATATTTTAATTGTTCTAAATATTATTATATTATATTAATAATTTAATATCATTTATAAATTAGTTATAATAATGTATAAAATTAATTTACTAAATATTTATACTATTTTTATCTAAAAATTTAAAAAAGATTAATTAATATTATTACTTATTTTCTCCATTTTTTTCTTTAAAAATAAAATTAAATTCGTTACCACCCAAAAATATAAAATCAAATTTAAAGATTATATTAATCATATTCTCTACTAACATAACAATCATTTTACCTTTTATTCCCAATTTACTTTTATTATATTTAATATATTATATTATTATTAAATAAATTATTAAAATATTTTCTTTATTAATAGAGTTATATTAATTAATATTATGAATATTAATAAAATTTATTATATTTTTAATAATAATATTAAAAATAATTAAATATTATTATTATTTATTATTTATTTCTTAATTAATATCTTCAAAAACCAGCCATACTGGTTCAGGAGATATATGAAATTGGATTCTATGATTGATGCATTATAATGCCCAAATCTTTTCGCTACATTTAGCCCTACTGATGTATAATAATATTTCTTATAACATCTAATACCTATATATGTAGAATAATTAATTACCAATAACCCTAGGAAAATATATATTATTTAAGATAATTTTTAAATTTATTTATATATTATTGCTTATTATTTCCATTTTTGGTTTATTCTTTTTTTTAAATATATAATAACTTTAATATTTAATATTATTAATTATTAATATTGATATAAGTAGTAAAATTATAATAATTCCCATTATTATTCTTTATTATAAAATAATATAGTTATTTATTCTAATATAATAACCTTTAAAAGTTGAGAAGTTTTTATTAATTACTAAACCCCATATATTATTATTATTAATTTTTAATTAAATTATATTTTTAATAATAACCCTTTAATAATAATAATATTATTATTTATTATTAATTATTTTTAAATAATTATTTTATTAATTCAAATTTATATATATTTATTTTTTTATTATCTTTATTTATTTAAAATTATTAATAATTTAATAGTAATTAATAGGTTTATTAAAAATATTTATTTTATAAATAAAATCATTTTTTGATATGGTGATTTATAGGATATTAATGTATTTATAGTAGTACTTTAATATATATTAGTTTAGGGTATTAAAGTATTTGATTTTTTTTATTAATTTTATTTTTCTTATAAATTAATATTAAAAATTTTAATTAATAAGTTATTTAATTCCTGATATTATGTTTATATTGCCAAATAAAACAATTTTTATTTTAACTTTTATAACCTAATTATCATAATTAGGTGGGGTATAAATATTAATATTGTTCCTTATATTTTGATATATGTTATTAAGGCTTATATTGTTAAGTACTATTTTAAAATTGAGAAAAAGATTTGGATATTTATTGATTTAACTTATAAAATCCTTTTTTATATAAATAATTTAATATTATTATTATTATTTATTTTAAAATTTATAAATAAAATAATTAATAAATAGGATATTTTAATGTAAGAAATTATGTATAAACTTCTTAAATATCTATTATAATAGAATTTTTGAATTATTATTCATTTAAATTATTAGTTTAAACAAAATTAAATATTATAATTTATTATTAAAAATGGTAAAATCTAAAAGAGTAAAACATTATATAAGTGGTATAAAGTTTGGTCCGTTAATCTTAATTCTTTTAATATTATTTTCTTCCAATGATTTATATTATATAATTGGTACCAAAACCCACCTGCTCCACAATTTTAGGCTAAATTACATATTGTAGTATATAGCCCAAAATATAAGCCAGATAGTTTATTGCAAAAAGATTATTACTGAGTTAAGTTAATATTATATTATCTATTCCATTTTAATTTTAATAAAGTTTTAACTGTTAATAAAACTGAATATTTAATATATAGTTTTGCTTTTTAAATTTGTTATTAATATATTATTTAATTTTATAATTATAATTATTATTATATTATTAATATATTAAAAGATTATAATAAATTTAAAAATAAAAATATATTTATATTAAAGATATTTTATTTTTGAAATACTTTAATTAATTTTAAATTAAAGGGATATAATACCTTTTAATCTAAATAGAACTAATTTAGTATGAAATCTGAAGATTTGGTATATGATTGAACATTTTATATTAGCAGATACCCTAATATTGGTGATAGTATAAATTATTAATCAAATATTTAATAAAATTACGTAGATTTTAATTTATATATTGTTTGGATTTTAAAAGGTGTTAAAGATATATTAAATATAAAGTAATAAAGATTGTATGATTTGTATATGGATTATTACCATTCCCTATTAGCTGGTAAAAATTTATTACAATTTTTTATTAACATTAACAATCTTAAAAAGAATGGAAAAATATATGTTTTAAACATTTTATTAATTTATTTATAATTATTTACCAAATATTATAACGTTTTTAATTTGGTATTACAAATGGTTTCTACTGGTGTTGCGGTTAATATTATTAATGGTTGAACATTTTACAGGGTTTTATACCTCTTTATTAAAAGTAATTTTAATATTTTATTAGATGTAGCGTTAAATTGAGTACAATTGGAATTTAATAATATTCAGTATATGTTTATTAATAAAAAATCTATAATTAAGTTAAAAATGTTATTGTATGTTAATTACCAATTTTTTAAAATAATAATTATTATTAGGTACTAAGTATTTGGAGGTTTTAGTGGGGTAATTATTAGAGATTTTTAATAATTACCATTAGTATTTATTAAATTATTATTTTATATAAAGGCTTTATTAAATTTAAACAATTTGGTTGGATAGAACGTTTATTTGTAGTTTAATTAAATAATTTAATTAATTACTATAGTTCAACAATAAGGTACTAATTAAAAACTATTCCAAAAGGTGTTGGAAATTATTTATAATGTTTAAATTTATTATAATTATTAGGAATTGTTTACTTGTTATATACAGCTTAACCTTGATACAGATAAGATAACCACATTTAATTTAACCTTATATATTTTTTTTATTTATTATAAAATTAATAAATATAATTACTATTACCTTTTATCCCTTAATTAGCTTATTTTTAAAATTTGGGTTATAAGAATAGGTTGGTAGTGGGATGGTGTATCGTCCCAAGATGCTGGTAATTTAAAATTTTATTTATTTATTACAATTAGGGCTTAATGTATACTAACAAAGAATTTATGGGTAAATTGTAGGTTAGTTAATAGTGTTATTGGTATTATTAAAAATATTATTTAATTTATTGGTGTAGATTATAAATTATTCCCTCCTTTTATAATATTAATATTTTTTCCTGGATATATTAATCCAAAATTATATTATATTAAAAATAAGGTAGTAATTCCGATTTTTTAGTTACATATTAAGTATAACATTAAAGATATTAATTACCAATATTTTTAATTTTTTTTTATAATTATTTTTATTATTATAGTTTATAAAATTTAAAATATTATATATAATAAAATAATATTAAATATTTTAAATAAAGAATTTATTCCTAATTTAATATATATAATTATTTCTAAAGTAAAAAGGCTTTAAGATTTAATATTTAATACTCCTTTTAGATTAGATACTTTATAATGGGGTATTGGTAAATTAGTAGATTGGTGTTTTCAGGATTGGTTATATAGAATATGCCATTTAATTTAATAAATTTATAATATGTACTAATTTTAAATAAAATTGTTGCGTAGTATTGATTTTTAATTTATTAACTAAACCTTTGTTTGTAAAGTTTTCTTAACTTAAATCGCTTGCGATTTTCAGAGTATTTTAAAAATAATTCCATGCACCAGAGGTAGGTATTCGTCAGTACCTATTTCCTTACTATTGCTACATGTGTTAAAATCCTCGTTGGTCTTTAGTTAGTCTTGGCATTCTGGGGCTTTTCTTTAGGATTTACCAGTCAGTTCTGATCTGATACGTCCTATACGTTCTATGCGTGTCTAAACCATGTAAAGAACCAACCAGCGTTCAGGAACCCGAACGGACCAAAGAGAGGCGAAAAAAGAAGAAGTGCGATACATACCTACCTCTCTCGCTCTAATCGCCATCCAGCCATACAACCATACAGCCATCAACCATCCCTCCAAACAACATCCTATCTTCTTGGCATTTCAAAAATGACGATCTTAGTCTTGGGACACGAAGGCTCTTGGCATTTTCTCTTGGCAAAACGACGGAAAAGACGGCATCACGTTGCATGTCTACTAAGAAGAGCAGCTAGATAAAAATAGGGGGTCCGTCTTCAATTTCGAAATGTTTTAACGCTTTTCTTCCCATTTCCTCCAGTTCGCCACAACCCACCTTGAAGAAGTTCGCATATCCTTCTTTTTTTTTTGCATCCGTCTCGATGGGCTTTAGCTGTGCGACTGTATGACATTGCTGAGATTGCGATAAAACTGTCACTTCCTCACTCATTCTTATTCCATTCTCTCATTTAGCTTCAGTTTTTTATTTTCATCTAGGCCCTTGCTCTCCTTTTTTCCCCTAATCTTTTTTATCGAGACGGAGCTTACGCGTCCATTACAACGTGCTAATCGGATTGTGGGGTAGTTTTTGTACAACTGCATTGATTAATTTTCCCCCCTTCGTTACTTTTTTGAGAGTTTGGATCCGTTGCGCCTGCGCAACCACAAAGGACTCAATGGGATGGATTACGGATCAGTATTCTTTTCCTCGGCAGTTAGCTTCGAGTAGATACGTCGCTATGGTTTTGTCACGCAGACGTTCCCTATTATTCTTAGGCTTGCCATTGCTTTTAATAGGTTTGTACTTCACAAAGCTTGTATCGTGTATACTTTGCGACTAATCAGATTTGTAGTCCTACTTTTTTCCGGTAGTGTCAGCGTCGACAACGAATGGGGCCACAAATTAGATAGCATAGGCGACAATTTCAAAGCTGGTGTTAGCTATGTAACTGGTAACGGTACCGTACAAATATCGTATCCTTCGACCGATGCGCCTCATAATACTTCTTCCTCATTCACTCCTTTCCCGAGCGAACTGTCCAGCGGTGCTACCGAGACCACCGTGAGGACTAAGCCGTATGCCCGACCTGGTTTCGAATTACCCCTTGCCAATGGAGTACCTCTTCGCATCATGGCGCTTGGTGCGTCGACCACCCGTGGTGACAGTCCTGAGGAGGGAATCGATAACAACGGTTTCCGCCGACCGCTACGCGAGAAGCTTATGTCCATCGGCAACAAAGTTAATTTCGTTGGCACGCAGCGCCTCGGAAATATGACTGACAACGACATCGAGGCTTATCCTGGTGTTGTTACTGCGACTATCCACGGAAATGCTAGGAAGGCTGTTCCTAAGTCGAAGCCTAATCTCTTCCTCATTAACGCCGGATCCAACGACTGCTTCCAGCACGTTGATATTGACAACTTCTACAAGCGGTACGACGCTCTAGTCCGCTACCTCCTTGACGCTTCACCGAGATCTACCATCGTCATGTGCACTATTCTACCTACCTGGGACAAGAGATTCAACGGTAGAGAGGAGGTTTGGAAGGTCAACCCGCAGATCCGGAGACTGGCCAAGATTTACAAGCAGGAGGAGTTGCCCATTGTCCTTGCGGAACTACAGGGTCCCGACGGAATCCAGGATGGAAACCTGGCTTCCGACGGCATGCACCCCGGTACTGCCGGTTACGAGATGATGGCTACCAAGATGTACCAAGCTATCGTAGAAGCAGACGCCAGGGGCTTTTTACAACCCCCTGAACCTATGCCGGGTATTCTTGACGACGGCGACGAGGAGCGCAAAGACGAAGACTATAAGAAGTGGGTAGAACAGAAGAAGAAGCTCGACAACGCATTAGAAGCTGCTGAGCAGAAGGAGATTCAGAGGATGCTTGCCGAACTCGCCAAGATGAAAAGCGAAAAGGACAAACCAAAGGAGAAGAAGCCCAAGAGCACTAAATTACGGCGGCGTCCGAAGATGCTGTACTAGTTAGCTGATAATGCGGTTTTTTAGTCTGAAAGACAATTGGGCAGTTTTTTCATTATTATTTAATGGTCTTGTCCATACGAAGTAACGGCCGCCTCAACTGTTATCATATATCATATACCATGTAGATTATGTATCTATTAATTATGCCCAAGAGATGGCCTAAATTTTCTACTTTTTCCTGCTTCTGCCGTCGATTATCCTGTGGCTCCTGCGGCGTTGCATAACCGTTGTTTGGTGTAACCTAGCGAGTAGCTTCGATACGTTGGATTCGATTATGAATCTAACTTCTGACTGCATGTGATTCGGATCGATAATCTACGGAATAAAAGTGCAAAGTCCGGCAACACCATTGTTGATCAAGTATGGAAACGGATAATCGTGCACCGCGGATACATACCTACGTGCATCGGTATGGACCTATCTACATGCATACATATCGCGTGGTGTGGAAGTACTCTATTAATAGCTGAGACTGCGATGGATGGAGTAGATTGGTCGCTGTGCCACCGAATCGAGTTTTGAAATTATTTTGGAGATTCCGTTTCCATTTTAGCGAAACGTTCTATATCCGGGCTGCCGAAAGCTACCGCCCAGTCGGGTGAAATTGGTAGGAGCTTTTTTTATTTTATTTAAGGTTGAACCTTACACTAGTGAGATGGTGTGGAATGGAAGTTCCAGGTTCCAGGCTAGTCCAAGTTTCTTCTCTAACCTTAGCGTTTCTTCCCGGAAGGGTCTAGATCGGGATTATTGGCCATTGGTAAATTTAGGCCAGGGGGTTAAAAACAAAATAATCCTCTGCAGCAGCAGCAGCGGCTTTAACCCAAACCCACATTTTCTTGATCGCTGTTCTCCCTGCCACCTGACAAAAACTCTTGGCTCGAGGGTCAATGCGAACATGCGAACATGCGAACGACTTTTTCACGTCGCGCCGCGCCGTGGCACCGTGGCACCGTGGACGCGGAATTGTGTAAATGCAACCTCCGCAAAATCTCATGTGCGACGTCGGTTTGGTATAACCAACGTTCGTATCACGTAATTCATAGCTTCAGCCTCATTGAGTGATAATCATGAGAGAAGACATATAATATTTGAGGAAACGGATTAATATTAGAAATCATAGATATTTGCTGATTGGATAATATTTGATAAGTAATGGCGATCTGTTCGCGATAGTTTTAACTTGCAACCGCCTTTCTCTTTTTTTTTTTACCCCTATCTCACAACGATTCTTTCTGTAATGGCTAGTCAAGCCAGCGTAGCAAGCAGCCAACCCGATCAACGGCAGTTGAGACTTATTGCTGCTGCGGCCCAAGCCAACGAAGCCAGACTCCGCGATATCTTGGCCGAGGATCCTCCCTGGACTTCTAGTACCGATCAAGACGCGCTTCGCCAAGCCCTCCAAAAAGCTGCGGCGCGTGGCAAGCTTACCATAATCCGGCTTCTACTCGACCACGGTGCCGAGGTAAATGCCAGACGAGAGAACGAGGTCCCTGCTCTGGTAAAGGCTGCCGAAGGAGGACATGCGGATGTTGTGGCCGAATTGCTAACGCGCAATGCGGATCCGAATGGGCGGAATCGCAATGCGCAGACCGCCCTATTCAGCGCCTGCTTGAAGGGGTTTAATAAAGTAGTCGAGACTTTATTACAAGGAGGCGCGAATGTTGAAGCGCAAGACAAGGAAGGGCGAAGTCCTTTATTATTCCTAGCTTCAGAAAAGCCAGGGAAGGGAAAATGGACAATCGACACTCTGAAGCTACTCCTAAACAACGGGGCAAATCTCGAGGTGAAGGACCAGATTGGTCGAACACCGCTACTATGGGCTGCAACCAATGGTAATGTTGAACTCGCTAGCATATTGCTGGAAATGGGTGCCGACGTTGCAGCCACGAATAACCGTGGGCGAACTGCTCTACACCTTGCCTCCGAGAGCCACCATAAGGAACAGCATCAGGATATGGTCAAATTGCTTCTTAACCACGGAGCCAATCCCGGCGCTGTTAGCGATGGTGGCTGGACGCCCCTCCATAATGCCGCTCAGAGCGGGTATGCACCTGTCGTTACGTTGCTGCTAGAGGCCGATGCCGATGTAAATGCTGAGCTCTCTAATGGAATGACGCCTTTACATTGGGCTGCATTTAACGGATTCGAAGAGGTCGTACGGCTTTTATTAACCCGCCCGGATGTTGACCTGTCTATCAAGGATAGCTTCAACCGAACAGCCATGCTCTGTGCTGCCGAGAAAAACCACCCTGAGATTGTTCAGCTACTCTCACCTGCGCGGTCCGCCGACCGCCTATCTCCTGTGGCAAAGCGCGCGTGCCAAGCCTTTGAAGCTACGGTCGTAGACTTTGGGCAATTTGAGAAGAAACAACTCGTATCTAAATATTCCGTATACGATCTCCTATACGGGTGGGACTCCGAGAATGATAAACCAAAAATTCCTACGTTGACTAAGAATATCAAGTATAAGCCAGACTTTAGATGGATCCATCTTCCTGCGAATAATGTATAGCTCGATCGATTCTCCCTATTATGACTACCAAGGCTAACAGGGTATTATAGATTAATTGGATTGAGGTATTTAATTCTCTATTACGTGCCATTGCAATGAGCTTACTTTTTAGTAGACCCTCCTTGCCAAGTCCTTCGTCGAGGCGGGACACCGGGACATTGAAGCGTTCAAAGCTCTGGAGAAATGTTTCGACCAGGAGCATCGCGGCGAGCTTCCACACTCTCATTTTATGAGGACATGTTCATATCGTATCACGTCGCCTCGAGCTAGTTTTCAAGATAGAAGGGAGGATAAGTCAACTCTTACCCCTTTATCCGAAGAACCGTCCGATGCCAGTGCAAAGTCAAGTCAGAGTGGCGGGGACTCGACTCCTAAGCAAAGCGATCATTTTGAGGACGACACGCCTACGAAAAAGAAGAGCAAGTCTGAACAGATCATGGAGCGGCATCCTAAGAAGCACAAACGGTCTAAAGGTCCCCCGGGTAATCCACCACATCGACAAGAAAGCGCCGCAAGCAACTTGAATACCAAGTCCCAAGCTCCTCTCGCCTGGGGTACGCCGGGATATGCGCCGTCAAATGGGAAGATCGTCTTATTTGTAAGCACCTAATTTCATATTCGCAAAGCATGGGGTAACAAACTAACTTATGAAGATGCCATTCTTACATTACGAAACGGATGAACGGCGGCGTAAGATGAGCAACGCCATTAAGAATGCCCGTGAGGGCCGGCAGCTTATCGAAAACTCGCGAGATGCCTTGCTAATGAACGCGTACCTAAACAGCAGCCCTCCTCTCCACCCGCGGCGAACCCTAGACCAGTTTTTCTACCACGGTATCGACACCTCGGCCAGAGACACGGACCAAGTGGTCTATCGGTATTGTAAAAGATACTCGTTGGAGCCCAAGGTGTTTATGGTCGATCAACTGTGGCTTTGGGTCATTGGAAGGGGTAAATATGTCTGGGATGTTAGTTAAAATGATGGCTAATCCGTCCTAGACCTTATTATTACGTGCTTCCCTCAGCGTTGGGACCAGCCTAAGCAGGACCCTTTGAATGTTTTGGATGGGATCATAGAGGAAACGAATGCGAAAACTCGACCGCCTATTGGATCTGTGTGGTAAGTATATATATTTTCACGCCCTTTCAATCCCCGACTGCTCCGTCCCTGGAACGGAGGCTAATAGATCAACAGTATGCTACCGTACTATTCTCCTATATTCCCCTTTGATCAACTCGAAAGGTATGGTTCGTAGGTATGCTGGGTACTGACGTATGCCAGATGATTTAGCAATGCTTATCACCAGCCGGTGTTCTGGTACGTTCGACCGGCACCGGCTCGACAACCAAGACTTTCAATTTCTGGACATGTTTGAGAGTTCCATCGGCGTCGTCACAGATCGGGAAAGCCAGCTGTTCAGCCGCTTTAATCGAGCCTCGGCGCAATCAGCTCAATGGCTCCAGTATCACCGGCGTCGACGAAGTATGGGCCGACTCGCTCGCATGCCTTCGTTCGGAACGCCGGAGCCGTATGAAGGTATGGACCGGTTCCCGGACGCACTGCTCGATATCGGCGTCGAGACATCACTGTTGGCCGAGATCAAGGATATCCGCGATGAGCTGAGCATTATTGCCGTGCTGCTTGACTCACAGCTAGCCGCGCTCGCCGACCTCGAAGATCAGATAATAGAGGAATTACGCTCCGAGGGTCCCAACCGCCGCACCATGGACACTGCCATCGCCGAGATCCGTAAGCGTGGTCGGGAACAACTGCGCGGCCTTGAAGTGAGACAGAAGGATATCTGGCGCATGGATCAGCAAGCCGCTTCGCTCTACGATAACTTGACTGATCTGCTCGACCTCAAGCAGAAGCACTCCAACGCGCTCGAGGCGCGGTTCGCAGGCGACCAAGCCGTTATTGCGGCAAAGCAAGGGCAGACTGTAATGGTATTCACAATCGTCACCATCATCTTCCTTCCGATGAGTTTCATCGCCGCGTTCTTCTCCATCGACGTCCAAGAGTGGCAAGACGGCACCGTCGCGCTGACAATCCCGTACGTGAGTAAGTACATGTTTGGGATCGGGCTGGGCGTCAGCGTGCCGTTAATTGCGATGGCGTTTGCCGTTACGGATATTTCCGACGCGGCGAGGGATATCCTTGGTGCGGGGAGGAAATGGTTAGGTCAGAAAAGGAGACGGCTTTCGATAGGAGGGAAAAAGCGCGATGAGGAGGAAATCCCGGAACAGGAAGTGTATGTTGCCCCGCCGAGGACTTCGATGTCGGTGTCACAGCGCGAGAGGGGAGGGATCAGTAGGGACTTGCAGACGGATGGGTTTTCTGCGAGAATGAGGCCGAGACATAGTCGTGATAGAAGCGCCGACTATGGATACTATGCCGCGGCGAGACTATCGCCAGTGTCTGGGCGGCGCGGATCAGGCGGTTTGAGGAAGGTTAGCTTTGGCGATACGAATGGGAATGGCCATGTGATAGGGGCTCCGTGGGGGAGACCTAGTCTTGATCGAAGTCGTGGGAGGAGAATGAGTGAAGATTTGGAGAAGGGAAGGAGAGGGTATTGATAAGGCAGGGGATAGGATGAGGTGTAAAAATTGGATATGAGTCGCGAAGGGACTTGATGGATATAGTATACCGCTTGTACAGTGCGGTTGTGGGTGAGTTTACGAGATACATTAGCCTTGGAACAAAAAGTACACGATATACCCGAGCGATAATTCAGCTCATTTAAAAGTATAATATATTATTACTTAATGTTTCATGGGTTTGTAACTGCTCACTCCATAGGTAGGGTAGGGTAGGTAGGTGGTGATTTAACATAACTACCTATTTGATGTAAGATGTAAGAAATGTCATCTCTAATACGCCTACTAACTCGAGACGGGCTGCTTCTCCAAAGACGAAGTCATACACAATTAGACCTCGTCGCAATTGTGTATTTAGTCGTCGTTTATACAGTCTATATAACCTCTAAAAAACAAAACCGAAAACACTCAGATAGTCTGTCTAATAATAATACGACTAAAAGGTCAAAAAAATTGGAAAAAGGAATGCATCAGCCGCGAATCGAACGCGGGGCCCATCGATGGCAACGATGGATTTTACCACTAAACCACTGATGCTAGATGCTCAATACTTGATTGGCTTATACAAGTTTTTGCTTTACTATCATATATATAGCGTTGCACTATCTATAGGCACTACGCGCAAAAGTGGGGTCGCAAATCAACCATCTCCCAATCAGATCTTCAGTACCCGCTCTCACTAGGACTCCTTACAACTCATACACTCGCTCATACACTCACTCATACCAAACACTTACAAAGCTCATCGTGGCAACACCATATCCCCATCTCCAACAAATTCCCAATACCTTTTCTCTTATCTCTCCTCTTTTCCGAGAAATATCCCCGCTTCCCCTCATAAATCTCATCATAAAACCTAAATACACCAGCAAATTAGGAGGCAGCGATGAGCATAAGCCCCGACGCAGCTGCAGCCGCTGCATCCCCGATGCCCCCAGCAGCCCCCCCTTCACCCCCCGCCTCCTCCGCCTCCTCGCCCGCCGCCCCGTACATCAAGCCCCAGCCGCGGCCGCCCAGATCCCCCGCGCACTCGGCGCAGATCAGGGTCCAGAACAGGCGCAGGGAGTACTTGGAGCGGAATCCGGGGTACTTTGGTTCGCTGGAGCATGAGCTCGCCGGTATGGACGCATATTTTCTCTCCTCTTATTCCATGTGTCTTTCTTTCTTTTTCTTTTTCCTTTTTTTTTTTTTTTTTTGGTGTTGTAGTTATTCGATAGTCGAGGAACTTACGGCATAGTCTTAGGTCATGTAGCGAAGTGAAGTAGAAAAGTAGCTGACTCTGAATAGATCCCGTATTATACGATGCGCTTATACGGCAATTCCAATCGCCCGCCGAGCGCGAAAAAGAGGGTCGCGAGAAGGGGTACTCGCGCACGCTAGAAGTTGATCTGTTGCGCGGCGAGGCCAAGTTAGCGCAACTTACTTCCCTCGCCTCTTCCTCTCAGCAAAACAACCCCCCTGCAGAATCCTCACAGGCATCCTGGCTCCCGAAACCAGCGTCGGAGGATACCGACCCGTTTATTCGGGAATACGCCAACGGGGGCGACGGGTTCGGCGACGACAGCAGTGCTGGTTCGGGAGCGGGAACTCGGAGTAAAGGATTGCCGCGGAAGCCGGAGACTAAGGAGGAGGGGCGAGAAAGGTGGGATGCCTTTTTGAGGAGACGGTTTGTGTTAGGGCGAGATGAGGATTTCGATTATAGCGCCGTGGATGAGAATGACGAGTTGGATGTTTTGGAACGCCGGGAGCAGGAGGATGCGTGGTTCGATGATGAGGATCCTGGGTGGGCAAGTGATTCTGCTGGCGACCAGGGGGGTGGTGGCGAGAGGGAGAAGAAGCTTGAAGGAGAGACGGGGATTCAGGATTTCTGAGGGTGGAAAGATAGGGCTAAGATGTCTACTCTGCGAGATGAGAAAGGATAATATAATATAACCATTGGCTTCGAGCTGCAGTAGCAGCGCTGTAGAGGAAGTAGATATATATCGCTTTCGAGAAAAATAAGTATACTATTACTCGGTCCTTAGGGTTACGGAGCTTATAGAAGGAGACCAAGTAATAGATCAAGGATCGTCTTGTAGGGATAAAAATTTCAAACGTCAATTAATACACAGTACAGTCTAGTTACTTGATGCGTCTAGTCTAGCTCAGGTACAGGCAAATGATCGACGAGCTTCATCTGCAATCCAAGCTGCGCGAGGGCCTTTACCGCGTTCTCATCCCTTAGTCTTTCGGTTTCTTCTTTCGTTGTTAATACAAAGTCATGCTTGAGCAGCAACCCCCCTTCTTGGAAGTTATATTCCTTCGCTATGGCCGCGTCTGCTTTTTCAAAGTCCACTATTAGGCTCTGCTTCACGCCAAATACTGCGTCTGATGTCTCATATGGGTCACCGCGCGCGTAGAGTGCCCTGATTAAAAGATTCTTTAGTTTCTTATAGCAGTAAGGGGAGACGAGGGGGCTTTTGACTCACGTTATTAAATGATCCCATCCCTCCTTTTCGAACATGAAATGCAAATGCGCCGGTCTCCAGCAATGTCTACCAAGCCTCTCCAGAAGCTTCCCCACAGGACCGTCATGAGGGATGGGATAGCTCACGGGCTTGATTCCCTTGAACCAGAAGCGACCCTCGCTGTCGCTCACCATAACGCAACGCTCGCTCGGCTCGCCGCGATTAGAATGCTGCACGTCGTAGTGTCCGCTGCTATCTGTTTCCCAGATATCGATCTTGACATCCGGCACAGGCCTACCCGCTGTATCTTTTACGGTGCAGATGCACAATAATGGCTCCCCGTCGGGATCCGACGCCATGTTCGATCCGCTGGGTAACGTAGGGGCATCGTGGGTGTGGAAGGGTCCCAAGACCGAGCCCTCGGTTGACGACGGTGGCTTGGGGTGGTTGATGCTGTCGACTAACAAGGAGAGGCCTAGGATATCGGAGAGTAGGATGAATTCCTAGGCCCACATGCCATTAGTTGCCTAAACCTTTTCCAAAATCAAAAAGGCAGTATACATACATGGCGCACGTCACTGCTAATCTGTCCACAGCCCACGAGGAAATTGAGCGCTTCCATCCACTCGTCCGTACTAAGCCGTGTCTCTCGAGCGAAGTCGTGCAGATGCGTCACCAACCGCGACATTAGATATCGTAGGCGCGCATTCTGACATTGCGAATTGATCCGAATGGTGTTCGGCGTGATATTATCAATGGTCAAGTCCAAAAGCTTTGGTATATTTACGGGGGTAACCATTGCGACGACTATGCAGAGAGGACGAACTTAGAGCGGGGGGGTAGCTAAGGAGGAAATGAGACGATGGCATGACGAGCAGTCGAAGCTGGGGATTCAAGAAGACTGAAATAGGGTCGTTTATACCTTATGTAATTCTCTGTCATCCTGTCTGTCTTGGTTCCGGCAGTTGATGGTCGGATGTCTTAGCGCATGGAGAAGCTTGCTGTTGGGAGAAGGTTGACCCTGGAAAACTGGACGACGAACGGCATGGTACAGCAGTAACCGTCGCTATTGACGCAGTAACCCGTAACTCGGGAAGAGACAGTCAAGTTAGATGGGTGTTGCGGATGTTTCTGTTGGAGTCGACTCACCAAACACCTGACTATCTAGGTGCACAAGGTTGACAAGCCGTGTTACGCATCGAGCCCCGGGTCATGATATAGTTGAATCTGCCTTTACATGCCGATAATAAGAACCATCGGATCTAACCCAAGGAGTATCGTCGAGATGGAGCTACCCATTACGTGGGGTAGACAGGGATCAGGAGAGGGGCAAAGGGGGGGAGGGGTGGGAGGTTGTCGTTCTCGATAAATGCTTAGGTCCGAAAGGTACGCCAATCAGTCCCCGGATATTTACAATAAATGGCGTTCCCATAAAAGTCAAGATCCGAGTCGATCTATTATTCCCATGTTGCACCAACCCCTATTTTCTCTACCAGGTAGGTACCTAAGGTTAGCCATATGTACTATACCGTCTTACTAACGTTGGTTAGCTTCCGCTCGTGATATAATATGACCAAACTGCAATAGTGTATTTATCAGAATGAGGCTCATTAATATATTAGACGGAAACGTAATCCGAAGTGCATTGCTACCTGGCCTACTTAAACTTCAAAGTCCACGTAGGCGGCAGAGCAGGTACTAAAAACATCCCTGGGAAGCCAATCCACTTTATAATCTCTTCCTGGGCAGATTAGAGAGGTCAGAGGTAGAGCTAAAAGTATGTATAACAATATTTACCGCATAATATCATCTAGTTCTTCCACTTATCTCTCAACTTCACACCGCAAATCTACAAACCTAGATGGCAATTCCCCCACGGTTTTTGTCTCAGCCAGCGCCACACATGTACTTATCCGTGAGACGAAAGCGTAGTACGGGAAAGACAGGATACGCTAGATCGTAGTACGCGTAAAGATCTCAAGTACCACAATATGTTTCTCCAGAAAGATGGTCCACGAAGACTTAGATAGGGGCTAAGAAACCACGGGCTAACGTTGCTAAAGCGAAGAGCCATTGCGTAATGGCGGAGACTCGTGTAAATGAGATGTCGGAATTAGGGGCCACAAAACGAGCCTTGTCATCTAAGCCTTACAGATTGTGATACGATTCCCAATATAGTGGTGTATGAGCTGCCTGTCGATTGAGGGCAGCTTATACTGCTGAAGCACCCCAATTATCGCCTTATCGTATAATTGTTCGTGGAACTGGCTATAGCGTACAGAAACGCCCCCACAACGACTATGAGGATGTCGACGTCTTCGTTAAAAAAGCTGGCAGTGGTTCCCCCCCACGGCTACCGCGAGGGAATAGAGTGCGGTCATTATGCAGCTCCTTCCCTGGGTCTTTCGAGTGGGCACGACACCAGATAGACAATTGCGTCAACTCCCACCCGCTCTGTCGCTCCTTAGAGAATTCCTTCATGCCAACCCTGGCCCGAACCTTTCAAGACGCTATCTACTGGGCACGATCAGATGAAGCGGATTACCTCTGGATTGATGGCGTGTGTATCTTACAAGATAACTGAGATGATTGGGTTCGGGAATCTGGTTAAATGTGCTAGACTTACCAAAACTCTTACGTGAGGATTGTGGCTGCCTTTGGCAGGGATCCGACATCTAGAATTTTTTCAGTATATCTAGATCGATCAGAGATAAAGCCACTCGCAACTCTACGACGTGCGGGTACAGGGTCAAGTTGGTCACTGTACATGGGAAAAGCACGGCACGATCATTTCCACGACTGGGAGAACTAGGTACGAGCTGCGAGAGGTACTGCCGCTAATGAAACGCGCATTGCGTTATCAAGAGCGGCTCGTATCCCCACCATTCTCAGAAGTTGAGGCCAAACGAGAGATACCTTGCTGGGCTTTGGTCTTGCGATCTCCTACGTGGTCTACTATGGATCGGTAGCTTTTGGATGCTGAGTCGAAAGGCCGTATTCACATTCAAGCCATCGGACTCAGGCTAGTACTTTAACCCCAGATCCGATATCATCAGGCAGGATTGGTCGTTAGCCCAACCCTTATACCTGCTCGAGATCGGCTGGGTTTCTCAAAGGGAGTATGCATACGAGATCTACTATCTTATATTGAAGCCAACGCGACTTGGTGGAGAATTCGTATGTCCGAGTCGGAGTGTTCACAAGATTTCGCTTTCCCATTACGAAACCTAAACGCGAGAAATGGGATAAATTAGGGATATGGTGTGTATGCGAGATCGAATAAATATCTTAAACTTCCTTAGAGTCTTGTTTTAATGGGCGACCGCCGCTTTGAAAAATAATCTAGAAAGCAAGGCTTAAATATTTAAGATTCATTAAACACTTATATTTAATACTAACCCGTTCTTTTTTTTTTTTTTTTTTTTTTCCCAGCGGAGTTGACCGAAGGATATGCCAATACAGTAGCTACTCACTCAGCCCCCTCAAAGGTAACGATGTCAACATCACCGACGTAATTCAGCTCCAGTTCTTTCAGACACATATCTCTTGGGGGCGGCGGAAAGAATGGCAATGATATCTTCGGACGCATGTCGGAGCAGGACGTTTAAAGAGTGCATATGAGGCTATTCAGGTAACGAGCGAAGGACAAACGTGGCGGTGTCCAAATATTGATGCCCAACGAGCCGAACTATAGAGCCTCGGGGGCTCGCAGACGCTCACCGGAAATCCATTGGATATCAATCTGCATCTTGGCGCCGCGACGAGCCTCGCCCGTTCACCGACGTCTGGTGGTGTTACTTCGGAGGCCCGGTGGAAAAGCACATGCTTTCTGCTATATGCTTCCCACACATTGAACTGGGTTCACGGGATTTACCATGTAACCTTGTTGCAGCTCTGTCTAGCCTTACCTACCGAACATTGCGTGCCTAGTTCCTAGGATCCACGTGGCTGTGGTGGTGGTGATGGTGGGTTGGGTACGTTCCAGAACACATAGGACGAGCGCGCGATCTTAGGTACAGTAGATCGCAGGATAACATGTCACTGAACAGGCCCAGTGGTCCAGCCTTTTGTGCGACTTATAGACTGCAGTAGGTTAGGTACCTATAAGGTGGTATTTACCACACGAACCGTAAATAGTCCAATTATTACTTCCGGCATCATTAGCAGGTTTGCCGGTAAGTACCTAATAAGGCAGACATTTCAAGTCGTTTTTATATGACTTTTGCATGTTGAAACATGCGGTACAAAACGTAAATGATCCAGCTTCGCACTTGAGACAAACAGCAGCGCGTTGGGTAATGACGTGAGATGCTTAAACGGCCCGCCACCGCCACCTTGTAACTGCTAACGGTCCTGTTACGTAGGCGCTCGTACACTTATGCCTCACGGGCATTCGTAGGGCACTGAAGAGGCGTAGAGGACCAATTTGTGTTGCTCATATGTTCGTTTAGTGTTGGTGGTAATACTTGGTCATTACCTAGTTAGTGTAAGTGTGAAAATTGTGTAAATTCCCGTTCACGATAGCAATTGGAGGGGTCAGGAGCACTAGGATACCATTGGTGGTAATTCTCCGGTATGTCTCTAACAAAGTGAATAATAGGTAACTTATTACGCCTAATGGAATAATCTAGCCAACCTCTACTGCTAATATTTTCCGATGTTAGGTCATTCGACAGCCTTAATCGTGAGTCAACAAGTCTAGAACAAGAAGTCATACTTGCAATGAGAGGGTTGCGGTGAGCAAGCAATTGAGTGGCAAAATGTAAATAGTTTGAAGTAGCCTATACTTCATCAAGTTCACAAAGTGCAGGACAATGTTTTTTCTTTTCTTCTTTTTTTTTTTAAAAAAAAAAAAGAAACAAAGTTCTCTTAAGGAATGCCTATGGCAGTGCAAAGGACAAACGTGGGCCAAGGTGATCAACTAGAACAAAACCAACTCCGTAATATTGACAGGTAGGTATCTATATGGAAAAACTAAGGAGAGTGGTGTACATTACATAGCCAAATCTAAAACACAATAGCCAATCCATGAGAAGAACGATCAAGGGGTATAAACAAGCAGGGGAACGATGAACCTCAACGGAAATCAGTGCTCCAAACCATCCCCTGTATGTTAACTTTTGTTCTCTTTACCCTTTTCTATCCATCCAAATTGACTTTTAGACGCGAGTCTCTTTCTCTAGCTCTATCAAACCACAAGAGACGTTAGGAAATCTAGCGAAAATCGTAGTATACACCGGGTATATCTTTTTGAATCTAATCCGGGCCCGCGCCGAATGTGAGATCTAAGTTCTAAATTCCAACTCCGAAAAATATAAGCCAACTAGGAAAATAAAAGGCGAGTCGGAGGGGGTCGGTAGATTGTGTTGTACATAGATGTTTCGTTAGGGGACGCGTAAAGAGTGGTCATCGTCGCCATTTGTCGAGATACTAGATGTTTCACATCTAGAACAAAGAGCGTATTTCGTAGTTCTGTAGCTAGTTTCGAGTTCTCTGCGGGATAGCGGAGCTGTTTCATCACTCCTTGCTCCCGCCTCACGATGCCCTCTACCCAGGTATGCCGTTGGGATTCCGCGAGATCCCAAGATTGGTTGCTTAGCTGCTAAGAATGGGTTGATGTAACGAGTTCCTCGCGAATAGCAGCTACCTGAATCTAGTGTGGAAGAGACAGTTGGCCTTAAGAGTTGATGGTTTGCGTGCACCCATCACACTTGCGATGGTGGTGACAGTTGACACAGGTGGGTGTGTAGGGAATTGTCATGGGTCCGAATCCGCAGGAGCAGCAGTACCAGAGTCGAGTACTAGTGTTGGTAGGCATTTTAAAATTGGTGATGAGTAGTTAGGTTGGGGTTATAAGGAACTGTGAGATGTGAAAGAAGCTTATATGTAATGTTGACTGAGTAATGCGTAATGTAGGAGTGCGATGGTTGTGAAGATGTGATGGTGAGATATCTTCGCTGGTGGGATCCTCAGAGATTTATACCTCAGGTACTTTCTTAAGATATACTCTTCGCAATATGTGTAAAGATGTATATAGAATAATACATAGCTCGAAGTGTATCTATAGTCGGCCTTGGTGCGTAGATTGAGGTATTGCAGGTATGAGTTGGATAATGCCAGTACTGCTGGAAATTCCACGTTTGTTAGGACAACGCCTAGAGCTTCGATGACCAGAGGCGTACCAACTATGTGACTCCTATCTTCGGTCAAATATCTGGTTTTCGATAGACCTTCACCCGTGGTTATCCAAAGCGGGTCCTGGGCGTACGAACTCCGCCATCCGGGCAGTAAAGCGTCCATAGGACAAGTGCCGTCGTAGGAATTCCTCCCAAAGAATAAATTGCAGCATTGCAAGTCACAAGTGAGCATGATGTGGCTTACTTGTGCCTATGGCTAGGTTTCCAGTTCGGTCTACCATCGTCAGCGCGAGGCGAGCAAGAAGTTACTAGGCAAGTGTCAGCCATAAGGAACGTAATTCGAGACCATAGTCAATCATGAATAAACCCATTGGAGAACCCACTATGGACCCGATAGCCGCACGTGAGACAATGATGGGCTATGAAAGTTGGGGGTTAGGTAAAGTACCTAAAGCTTGATTTGCTAAGATTCGTCTTAGGTATTCTTTTTCTCCTGAGTATATCTTCCATTGAAAACCAGACTCAATTTACTCGGTGGCGCCTCGCTCGGGAAACTGTGACCAAGTGACCAAACTGAGCCACCAGGACATTAAATATGAGCTAAGTACCCTATAATATATAACACTTATCTTCGTTCGTAGACTGAATTCGGCGGGATCCGATCATTCCTGTCCTTGTAGGCAACGATGTTTTTTTGCCCAAATTTACATTTATAGTGGCAGCATTTAGATTGTGTAATACAAATTGCCTGAGGCAGATTTTGTGCGTCTAGAATGCTTCGATTTATTGCTGTTTGGGGCGAGGCTGTATCTTGAGTAACACGCAGTAGTCAGCGAATGCTAACAAACATGATTTTCCTATATACTTATTAAATGGAAAAAGACAAACATAAGACCTTGTTGTGTCCCGGAGCCTTGGTCTTAGATGTGAGGCAGTGTTAATCGCGTGTTAAGGTAAATACGTTTTGGCCAATGAAATAATTGATGGATAGCGAGTTAGGATATAGTCTGCTTGGCATGTTACGTCGTTAGTTCGGTGTGTATAAGTTGAGGTAAGCATCGCCTACTCACCGAGCCTATGCGAAACCTATAGGTAATAAAAGTCTTGCTAGAACACATAAATTGGTAGTCGGCGAGTGAAAATTTCGGTTACGATCGCATCTCAAGAATTGCTGTTACGTTGTTATGGGTGGTTGAATTGGTAATATCTCGAAAATGAATTGATTATATGTATATTTTGGTTGTCTATACTCATGATATCGTAGTTAGCATTAAGTATAATCCAAATTTATATCTAAAGTGTGTATTATGTTGAATAAAACGTTACGTAGCTTATTGATTCGTGTTACTTACCCTTAGGTAACCACTGAGTACCCGGATTCTATACACCATTGAGATCTTTTCGAAGGCCAGTAAGGGGACATGTGCATTTTGGAGACTTAGTTAGCAGTCTAGCCATAGTAAAATAGATTCCCCTAGACCCGAGTCAACAACCAGAGAAAAGGGGGAGTCGGGACTTTATAGACGAAGCCCTTCAGGCTACCTCGAAGAATTTACCCACTTTGATTCCAGCCGCATCACACTATCGTTAAGTGATAGACTCGAGCCGCATGATCCCACACAATTGTGAAAGCCCCACGATTCGGATTTGAGCTGGGCTATTAGGGTCTTCTATTACAGGCAACGGCCTAGGCGAACGCCGAAACCTTCATGAGTGGGCAAGTTTGTCTTCCGGGGATGCGGTTCTCTCATTCCTTACGAGGCTCATTCAACCCCATTAGTCGGCTCGACCCGGTTTCTTCTGTGGCTCTTCTCCGCTAATGGGGAATGCCACTGCGTCCCCCAACTAAGGTGTTTGCCATCGCACTAGAAGATTGTGAGGGTGTTCCCTGAAGGAGATAATTCTTAGTGGAAGAGCAAAGAAAAGTGCTTAGCCCATCGCAAGGTTCACGTCTGCTGTATTCCTCTATCTATATCTTTATCATCCTCGTAGGAATGCCTCGTGAGTAGCATTTTCATCGGTAGGGGCTTGATGAGGACGGCGATACTAAGGCTGTTTCCGTACGTAAGCTGGAGTTTTCAAAGAGTCAAGAAACGAGCTTGGAAGCTAGAATGCGAGCCGACAGGAAAATTGTATGTGAGTAGCCAAACTCGGATGTCAATTGACGCCAGACTTTAACCAAATGACTATCGTCCTCAATAGCTTCAGCCTTATCGAACTCACTCATGTGTGGGCTTGCGAGGTTTTTCCACTTCATATAATACTAAGAAAAGGGGGGGACGAGAGGGGTTAATGGAACCCTGACCCATGATGGATGCACTCTGTGATACCCCCTTATGCACACCACCGAGATGCGAATATCAATATTATATTCGATGCATGCCGGTGAGTGGTACGGTACGAAGTTTTAGCCATTTACCTAAACTTAGGTGACTACATCGAGATATTCGAGACGTGTACCTAGATAAGAAAAGGTGTATAAAGGCCAAGACTTGGATGAAGGATGGGTGAAGCTTATCTCCTAAACAGGTCAGAATGTGTTAACAATGTACTTAACTCTTAAGTCCTAATATTTTATAGCCTTTAGGTTAGAATGCACTTGTTAGTAGCGGTAGCATCCGCTGGCTATAACTAGCGTCCCAACTAGATTTCCTAAAAGATCTACAAATAAGAGTTTAAAAGCTTGTGATTAAAGGCACTACCCCGTAGTTGGATAATGGCAATGCCTAAATAGTAGACGGTACTAGCCGTATAGATTCCATAGTACCGATGTAACGCCCCCCCAATGAATCTACCATACTTCAAATTCATTTCTTAGTTGCTCGGTTGCTCGTTATTTCAAATCAAAAGAAAAAAATTAATAAGATTTTGGCAAGTAATGCTTAACCCCTGCTTAATAGTACGGACTATAATAGAATTCGCTTATATAGCTTCCTACTTAAGGAGGTAGGCGGCTATACGAACAATTAGGAAAAGAGCAATAACTTGCATTTCCCTTTATAAAGAGAAATAGCTATCGTTCGACTTGAATAGAGAAATGTCCTTAGGGGCTCTTTAATTTTATCGTTGGTCAACCCTAATAACCATTACGGCTCATAAATCAGATTACAGAAACCCTTTCATACGCTATGAAATACTCTCAGCCCCCTTGATTGACAGATCCGGCAGGCCTTTATTTTTTCTCCCAGAATTTCATCTGGATCAGAGAAGGAGGACGACTGAATCATTTCCAAGACATGATATCTTTCCTCTTGGTGGCCCTTAGGGGCTAGTAGTATTAATCCCTAAACACCCACCATAAAAAGAAAAAGTTCAAGCGAGATAAGACTTAAAGTAGCGGTAATAAGTTGAATTTATAGTAAACTTAGTTTTATATACGGAAGTTTATCAGTTTGGCGTGATAGCAAAATATAAGAGGTGTGTTGGGTTATGATCGCTGGTAGTGGACACGATATATAGTCGGGCGGAAGTTTATCGAATAGTCTCAGGAATATGGTACTATTCCCTTACGCAAGGCTTATATACCCCGGGACAAACCGCTCAACACCACACTCCGTTATTTCCGACTAGCGCATACCATATTTTCAGATTAGCGATTGCAAATATAATAACGGTATAACTATTCATACCCCCGAAAGGGCTCATATTGATAGTTAATAAAGATGCTTAATTATCAATAGGTTTTTCTGTAGAGCTATACGCCCCCGGGCAACCAAATTCAGGCACGTATGGATTGCGAATTAACATACCTGGTTAGGAGACTACCCGTTGGTTGAAAGGGTCTATACCAAAAGAACTGGTCACGGTAAACTTAATAAGAAGCGCCAGCTTAGCCTTAGATCATATGCTACGGAACAACTGAAGTACTTTGCTCTGCTGTAACAGACTTGAGGGGTTGCTCTCGAAACCAAGATCGGGCAGGGACTTACATTGGCTTCTTCGAGTATCTAAGTTATCTTTGATACTAAGAATTAAGGAGATAGTGGTTTGTTCTAGACGCTAACGTCAAAATATAACAGAAACAAAACTGTAAAAGCCATTCAGGAAACAGTGGCAGATCACACAATAATATCCGAGTATTTATCTTGACATGGTACGTTTTCGGGTTTACCAAATTACACCAGTTAATAAAAGATACTATGTTGCTACATGAGAAGTTGACTGGCTTAGACCGACGAGTTTACTCGAAAGGCCTGTGGACGCTTCGGGACAAGAGACAGTAACAGTACAATAGTATATTGGCAACTAGCTTACGTTGATATAGTATATATAGAATAGATGGTAAAGCTACCTAGGTACTTAGAGTAGGTATAATAATGCAAAAAGAAAACGTACAACACCGGGGATTCGCTGGTCGTCACCGACCCAACTACTGGTCCGGCGGTATCTGGCTTATCTATGGGAGAGCGGACGGGATCCCGAGTTTTCCAGATCCTATGGTCGTACGTGGAAGTCAGATGGTTTTGTGGTCTTATATGTTGTTCTATTGTGGTCTTCGCCGAGACAACATGAATGCTGTGTAAACGTAACAAGTCCTGCGAGAACTCCGAAGTAATATGGACCATATGATTTAAATTTTAGTAATGGGTATATTAGTCCTTTCCCTAGTACTTATTAATTTCGACTATTAATATGTAGTTGATTTATGTGACATATGGGCGTTGAGTTACTATCAAGTTATTACGTACAATAGACCAGGATATTACTATGATATCTTTATGCACTTACAGTTACACTGAAATGTACCTACCATAGTGGCAGTGGGGGGGTTGTTATAACCATAATAAATTGAAATATAATTTTATATTTAAATAATATTCTTTAACAATTTTTTAAATATATATATTAAAACCATTATATATCATTAAAATCATTATATATTATTAAAATCATTTTAAATTATATTTTTATTTCATATCATATAACCATTATACATTATATAATTTTTTTATTTAATATAATTATTTTATATTATATATTCCTTTTATATTACACAATTATTTTACATTATACATTCATTTTATATTATACATTTATTTTACATTACACATTTATTTTATATTACACATTTATTTTATATTACACATTTATTTTATATTACACAATTATTTTATATTATACATTTATTCTATATTATATAATTATTTTATATTACACATTTATTTTATAATATATAATTATTTTATATTATACATTTATTCTATAATATATAATTATTTTATATTATACATTTATTTTATATTATACATTTATTTTATATAATATATCCAATATATATCTTATATTTGTTCTACCTTAGCCTTTATTTATTTTTTTAAATCCGTTCCATATATATGGTGGAATTATCTTTTATTAATATATTATTTGTCTTTATTAATAACATTTAAACCTTATATTTATTAACATATTATAATAATATAAAAATCTAATAACATATAAAAAATTAATAGATTTTATTTTATTAATATTATAAAATATAATATATAATAATTTTGTAAGATAATTTTATATTAATATCAGTAAATATACTTCATTTAATAATAATTATATCCAAAATAAATGTTTTGCAAAAGTACTATTAATATATATTAAAATAATACTTATTAAAAACATTTAAATATTTATAGGTAATTTTTAAAATTAAAGTCTTTACCCATAAATCAAATGATATTAAATCTTATTAAATGCATAATATCTTATATAAACTTTAAATCATTTTTTATATTTTTAAAAATAATCAAAATTATTTACCCTCTTTTTGTTATTTCAGAAAATCCTCTATTATAAGAGATTTTATAACATATATTAATTAAATAATATTTAATAAAATATTTTTACAAACAATAAAATATATTAAAAATGAAAATATTTAAAGAAAAGAATTTACCTGCTTTACTTATAACTAATAGATATTCTAAATTACATTGATTATTTTAACATTATCTATTAATATTATATATGGTTTAAAAGGTATAATAATTATAATTCCAACAATAAAAAATTTATTTTCCTTTTTTTTTAATATTAATAATTTTAATAAATTATTAATACAATCAATATTATATAATAAAATTATAACAACAAAAATATAATATTCTTTAAATACCTTAAATACAAATATATAATTAATATGATTAAAATTAATTAAATTATAATAATTAATAAAATCACCTCTACTAAAAACAAACCGTGCCCTCAACTCCTTAATCTCCCAAAAGAAAAGTAAATTCATAATTAATATATTCCATATAATTTTTAACAACTTTTAAAAAAACATTATCTATCATTAAATCCCAATTTATAAACCCATTTAATTATATTATTTAAATTATATCCCATTAAATATTATTTAAAACAACTATAATCCTAATAATATATTATTTAAAATTTTACTATAAAAACAGGAAATATTTTGTGATTCTTTATCAATAATGGATCAAAATCTTAAATTAAATAGAACGTTATTTAAAATTCATATTATATAATTTAATTAATTACTATAATATTAATATAAATATTAAATTCAAATTTTAAAAATTTTTTTTTAATATCCTTAACTTCAACTTTATTTTAATCTACTAATTCATTTTTATCAACTTTAAAAAATACTTGTTTAAATAATACAAAACATTTTTTATACAAATTTTATAACTGTTTTGTTATTCTAGAATCTTTATAAATATATCTGTTCTAAAAAATAAAATAAAATATCAATTACATATTATATTTATTAAAAAAGACTTTTTTAATATTATATTTATTAATTTCCCAAACCTAACATTTATAAAACCTACATTATTAAAAAAACTTTAAATCAATTATTCAAAAATTGGGATAAGGAATAAAAAAAAATAAAATTATTAATATAAATCTTTTCTTATTAAATTATTACAATTTATTATTTAACTATATTCTTTTATAAAATTTATAAAATAGATTTTAATATAAATATTAAGCTTAAGGATATTGTTAATATATTATATTAAAATTTTCCCCATTTCTAAAACCAAATTACCTATAATAATCTTATTATTTAGAATTGGATTACCTATAATAATCTTATTATTTAAAATTAAATTATTTATTATAATCTTATTATTTGGAATTAGATTATTTATAATAATCTTATTATTTAGAATTAAATTATTTATAATGGTTTTATTATTTAGAATTGGATTGTTTATAATAATCTTATTATTTAAAATAAATATAATTAAACCAACCTGTATTTGTAGGGATTTAAATATATGTTGGTAGGTACATATGTAAAGTAAAAGTAAGATAATAATAAAGTAAATAACAATAGGGGTGAAATTGGTGTATTATAGTTATTTAAAGAAGAAAGTTATTTAGGAGAGATAGGTAGGAAACCTATCCTTATATAATAATAAATATATGAGTATTTTTTAAAGATTATATGTTAAATTAAGAATATAAGTTATTCAACTACCATTCACTTTATTTTTTTTTTACAATTATATTATAAATTTAATATTTAATTTTTATTTTATTTATTTTTTTAATTGCAAATTAATCTGGTTATTCTTTATTAATATTTATATAACTTTATTTAAGGATATTTTCATTATAATATTTATAAGATTATATATGCCATGGATTTACCAAATATTATTAATTTCCCAATTTTTATATAATTGTTATAGGATTATTAAATTAATTATTAATTTTTTTTTATTAATATTACTTATTTAAATAAGATATTAATATAAAAAAAATAAATTAATATATAAAATTAATAAAACTTTAAATAATAAAAGGTATTTTAAAATAATATTAATTATATAATAAATAATATATCCAATATTAAAACCTTAAATTATTCTATAAATTTTATTGACAAATACATTCTAAATAATATATTTACATTTAATAAATGATTAATAAATAATATTATTAGTAATTTAAATTTCATTATTTTAATTAATTAATTCTTTATTATTTAATATAATAATATAATTAATTTATAAATTTAAATTTTTATTATTTATAAATAAATTATTAATAAAAATATATAAATATAAATTTTAGGGATTTAAGTTGATATAATTAAATTTTTGTAATTAATTATTTATTTATCATTTAATTTGAATATTAAGGGCTTTTATTTTTTTGGAACCCGATTTTAAATATTAGGCTATTATTGAATAATTGAAGGCCACCTTAGGTTAATAAATGGAGGAAATGTACATTCTTTATACTTATTATTTAACAAACTTTTTAATTATATTTAGTAATTTTATATCTAATTATTTAAATTTCTTAATTTATTCCTTTTATATAATAATTACATCATAACCCTTTTTATAAATAATAAAATATAAATTATTAAAATCTTCAATTCTAATATCCAATATCTTCTAAGGGTATGTTTTAATCCTAATTTTAATAAATACCTTATCTTTTATTATTAAAAATTTTATAGTGTTAATATTTAAAATATTATTTATTTAAAGGCTTATAATTCCAAACAAAATTATATCCATTATTAATAAATATAAATTAAATATTAATAACCTTATATTAAATTCCTATTAATAATAATACAAATAAATTTTAAATTAATATATCCCTAACTCAACCAAACCATATAACAATTTAATAATATATAATAATATTTCTTTAAAATATTTATTTTTTAATTTTATTAATAATTATATAAATATTATTTATTATATAGGTGTTTTAAATTAGATATATACCATAATAATATTCTTTATTATAATTTTTATATTTTAATATTAAAAAATTGAAATTAAAGTTAGAATAAGGTATTGATTTACTTTTTGGATAATAGGGACATATATTATAATAAATTTTTTATTGGGATTGTTATAATTTTGGATAATAAATCTTAATTTTTTATAGGATATTAATATATTCTTTTCTTTTATTTTATAAATTATTTATAATTTAAAGATTATTACTCCTTAATAAATTAATATATTATATATTTTAAATTATAAAATCTTTTTATTAAATAATGTATTAAATTTTTTTATATTTAATACTTTATATAATTTTCTTATAGTAACAATTTTTCCTATTATGCATAATTAAAACACTAAGATTAAATTATTTCATTTTTTGTTATTAAAGTATAAAATATTAATGTGTAAAAGATTGTTGGTATACATAAGATCTTTTTCTGGGATTATTTTATAGTTGTCCGGGTTGAATATGAATTTGGATAATTATACTTAAAATTCCTTAGTAAGTACCAGATTATTCTTAAATTAAATATAAAATTTAATGTGGGAACTTTGGAATATAAATATTCTTCCAGATATATTAGATATTATAGTAATGTTTTTGTTGGTAATTATAATAATTTTATAAAAGTCTTTTTATTTATCCTTTTTTTAATAAATAAAGACTTTATTATTAATAAGTAAAAATATAAATAATATCTTTATAATATCAGGATTATTATAAATATTAAATATATCTTGAATAAAATGCTATAACTTAATCTTTTTAATTTTAATTATAACCTTTTATATTATTAAGGTATAATGAATTTGGGTAAGTATAGGTAGTAAATCTATATTAATTTAGGGATAGGCTTTAAAGATAAACAGTATAGAAATTAATCTATTAGGATTAACTATATTATTAATTATTTTTATAATTATTTATAGTTGTGTTACCCTTAAATTAAAATCTTAAAATTTATTTATAATTATTTTATAAATTTGGTGGATTGGATTGTAGTATCCTTTTACTTTGTTGATAGATTAATGTGTTTTAATTGGTATTTAATAATATATGATTCCAACAATGCATATTTTATTTTGGAATTTTAGGTTATTAAAATTTATTCTTATATTATAAGAAATAATATTTGAAGGATTAAGATAAATATTAATTTAATATTTTTTTAATATTTTTTATATTTTTTTGGCTATAATGCCTTTTATGAATTGTGTTATTTAGAAATTAGTAATAATATTAATTATATATAAGATTAATTATTTTTCCAAATATATAATATTAATAATTATTTTATAATTAAAATTTATATTAAAGTTTTTAAAAATAAATCTAAATCTTTATAGATTTTTGTCTTTAATTTGGCAATAATAACAAAATTTATTAATTTTTTTAAAATTATTTATATTAATATTATGGTTAATCTTATTTAAGAGATTATAAAGTTTTTTAATTGTGGAATAATTAAAATAGATGTGTAGGTATTATAATTCCATCTTTATAAAATAGGTAATATTATTTAAATAAAATTATAAATATTTCCATTTTTATTTAATATTAATTATTATACTATTCTTATATATTAATTAATTAATAATATTATTAAAATATATTTTTAAATAATTTATATCCTTAATTAAAAAAAAAATGGTGTATTTAATTTCATAATATAAAAATCTATGTTATTAAATGGAATATTAATTATAATTATATTTAATAATTTGATAGAGAATTTATTTCCAAATTTAATATTGATTTTTCTAGTATAGGTATAATTTATCTCAAATTTCCAATTAAAATATTTATTAATAAAAATAAAGTATTATTCTTTATTTATTATCAAAACATAAGTAATTCTAATATTTGGCATAATACTTTAGAATATAATTTTTATATATTAATTTAAGATAAAAATAATATTAATTTTTTTAATTATTAAGGGAATAAAGGCTATAATACAATGGTGGAATGCTTGGTTAAATAGGTATACTACTACTATAAATTATATATTTTTATTATTTTCTGATTTTAAAGCTATATTATAAATATTATTATCCTTTTATTTTAAACTTTAATTTTTAAATTTTTCATAATTTACCAAAAAAATTATATAATTTTTTTTAAATATACCACATTTAACTTTCCAATTTTTTCTAATTTTCTTATATTTGGTTTTTAAATATTTAATAAATTAACAACCTTTTTTTTTATATATTTAACATTTACATTTCTAAGTCTTTTTAAATTATTTAAAAATATATTTTTTACTTTTATTGTTTTTATGATACTTTTTATTAATATAATTACTATAGGTTTCTTTATTATTATTCTTATTAATATTATTAATTACAAATTACTATAATACTTTTATAATTTTATAATTTTGGAAGGATATTTGGAGTTTATTAGTTAGGGTTATAATTATCCTTAATAATTCAAAAAGCACATTTTGGAATTGTAATACACCTTAACATACCCTATAAACAATTGTAATAAATTATAATTCTCTTTTATAATTAAAGCCAAATATTCTCTAATATAACCATAATTTATCAAATAAAATTTATAATATTTCCATATTTATTTTCCCTTAATTTTATTTTTCTACCTTAACACTAAAGAAAATAATACTTATCCAATTTTAATAATATTAATTCTTATTTTTTATAATATTGAAATAATATTATAAAATAAAATATATATTAATAAAGCACCAATATTAGAAAATATTATATAAAAAATAAAAAAATATTTTTCCTATTAATATTAATAAGAACACAATATAGAATTATAATAGATATATACCTACTATAAAATATATTTCCAAAAAAAACCTAAATTTATTTTCAAAAATATTATATAATTCTTCAATATAATTATTATTGGTATTCCAAATTTTCTTAAAATATCCTACAATAATGGATAAATATATTTCATTAAGAATATATTCCAAAAGAACCATAAAATAAATTAATATTTATTAATTATTAATAAATATAAAAATTTAACCTTAAAAGATTCCTCCTTATATAAATAATAATGCTATTAAAAAAAAAAATTGTAATTTCTTATTAATTAATTCCTTTTGCTTGTTTTAATATTTAGGAATAACATTATAATTATATATGGATTATTTAGTGGTAATTTAAAGGGTCTAAAATTATTTTCTAGGGTTGGAAGAAGAAGTTAGACTAATATAAGGCTTATACCATATCCAGGGTTATAACTTAAATTATATCCTTATTATATAGGATAGGTAGGGTAAGTTAAAGAGGATGGAAATGGTAATAGTTAGGTAAATATTAGGGATTTTTGTTGAAGAAGGGGATTAGGAAGGATATTAGGTATTAGTTAATTCCTTTACTAAAATTATTTTAATTAATTAAGAAATTCTTAAATCCTTTGGGAACTGTGATAGAATCCCATAAAATAAAAACGAAATAATAATTAGTATAATGGAATTATAATTAAGGAAGAAAGGAATTATAAAATAGATTCTATTTAAATTATTAATAAAATATTAGAAATAAAAAAAAGATTAAGTGGTAATGGTTATAAAGTAAAAAATATATATTATATAGGATAAGGAAAATTATAAAAAATGGTGTTTAATTATTTTACTTATATGATTTAATAAATAGGTATTTATAAGTTGTAAATTATTAATTATTATTATTATATAGGTGTTATTATTTAAGTAGTTGTTTTTGTGTTGGGATATATTAATTTTTTTTTAATATTAATTATTAATATTTTTTATATTAATATATTAAGCTATCTAAACTTTACAATCTCTAATTTATTTAAATTCTATTATAATAATCTACTTATAAATATAAAATTACTAAATACTTCTACATAATTAATATTTAATTTTCCCATATAAATATTTCTTTATATTAATACTATTTATAAAGTAATTTTAATTAATTTTAATATATTAATAAAATTGTTTATAATAAATTTTTTAAAATATTCCTTATATTTAATTAATATTTTATTAAATATACATACATACAAAGAATTTAAATCTATAATTTTAAAATCTTTTATTATCCATAATATCTAAATTATCTTTTATTTAAAGATTATATTTATAAAAATAATATTTATTTATCTTATAACCTTATAATTAAATTAATCAACAAATATTATACTTTAAAAAAGTAGATATTTTATTAATTTATAAAATATATCCATACTTTCCACTTAAACAACATCTATATTATTAAATAAAATATGACTTTATACTTACATTAAACTTTTTAATTAAGATATTATAAGAATAAATATTAAAAATAAATATAATAATAAAGATAGTAATTCAAAAAAATATATATTTTAAAAATCAAATAATATTAAATAACAATTATTTATTATAAAAATAATTAGAAGTATAATGCTAATATCACTTATATTATTATAATAAAAACTTCTAAATTATTATAATAATAATTCTTCTAACTTTATTAATCTATATTACTAACTATTTAATAATATTAATTAATATTAATAAATATATATATAAAATAAAAACAAAATAATAATAAAATAAATAATAATAAGAATAAAATTAATATATTATAATTATTTAAAAAAGAAAGTTATTTAGGAGAAATAGGTGGGAAACCTATCCTTATATAACAATAAATATATAAGTACTTCTTAAAGGTCATATGCCAGACTGAGGACATAAGTCATTCAACCACCAATATATATATGTAAAATTTATAAAAAAGCTTTCTTATCTTTTAAATAGTTTATAATATTTTTGAATAATTAGTTATGGATAATTTGAATCCCATTAAAAGATAATTATTTTGGGTAATGGCAATTAAAATTTAAATAATAATTATAATTAAATCTTTATTTTTATTAATTTCATTATAAAAGCCACCTTTAATATACTTACATTTTAACTAATTATAAAAGAAAGGAAGAATTAAAATGGATTATATAATATAAAAAGATATGTTATAATTAATTAAATGATGTTTTAATAATTACAATTATCAATTATTAGGTAGAAATAACCATATATGTAATTAAATTATATATTCATTAATAATTACAATATTCATTATCCTATCTCGGAAAAGTATATATATTAAATTAATCATACCAATATATTCTAAATATATAATATCAAATAGGTATGAAAATATTAGATTAAGTACTGGAATAATGGTTTTAAGCAATAGAGTTAGGTTGACTATACCCCATTATATATCATATGCTTCTTTTATAAACTTATTTTTATATATATTAATTATTATATTTTACATATGCTTTTATTAATAATAAAATTAATTATATATAATAATATTAAAATTAAATATATTATTTATTTAAAAGATATTTTTTATTGTTCACATGTAACAACTGCAGCAAGGATAATAAGCATAAGGTCCTTTCGCTTTAATATTTTCCGTTTGTTAAGGTATATCTCTAGTGTAATATAGGGTAAATACATATACTGTAGTATTTATTCTGTTAATATTAAATATAATTGATTTATTTAAAATGTTAAGCCTTTTAAATATTTTTATTATGTTTGTAAAATTTAATTTATAAAGTTTGAAGACCAATAGATATATATTACCAGACCATAACCAATCTACTTGTAAGAATCCAGTTAAAATTAGGTAATCACTTATTAAAAAACGATATAAATTACTGTAAACGCTAAAACTATTAATAAAATTTAAAAAAAAAATTAACATCACTAATCTTATATTGGGGAGATTTTGGTTTTATACATTTTCAAATAAATTTTAATCATATTATTGAATTTCTAATTCAGCGTGTATAATATAAATATGATAAAAGGATTGTAATTTTTTAAAAATATGTATTTGAAGATTTTTATTTATTTTTTAATTAATTATAAATATATATTTTAAAAAATAATATATATTTTTAAGGTTATTTATAATTTATGGTATTATAAAAATATTGTATTTTAGCCAAGGAATATTTAGTTTTATTAATTGTTTTGTATTAAACCATAATTGAGGAGGGAAAAGATATTTAAAACATTTTCTAATCTCATAATTAAAATATATAGGTATTAATTAATACATATATATTTCTAATATATAAGTTATTTTTGAATTTAATATTAATTTTTCTTTTATTTATAATGGATCTAATACTATATCATATAACTAATTGTTTTGGAAATTATAGCAAATATTTTTTTAAATTTATAATACCTTTATAATTTAATTTTGATTTATACAAGAATTATTATATATATTTTAGTCAAATTTATATACCTGCCCAATATGTAAATTATTATTATTTGTAATATTATTAATAATAAAATAATAATAACATCCGGAATAAAAGCATTTATAATAAATAATATCATTTAAAAAGATAGTAGCCTAAAAATTTAGAAGGTGAAGATAATGATTAGTAAATATATGTATAGATCCGGATTAATAATGATTATAAAAGAATTTAATTAGTTTATCAATAAATAAAATTAATTTTTTATATATATTATTATAAATATTAAAAATTAAAAATGTTTTAAATAATATAATTAAATTAAATAACATTAATTTTGTTATAATTAAGGGTGGATAATTTAAGATATTAACCTTATACTTCCCTTGATTTACCTTTTTATACTAAATTTGGAAGACCATCTTCTTAAAGGCTTTTACCCTACAAATCTTAAATATAATAGGCATCTTTTCACCCCTAAAGAATATTTCTATTTTACGCATTAATAATAAAAATAAATACCTATATATATAATATATTAAAATTAATAATTATTTTAAAAACCTCTATATTTCATTAAATTTATTACTATTATTATTATATAATAAAAGGAGGGTTTTATATAATAATTTTTAAATTGCATAACTCATACCTGTAATATCTACAAATATTGTTATTATAATTTTAAAATTAGAAAGGTTAAAATTTAGATTATATTAGCTATAAAATACATATAAAATATTTATAATATTAAAAATTTTAATATTTAAAATTTCAATTAATATTAATACATCAGACAAAACAGAATTTTTTTAATATAACATTTAATATTATTATAATAATGAAATTGTATTTTCTTTACCCATATTATCACTTTTATTAAATCCTTTCGGATCCAACATTGGCATATCTTTAAATTTATCTTTATATACAAAAGCAACTTCTATATTAACCAAATCTAAAACCAACTCTATAATATAGTCTATATTATTTCTAATATTATTATAATATATTTTATTTAAATCAATAATTCCTATTATTAAATAATATTAATATTAAATTTAAATAAATATAAAGATTTTGTACTTTTATAATCACTATTACTATAATTATTATTATTATTATTATAATTATTTTTAAAATTAATTAAAAATTTATTATTTATATAGTTATACTCATTAATAGATTTAACAATACACATAACATTAATATTTTTAAAATTAATATAAAATATATTTTTTTTAACCCTTTTTTCTTTACTAATTAATGTTTTATTAATAAAATTTATATATAATATAAATGAATTATCAATTACCTAATCATTATTATTATTATTTTGTAAATATGTATATCTACTTATAAACTTAAACATACATACTTTTAAAAAAGATAATATTTCTATTTGTTGCCTGCGTTGCATCACCATAAAATGTTTAGTTTTTATAAATAAAAATATTAAAAAAAAAAGATAAAATAAAATAAAGGTAATAAATAATAATATTTAATTTAATTATTAATTAAAAAAAAAATTTTTTTAAAAATAAAAAAAAAAAAAAATTAATATAAATAAAATAAAATAATATTTATTTATATTTTTACCATTTAAAGGGGAAAGGATATTTATCTTATAAAATTAATTATACCTACCTTTTATGATTATATTTTTATTTATATTATTAATTTCCAAATAATAAATCTAAAAAATACCCCTCTAAAACCATACTAGAAATTAGATTAAAAAAATACCATTTGCTATTTATACCTTCTTACTAAATTTAAAATTAATTTTATTATTACATATTAACTTTTTCCTTTTTTAATATTTCCCTTTCCAATTTTATACTTACCAAAACTTCTACCTTTAATTATTAATAATATAAATATTTTATTAATATTTATTAATTAAGATTATAAATAATAAACAACAACTAAAAATATTTAATTAATTTAGATAATTAAAAGAATAGCTATAAGTAATAGAACTCCAGGCTTATTTTCGCGTACTGTTGGAAGCCCACTACCATTTATCTAAGGTCTTCAAAAAATATTAAAAGATAATTATTATACATTAAAAAACATATCTTCCCCAAATGTACCTCCCATAAGAAATATTATGGTATCCTCTTTTATTATATTAAATTTAATAAATAAGAAATAATATTAGAATAAATTGCCATTTACACCAACCCCTATCCTTAACAATTCCCTACCATTATATATAAATAATCAAAATACTGAAACACTATTTCTTAAAGAGTTACATTTAATTTATTTTATTAAACCAATTTGAAAAAAATTAGTACATTTCAAGGAAACTACCATGTACCTCATATACAACTAAAAGAACAATATTAATAACAACAAAAGATTAAATATTATAAAAATGATGGAAATTAAAAAAAAATATAATTAAAAAATGTAAAAATATATTTTTATTTTTCAATCTATAAGAACCACATTATAAATAATCTAAAAAAATGTTCCAAATATTAATACATCTTCTTAATTATACAAGATGCTCTAGGAATATATATAAATAATATTTAGAAACATAAAATATATTATTTTATTTAAATAATTTTATATAAATATTATATAATCATAATTTATAATTAATAAATTCTTTAACATAAATAAAAATTATATTAATTAATTTATTTGGGATTATTTTAGGGATATTTCACAAAGCTAAAATAATAAAATAAATCATCATTTTCTACAAAATTAATTTAAAAACCACTTTAATACCAATGTCTTTAAAAATATATAAAACCCTACAATATATAAAATTATAAATATTAATAAAATATTTAATAATAAAAAAGAACTAACCTTTATTTATTTAAAATGTATTTACATTATTATTTTAATATTAATAATTATTTTGGTTAAATTAAAACAAAACATAAACCCCAATAAGTGTTGAAAATCAAAAAATAATAATAATAATAATTTCTGGAAGTAAGATTAATTAATTTGAAAGATTATACAGGAAATGTTTATGGTGGTTGTATGACTTATATCTTCAGTCTGGCATACGACCCCTAAGAAGTACTTATATATTTATTATTATATAAAGATAGGTTTCCCACCTATTTCTCTTAAATAACTTTCTTTTTTAAATAATTATAATATATCAATCTTATCCTTATTATTATTTATTTTATTATTATTTTACTTTTATTTTATATATATATTTATTAATATTAATTAATATTATTAAATAATTAATAATATAAATTAATAAAATTAAAAAAATCATTATTATAACAATTTAAAAACTTTTATTATAATAATATAAATAATATCAACATTATATTTCCAACTACCTTTATAATAAATAATTATTATTCAATATTATTCAACCTTTAAGATACACACTTTCCCAAATTACTATCTTTATTATTATACTTATCTTTAATATCTATCCCCATAATATTTCAATTAGAAAATTTAATATAAATATAAAACCATATCCCATTTAATAATATAAATACCATTTAAATAAAAAATATAAATATATTTTACAAATTAATAAAATATTTACCCTTTTAAAATATAATATTTATTAATTAATTTAATTATAAAATTATAAGATAAATAAATATTATTCTTACAAATACAACCCCCAAATAAAAGGTAACTTAAACATTACAAATAATAGGAAATTTCAAAACCATAGACCTAAATTCCTTACATATATATATACCTAATAAAATACTAATCAAATATAAAAAACATTTTAAAAAATTCATTATAAACAATTTTATTAATATATTAAAACTAATTAAAACCACCTTATAAACAATATTAATATAAAAAAACATTTATATAAAAAAATTAAATATTAATTATATAAAAATACTTAACAACCTTATATTTATAAATAAATTATTATAATAAAATTTAAATAAATTAAAAATCATAAAATTTAAATAATTTAATATATTAACATAAAAAATATTAACAATCAATATTAAAAGAAAATTAATATATCTTAATATAAAAATAATTACTTAAATAATAACATTTATATAATAATAATAACTAATAATTTATAATTTACAAATACTTACTTATTAAATTATATAAATAAAATAATTAAATATCACCCCTTATAATTTTCTTTACCCCATACAATATATATCTCTTACTTTATAACCATTATTACCTAACCCCTCTTTTATTTCCAATATTTTATTAATAACCTAAATAAAACCTATTTTATAACCCTTTCCCTCCCTAATCATAATTTTATTATATTAATTATTATCTTACCCCTATCTTATAAAATTCTATTATAATTTTTAAAAGATTTAAAAACTTCCTAATTAATCAGGATAATTTTAGTAAAAGAATTAAACAACATTTAATATCCTTTTTAAACCCCTTCCTTAATAAAAACCCCTAATATTTACCCAATTACTACCACTTTTACCCCTTTTAACTTACCTTACTTATCTTATATAATAAAGATATAATTTAGATTATAACCTTAAATATAATATAAGTTTTATATTAATTCAACTCCTTCCTCCAATCTTAGGAAATGATTTTAGACCCCTTAAACCACCATTAAATAATTTATATATAATTACAATACTACCCCCAAATATTGGAATAAATAGAAGGAATTAACTAGTAAAAAGTTATAATTCTTCTTTTCTAATAGTATTATTATTTATATAAAGAAAAATCTTTTAAAATTAAATCCCTATATTTATTAATAATTAATAAATATTAACCTACTTTATAATTCCCTTAAAATATATTCCTAATAAAATATACTTATTTATTATTATAAAACATTTCAAAAAAACCTAAAATATTAATAACAATTATATTAAAAAATTATATAACATTTTTAAAAATAAATTTAAATTTTTTTTAAAAATATATTTTATAATAAATATATACCTATTATAATTCCATACCATATTTTTATTAATATTAATAAATAAAATATCCTTTTACTTCTTATATAATATTCCCCAATATTAATATTTTATTAATATATATTTTATTTTATAATATTATTTTAATATTATAAAAAATAAAAACTAATATTATTAAAATTAAATATTTATTTATTTATTTATTACTACCCCGATTTACCTAAAATATATTATAGATATCCGGTCCATCTTTTGGTATTTATTCTGGGTAAGAACTGTGTTCCGGAGAAAACCTACCCGCCGCTTATTTAAATAAACTACATTGTTATAACTTTAATTTCACCTTATATTCCTATTGAAACTTATTTTTTAATAAAAATAATTAGATTTTAATATAGAAAAATATTTTATATGTTATAATATCAGCTATGTGAAATGGTATGGCAGTAACCTATATATAAGGTAATAACAAAATCTAAAATGGTTTTATTATTTTTTTTAATAAATAATAAAAACATTGCTATATTATAAAAAAATTATTTTAAAAGAAGGTTAGGATATATATAATTTATATAAAATATAAATATATATAAATAATTTCATATTTTTATAAAAAACCATTATATATTCTTATTTTTATAACTTTCTTTTTAATATTATAATATTATATTTATTTTTTAAAATGGTTTAAAATAATATTACTAACCTATAACCTTTCTCAATTAACCTTAATTCATTTTATATACCTTATTTACATTTTATAATATTATAATATAATATTACTATACCCATTATATTTATAATTCAATACTACCTTAAAAAACCCATTTCATTTTCATATATATATTATATTAAATAAAAAAAAATTTATATATTTATAAATATTTTATTATTTTTTTAATATTATCTTATTATTAACCCTTTTTAAATATTTTAATCCTTTTATTAAAAATTATTACAATATTTTAAACCTAATATATTATTTTAATATTATATTATGTTAGAATTACAATTCCAATATAGTTACATATTATAAAAATAACTTACTCATTAAAGATGGAAAACTGTATAAAGAGTATGGCTACGCCTTTCCGGCGCAGTTCTGGGAATTAATTATTAAGGCTTTACTACAACTCCTCCAAGATTTTCAGGCCCTTGAAAAATTTATTAAAAGATTATCAATAATATTTAACAATTATTCTTATTATACTTAATCCCTTATTCATCAGATCCACAACTCTCATACGTTCCAACAATCTCAAAAGGATTATTTATTTCAATATCACTAACACCGTAATTATCCCGCAGTACAACCCCGTTCCATATCCATTCCACTAATATTTATTAACTACAATATAGGATTTATAAGGGAATTAATTTTAAAAGAAGATATATATATATTACCTTATTCCTAACAATCCACATTATTCCTATATATTATTATTATAACAATTTTTTACTTAAAAAATTTAATTAATATTAAATATTTTACTATTCCTTAATAATAATCCATTACAAATCTTTAACAATTTCCCAATATATTTAGGCTTAAATCCTAACAAATACAACCTTCCGTTCAAAAACACACTTACCTTCGCACAAAATTTCTTAATATATATAATCAAAAAAAGCAAAAAGGAGAATAAAGAGGCAGATATAGAAGAGGATAATTCTAACAAATATAGTTCGGAATAGGCGCGGAACAATCCCAGATAGACGTGGTCCTCTTAAAGGACTCCACTAATATATTATTACCTATGTCCTTTTATTTAATTATAAGTTCTTTTTATTTAACTTAAAGTTTCTAAAAATATTTGCATTAAATAAATTATAGTACTATTTTGTATATAAATAATTGAACTTATTTAAGGAACTAACAGGCTACCAGCAGGACTTCATCGGGGTCAGACAACGCTCTTTCATAATTTACACTAATTAAGAAAGCTCTCGGGGTTAAAATTAAATAAATATTATTTTTTTTAATATTAAAATAAAAAAATAAAATTAAAAAAAAATAAATATAAAAATATTATAAATTTTACTCAATAAACTATAATTATATCAAAAAATATTTAACTTTAATTATAAAAGAAAATTATAATTTATTACAACTATTTATAAAATATATTAAAATATATCACAATTCTAAAACACATTTTTTAAATTATTAAAAATAATTATAACCCTAATTAATAAACTTTAAATATCCTTTTGAAATCATAAAACCATAAAAATCCCACAATAATTCATAACCAACAATATTAATAAAAATAATAATAAAAAAATTTATAATAATTATATTAATAAAAAATATTATAAAAATAATAAAAATAAAAAATATATTTTTAAATAATTTAAGAAGGTTTAGAAATATAAATATTGGATATATAAAAAAGAAGGTTGCTAATTTATTAAATATTTAAAAGCCAACTGTAAAAAGGTTAGAAAAGATTAGAAGGTCAAATACAACACATCTAAAAAAAACTATATAATTTTTCTAATAAATTATAAAAAATTTAAAAATTAAAATTTAAAATAAAAGAATAATAACACCTATAATATAACTTCAAAATTAGAAAATAATAAAGATATATAATTTATAATAATAATATACCTATCTAACCAAACATTCCACTACTATATTATAGCCTTTATTCCCTTAATAATTAAAAAAATTAATATTATTTTTATCTTAAATTAATATATAAAAATTATATTTTAAAGAATTATACCAAATATTAAAATTACCTATATCTTAATAACAAATAAAAAATAATACCTTACCTTCATCAATAAATATCCCAATTAAAAATTTAAAATAAATTATATTTATATCAAAAAAACCAATATTAAATTTAAAAATAAATCCCCCATCAAATTATTAAATATAATTACAATTAACATTCTATTTAATAATATAAATTTCCATATTATAAAATTAAATATATTATTTTTTTTCTTAATTAAAGATATAAATTATTTAAAAATATATCTTAACAATATTATTAACCAATTAATATATAAAAATAATATAATAATTAATATAAAATAAAAATAGAAATACCTATAATTTTATTTAAATAACATCACCTACTTCACAAAAATAAAACTACAACACCTACACACTTATTTCAATTATTCCACAATTAAAAAACTCTACAATCTCTTAGATAAGATTAAATATAATATTAATATAAATAATTTTAAAAAAAATTAATAAATTTTACCATCATTATTAAATTAAAAGCAAAAATTCATAAAAATTTAAATTTACTTTTAAAAACCCTAATATAAACTTCAATTATAAAATAATTATTAATATCATATATTTAAAAAAACAATTAATCTTATATATAATTAATATTATCATTAATTTCCAAATAACACAATTTATAAAAGACATTACAATTAAAAAAATATAAAAAACATTAAAAAAATACTAAATTAATACCTATCTTAACCCCCCAAATATTATTTCCTACAATATAAGAATAAACTTTAATAACCCAGAATTTCAAAATAAAATATATATTATTAAAATTATATATTATCAAATATCAATTAAAATACATTAATTTATCAATAAAATAAAAAAATATTACAATCTAATCTACCAAACCTATAAAATAATTATAAATAAATTCCAAAATTTTAACTTAAAAATATTATAATTATAAATAATTATAAAGATAATTAATAATATAACTAATTTTAACAAATTAATTCTTATATTACTTATTTTTAAAGCCTACCCCTAAATTAATATAAATTTATTATTTATACCTATCCAGATTTATTATATCTTAATAATATAAAAAATTATAATTAAAATTAAAAAAATTAAATTATAATATTCTATTTAAGATACACTTAATATTTATAATAATTCTAATATTATAAAAATATTATTTATATTATTACCCATTAATAATAAAATTCTTATCTATTAAAAAAAGAGTAGATAAAAAAGCCCTTATAAAATTATTACAATTACTAATAAAGATATTATTATGGCATTTAACATATCCGGAAAAATATTTATGTTTTAGAATTCTTATATTAAATCTTATACTTAACTTAAGAATAACCTAATATCTATTAAAGAACTTTAAATACAATTATCCAAATTTATATTTAATTTAAATAATTATAAAATAATCCCAAAAAAAAACCTTATATATATTAATAATCTTTTATATATTAATATTCTATACCTTAATAATAAAAAATAAAATAATTTAACCCTAATATTTTAATTACATATAATAAAAAAAATCATTATCATAAAAAAACTATATAAAATATTAAATATAAAAGAATTTAATATATTATTTAATAAAGGAATTTTACAACCTAAAATATATAATATATTAATTTACCAAAAAATAATAATCTTCAAATCACAAATAATCCATAAAATAAAGAAAAAGAATATATTAATATCTTATAAAAAATTAAAACTTATTATTTAAGGTTATAATAACCTTAATAAAGAATTTATTATAATATATACCCTTACCATCCAAAAGATAAACCAATACCTTATTTTAACCCTAATTCCAATTCTTCAACATCAAAATATAAAAATTATAATAAAAGATATCACCATAATGTACACCTAATCTAAAACATTTATACAATAAATAATATTTATATAATTATTAATAAAATTAAAAAATAAATACCCTAAAAGGATATTATTATATATTATTAAATCACTATATAATTTAATTAAATTAAAAATATATTAATTTAAAACTTATTTATATCATTATTAATAAGAACTTAATATAAAATTATTAACATTTAATTTATACTTATTAATAATGGATACAATCCCATTCAAAATTATGGGCCTTTAAATAAATAATATTTTAAATATTAATATCATAAAATTCCTGGTAGTAGAAGATAAGGTACTTACCAAAGCCAAAATTAAAACATACCCCCAAAAGATATTAGATGTTAAAACTAAAGATTTTAACAATTTGTACCTTATTATCCACAAAAAAGATTATAATATAACCACTATATAAAAGGGATAAATTAAAAAATTTGAATAATTGGATATAAGATTATTAAATATAATTAAGAAGTTTGTTGAGTAATAGGTATAAGGAATGTACATTTCTTCTATTTATTAACCTAAAATAGCCTTTAATTATTCAATAATAGCTTAACATTTGGAATTAAACCTTAAAAAAATAAAAGCCTTTAATACCCAAATTAAATAGTAAATAAATAATCAAATATAAAAATTTAATTATATTAATTTAAATCCCCAAAATTTATATTTATATATCTTTATTAATAATTTATTTATAAATAATAAGGATTTAAACTTACAAATTAATTATATTATTATATTAAATAATAAAGAATTAATTAACTAAAATAATAAAATTTAAATTACTAATAATATTATTTATTAATTATTTATTAAATACAAATATATTACTTGAAATATACTTACCAACAAAATCTATAAAATAGTCCAAAATTTTAATATTAAATATATCATCTATTATATAATTAATACCATCTTAAAACACCTTTTACTATCCAAGGCTCTATTAATCTTATATATTAATTTATTTTTCTTATACCAATACCTTATTTAAATAAATAATATTAATAAAAAAAAATTAATAATTAATTTAATAACTTTATAATAATTATATAAAAATTAAGAAATTAATAATATTTAATAGATCTATAATATATATAATCTTACAAATACCATAACAAAAACATCCCCAAATAAAATCATACAAATATTAATAAAAAATAATTAAATTAATTTGTAGTTAAAAGGATAAATAAAATAAAAATTAAATATTAAATTCATAATATAATTATAAAAAAAAATAAAATAAATAATAATTATATAACTTATATCTTTAATTTAATATATAATCCCTAAAAAATATTTATATATCTATTATTATATAAAAATAAGTTTCCCATTTATCTCTCTTAAATAACTTTCTTCTTCAAATAATTACAATATACCAATTTTACCTCTATTATTATTTACTTTACTATTATCTTGCTTTTACCTTACGTATGTACCTACCAATAATTTGAATCTTTATTTTACCTTAAAATATTTAAGAATATCTAATTATCCAAATTCATTTAAGTCCTATTTAAACCAATATAAAAATTATTATAGAAGAAAGTAATCAAGATATCAAAATATACTCAAAAAATCAAAGAGCATATCTGAGATTTAAAAGTAAATAAGGATGATATAGGCTCCTTCTTATTAAAGAAAATAAAGGTATCCCATAATAAACCAAAATTGGATAATAATAATAACAATAATAATTTATTTAATAAAAATATTATTATTAATATTTAATTTATTAATTAAATAAAAATTATAAAACATTTCAATTCTAATTTAAATAATTTTAATAATTATAATTAAAATATCTTATAAAATATCAAAATTAATTTTTAAAATAATTTTTATATTAATCTTATTAATAGTCCCAACAATCCAAAACCTTTTATCAATCATAAACCGCCTTAAAAAAACAATATAATATATAATGGACTTGTAACCAAATATCCACCCCCTGTTCTAATTCAACGATCTACCTGAACAATTAAGAGTTTAAAAAACCAGGAAGCTAAAACATCCACATCCCAATTAATTACAAAAACAATAAAAAAAAAAAATAAAACAAGCATACTTTTTAATCCCATTAATAATATACCTATTAACATATTTATTAATACATTTATTAATACACATATTAATATACCTATTAATATACCCATTCATTCACCCACTAATACATCTAATAAATTAATCCAAAAATCAAATGGTTAGATTAATAAAAGAAAAATTAATTTATTTAATAAATTTAATTTTGTAAATGTTAATATTAAATACAGTAAAGAAAGAAATAATATAGATTGAAAACTTCTTAATAAAAATGTAAATCCTATAAAATTTTTTATACATTAAATAAACCTATATTATATAAATTATTATTAAATAATAATTTTTATAATATATAAATATAAAATTATATTATCATTATATTTGATTATTATATATTTTTTACTATAAAAAATTTTATATAAAATAAAATATTATTTGAATAAATCTTTAATGCTAAGAAAAATTATAATTACATTAATATTTAATATTTATTTATAATAGATTATATACTATATAAAACACATTTATATTAAGTGGAATATTATTATATAATAAAACTTTCACAATTATATTATTATTAAAAATTATTTATATTTTTATTTTATTAATTTATTTATAACAAAATTATTTTATTATTAAAATAAAGATATATTATAAAATCTTTATAAAAAAAAAAGGATTTATTTTTTATTATTTAATTTAAAACCAAATCCAATCTTTTAATACTAAATTTCTAATTTATTTCTATCAATATTAATTATTTATTACAATAAATTTAATATATTTCGTATAATTTGATTAAATTATTCTAATGGAATTACATTCTAATATACCTTTAATTTATAATACACATAATCATCATCTAACCTATTACTATTACTTATTTTATTTTTATTATAGATTTAATTTACCATCCAATTACATAATATAATAGTTAAATTCATATTAAAACTCATTATAAATAAATAATATTCCTTATTACCCAATTTAATTATACTATTCAACTATTTAATAGTAGTATAATTATATATATTAAATATTTTATTTAAAAAAATATTAATTAAAAGATTTTACTAAAATTAAATATTAATTAAAATTATTATATATTTAATAAATATCCAAAGCAAAACACCTTTACTTTTATTTAACCAAATAACAAAAAGGCCTTAACCTTTATTAATAAAAAAGCACTAAAACATCTAACCATAACCTTTTTTTACTAACAATTCCCACTCCTCATCATTTCCACATACGTGCCACATTATCCATTATTTACTTTATTTATTTATATATGTAAAGAAAAAACCAATAAATAAGAATTTTATAACTTATTCTTTAAGGTTTGATCATAACCTTAAAAATTTTTTTACAATAAAAACATACTTATTGTGTATATTATTTAATAATATAACCTCGTTAGCCTTATTAATATCCTCAATTAGCCATCTATTGATTTTTAGGGTTTAAATAATAGATATACCTTCCCAATCCCATAAATCATCAAAAAAAAAGTATAATTTTTTAAACATTATTACGCCAAATTCCGGTTATTTATTTAAGATTAAAATAATTTTAATTTTAACTATATGAATGGCTTTTTAAGATAAAGGCTCCAATTCTAAAAATATTAAATAGTAAATAATAATTATATTACGAAAATTAATATAAATATTGTAGATATTTTATAATAAATATTTTAAATATTAAATAATCCATTATTTAATCTACTTTATAATAAAACATAATATTTATATTAATATTTACTAATTATACTCAATATTAAAATTATTATTATCTATTTTACAATTAAATTAAATACTATTACTATATTTACATTTATAATATATAATCACCCTTTACTCAAATAAATATATTAATATTTATAATTTAAAAAATTAAATAATTAAATAAGGTAAATATATTAAATTTACTATAATTCAATATATATTTTAACATTATATTTAAAAATATATCTTTATTTTAACTTTATTAAAATAAATTAAATAACTTAATAAATATTATAATAATAATTAAAGACTGGTTATTTATTATTTCAAACCTACTTACACAAGGATAAAATTAAATACCTAATAAACCCATTCCATCTATTAAAACCATAACAAAAAACACTTCTAATCATAATAACCACCACAAAATCAATTATTTATTAATTATTAAATTAATATTTTTTAATAATATCATAACAAAAATAATTTAATGATTTATAAATGTAATATATGCAAGGCCTACTTTTATGATCTGTAATAAAATTAATCATCATAAAATGGAACAATACTTTCCACCAATTTAATTATCAATTCCTAAAAATATAATACCCCAAAATTAATACAACCAACTTATTACAATTTATAATATAATTAAAAAAATTGACCAAAAAAAATATTAATTAAATATAGAAATTTAATTAATTATATAAATTATTACAAAAATAAATAATAAATAACTATTTTGGATTTCTTAAATAGGAGGTATATTAAATTACAATTTTATTATTAAATTAAACCCAAAAAATCTATTAACTATCTATAATATTTAATTTATAATTTATCTCATTACCTTCCCAAGCCATCATACCACTGTAATTTAAAATAACAAAAATTAATCCTAATTTTTTATCAATTTATATAATTTAAATCATAATATCAGATTTATAATAATTGATATACAATTACAAAAATGGCTTATGAAAAATAATTTTATTTAAAAATTATTTAATAATATTTATATAGAATTATATAAAAATATTACTGTTATTATAAAATAAAATTATTTATAAATTTATAGTTTAATAATTATAAACTTTATCCAAACTTTTATAAAAAAAAGATTAAATAATTAGGTTACATTATATAATGGTTCTAATCTAGAAAAATTAATAATAAATTGCTAACTTATATGGCTTCATCAAAAACTGGGCCATAAACTTAATATTCTTATATGATATTTTGCAATACCTAATATAAATTTCAACCAATATCATCAAATATATTAGGGGATAGGAATTCCCCCACCATCAGGTAATCCTACTAAACAATTAATATTAAATCCAATAATATTATCTCCTACAGGAAATAATTTAAGGTAAAGTATTCCAAAATGCCTTAGGGTATTGTAAAATTAATTTATTAACCTTATTAATCTATTATTTAAGTTAAGTAGAAGTTTATTAAGAAATTCATAAGATTGGTTAATTAATTTATCTAATTTATTATCTTTATTATAATGCTAAAATAAATTTATATTAAATAAAACCAAAATAGTTAATAAATCAAGAAGTGATAAAGGAATAAAGTAATAATATATAAATATAACAAAATAATATATAAATTAATTAATATTATAATATATTATTTTTTTCATATAATAACTTTATATTTTACATTTATATTAAAATATTAATACTAAATAATTTAAATTATATTATATAATTGTTTATTATTTATTTTAATAATAATAAATTAAAAATTAATTAAAAATAAAATATAAAATATAAAAAAATCCAATAAAATATATAAAATTTTTATAAAATATAAAGAAAAAAAATAATTTACATAAAATTATATGAAATTTAAACAAATAATTCCATTAGAAATATATAATATTATAAAATATAATAATAATAATTATGAAAATTTCAACAATATTATATAATGTAATAGTTTTATATGCTTATAATAGGTTATTTTAAATAAATTTAAAAAAAAAAAACTTATTTTACTAATATTTAATTTTAATTAATTAAAGGCCCCAAATCCCCAAAACATTTTGTCAAACACAATGGTTTTACTTTTATAATGGTTATTGAAAATATTCCATTACCACTATGGTACATATACCTAAGGCTGATAAATTTTAATTTTAAATTGTATCATTTTTCGGTAAATGCAAAGTAAATCTTATTATTCATCTCTTATGGAATGCCTCGTTAAATGCAAAATTAAAAGGGTTGTTGTTGGGAAAGAGCTGCCCCATTCAGGTGTCGTGAAACGGGAAAGGACAACGCTGGACAGCGGAGAGGATAGGAGAGGATAGGATAGGAGGGGTATAGTGGACGTACCCTCTCAGGTACCTATGCATAGGTACCTGGGTAGGTTAGTACATAATGTCCCTTGGCTTCACCGCAATCTTAAATTCTCCTCATCAAAGACATCACATCTTTTCATCTAGACACCTATTCAGATAGATATCGTAGCTTCATCTGTGGTTGTTCACTATTTCCATCGTCTTTACTTGCAGCGTATTCACTTGATCTTGACAACTCGCATTTTTATAAAAGGTTCCCCAATCTGCTTTACAGTTAGTCAACCCGCCGCTGTGGTTCAATTGTCAATTGGCTGAATGCACCAACCATTCACCATCTCTTTCTTATAAGCCTATCTGAATCCTAGAGATTTTCTGTAGGATTCAGCCAGCGTTCAGTCGCAGCGAGTGTACCCTCTTCTCAGCTTAGCCATCCACTTATTCTTTCGTGTTACCACATCACTCCACGGTGTACACGGTGTCTGCGGTGCCCACCGAAGTCTTGGCCTAGAAAATCAGCTAACCTTTAGGTACCTCTTACTCGACTTATTAGCCTTGACAATCTGACTGTCTGATCAATTGTTGCTCGTGTTGCTCGTGTTGCTGAGTTGCTTGAGACAAAGTGACCAACCTTTTACCTCGGAGAACGGAGAAGGTTGGGACGAGCACGACTCAACTCAATTTGGTGCCAGATTCAACCCCGGTCTTTTTTTTTTTCCCTCTGGCTGCGGGACAAAATCAAATTGATACTACAAAATACTGCTAGGCTAAAAAGTCAGAACCAAACGAGTCGAGTAATTGGGTCTAGACTGGTTTCCTGCAGGGGTGGATCTCCCATGATATCATCGCTTCCGTCGCAAGCGACCTAGATATCTGCAGGTTGTCTTCATATACGGCCCGGTTACCAATAAATCCAAGCTTGTCTGCGTTATTATTTGTCCATTGAATCCAATCACCGCAAGTCGGTCTTTTTTGTAGGGCAAATTTGGGCAGTACCTGATCGCGCGAGGTCTGCAGCCCGGGGAACGGGGTCGCCCTTGTGCCTTGATGACGATAACTCCTCCGAGTCTCCAGACTATCACGTTTAACCCCACTAAAGCCCCGCGAAACTCGCCGTGGCGTTCATATTGTCCCAGTACATTAAAGCCTGGCGCTTCAGCGCCAGAGCTGAAGATGATTCCTCACCAATCTGCGTTGATACATCGCATAGCGATAGCAGAAGCAATAAGAGAAGCAATAACGCAGACGATAACAACCTAGACGACAAGAAGGCCCGACAAAAAGGCGATAGGACGGAGACACGACCTTCTGTTACATCCATCCGCATATTCTCACTTTTCGTTCTTATCCTTGTGCTGGTAAGTGGGATCTTTTTTTCCTATTAGACCCACGGCTTGGTATACCTACCTACCGGGTAGGTATACGTACACATACATATTGTAGGGAAGATACCTACAACTTATGTGGTTCCCACGGCCCTTATGGCTTCCATTGCTTAACCTAACACACACTACGCTGTACTACCCGGACCTACCTACCCATAACTTTACTCTTATTATACCCATACCTAGCACACGTTCGGCCCCGCATCGAAACATATTTTTGACGCAATTGGGGTTCTCCTTGCTAATTACCCCTCTGACTTTATAGGTCGCGCAACTTTTCCTCACGAACGCCAAATTTCAGTATTCGCGTATCCTTACATCACCTCCTTTTTCTCGTATTATTTCGTCACCTCCTGCCGTTGCAGTCCAAGAACCGGTGTGCGAATCTCCTCAGCCTTTTCCTACTGCCCCGCCTATATCACCCGCACACACAATGGCGCTCGCACAAGAGACGAAGCGCATTACCGCGCAATTTGAATACACAGACGAGGATGTGAACAAAGGCGTCAAAGAGTTCCTCCGGCAAATGGGTACGGATATATATAACCGATCTCTTGAGAATTAAACTAACCCAATCGCAGGTGAGGGATTAGAACGGGATGGCACAAGCTTGAGTCAAATACCTACCTACGTCACTGGTGTTCCCAATGGCACTGAAAAGGTATGTCTACTGTCTGCAGCGTCGCTACCCATTCGCTTACATTGAAAAAGGGGCTATACCTAGCGGTTGACCTCGGAGGCACAAATTTCCGAGTCTGTTCCATCCATCTGAACGGCGATACTACGTTCAACTTAACGTACAGCAAAGTAGCGATCCCGAAGGAATTAATGGTCGCGGAGCAAGCTAGCGATCTGTTCTCATTTTTAGCTAAACAGATTGAACTGTTTCTGAGGACTCACCACGAAGACCACTTCGAAGCTCACGTGCGCCGGCGGCAGACAGTAAGCACTCCAGAGGGCTACCGAGACGAGCAAATCTTTCGACTTGGCTTCACTTTTAGTTTCCCAGTCCAGCAGTATGGAATTAACAAGGGAACCCTTATGAGATGGACAAAGGGTTTCGACATTCCCGATGCTGTTGGCAAGGACGTATGCGCCTTGCTTCAGCAGGAAATTGACAGACTTCGCCTTCCCGTCAAAGTGGCTGCTTTGGTTAACGATACCGTCGGCACTCTTATGGCTCGTTCCTACACTTCTCCGGGCAAGACATCTACTCTGCTTGGTGCTATCTTTGGAACAGGTACCAACGGTGCCTACGTGGAAAAGATATCCAACATTAAAAAGCCCGTTGGAGGCGACTACGACAAGACAACAGGCCTGATGGTTATAAACACGGAATGGGGCTCCTTCGATAACCAGATGAACATACTACCGAATACTTCGTACGATATAGAATTGGACAAGAAGAGCGTGAATCCGGGTATCCAAATGTTCGAAAAGCGAGTGTCTGGCATGTTCTTAGGCGAGATTGTCCGCCTAGTAATTGTCGATATGCTCAAGAACCCCGATATTTCGTTATTCCGTGATGAGAACTCGAGCCACAACGATTGGAAATCTACCACAACTATAGGCCCCGAGTCCGGAGTGTTCAAACAATGGGGTCTCGACAGCTCGATAATGTCCATTGCTGCGGCTGATAGCACACCAGATTACTCATCTCTTCGGCAAGAACTCGAAAAGCAATTGCAAATATACGCCGCGTCGCGCGAAGACGCCCTGGCGTTCAAAGAGGTAGCATATGCAGTCGGACGCCGGGCGGCGCGACTCTCCGCTGTCGCTCTTGGTGCGATTGTTCTACAGAGTGGCAAGCTGAAGGAGCCAACGGATGAGCCGATCGACATTGGCGTCGATGGTAGTCTAGTTGAGCACTACCCCTTCTTCCGGGACATGATCTACGAGGCTCTTGCTGTGATCGACGGCATCGGCCCAGAGGGAGCCAAGAGGATTCGCATCGGAATTGCTAAGGACGGAAGTGGTGTTGGCGCAGCCTTGATAGCTCTTGTCGCTGCGAATATGGAGAAGAAGGGTGTGGTTGATTATCTCAACTATATTAAGAACAGCGTCGTTGAAAAGGTCGTAAATGCGATCCCTGAGGCCGGAGAGTCGACAACGATAGTATGAAGAACATGACTTCTAATACGAAGATGAACGTCTATAATCATGACCTAATGCAATAAATTTTATGAAAGCTATATGCCGTGTTCCGTGCTGTGTTGATCAGTTCTCAGTTTTACGTAGTGCCGAGACCAAGCTTGGCCAAATACAAGAAACAGGCTCCTGTATAACTCCTATTGGTGTAAGGAGTTTCTGCTAATTTTGTCCGTGTCCGGGTTCGTAACGTGAGGCCTGGTAGCAAACAATTCGCCACATTATTCAACAGTGCTATCAATCTCCAGAAGACAATATAAGGTGCATAGGTACCCCAGAGGTAGATAGCGTTGGGGCCTAAGCCAAAATTACTTCCCCTTTTCTACTATACGACATTGCTAGCTCTATGAATCCGGCCGCGATTCAACCTTACTATATAATACGACTCTAAAACAATAGTTCCATATAAATCAGACCAAAACATAATATGCATAAATTACCGGCTCCTTTGCCTTGCCTTTTTAATCCTTTCCATGCTTTGCCCATTGTAGTCTCCCCGTATCTGGACGGGAGACGTACACCGCGTATAACCGTTATGCTCGTTATTCATTTACTCCCTGGTTGATAGGGAGGTTTCTCCTATTCTTATAGACCTGTAGGTGGTTGGATACTTATTTACTTGCCAAACGCGGCGGCAGGATACGCGCGGTCCTTCTTCTTACGGGGTGCTGTAGAGCTACTACGCGAACTTGCGTTACTCGCTGGGCCGCTGGCTGGAGGTCGCGAGGTTTGCATGTCTGCTGGTAAGTCGTTCCACTCTGTTTCCGGCCGTGCATTCTGAAATGACATTCCTCCGGCGCTGGGGCTTCGGTTCGGCGAAGGCCCGTTACTCCTCGGTGGCGCGGAGAGCGTACTTGTCGCCGAAGCGGCTGCTAATGCCGGTGGCGTCGGAGCTTGCCGGCTAAGAAGATTGGCAGCAGCGGCGGTGGTACTAGGTGGTATCGTCGCCATCACTCCCGTACCGTTTGATGCCGCGGCCCCGTTCAACCCCAGAGCCGAGGTAACGGGGCCAATACTACGCCTTACGATCCAAGCACTATCAGGTCGCAATTTGAAGTAGTACCCATTTACTTGGCCGTGCTTAGAGAAACCACGCGCCAGGTACCAGCGCAAACCGTCCTCATTATCGGTCCACACGTGCGCATAAACCTCGTTACAAGCGAAGGGACTCGCAACTGCGGCTCGTATCACGTCGTCTAGTAGCGCCGCGGCAAGGCCCTGCTGTCGATACGGCGAGAGTAAGACTAGAGATTGGATGTACAGCGCGTTAGGTTGGGAGGCAGGAGTCGTAGGTTGGGATGGGGGCTTCCGCGCAGACGAGGGCGTAAACGGCGAGGGCTCAGGTCGACAGACTAAACCCCCAACGACTTTAGGGGCGCCATTGGAATCGGCTGGATCAGACCATAGAACCACGCGGCTAAATGCGCCGGAGGAAAGCGGGTCGGCAAGCCGCGCGTAGAAAGAGTCGGGATAGTTGACAGGTAAGAGGAGAGAAGTTATACGTCGTAGGGCGGGAATATGTTCGGGCAGGATTGGCGAGATGGTCGCTTGAGGATGGAGGGATGCAGGCCTCGTTGGTGGTGCGGTCGTAGGAACCGGTGATAGTGGTGACCTCTGGCCATTATGTTCAGCTGTTGGAGAAGGAACGGCGGCTACCGACGGCGGCGGTGGAGGAGCAGGAGGAGCAGGAGGAGCAGCTTGGGTCCGGGAGACGGCGGGGGGTTGAACATATGATGGAGGTTTAGGTTGGAAGAAATTTCGAATTGAAGATTGCCCATTGGCGTTGGTTGAAGGGAGAGACATGATTAATCCTAGTACAATATCCAATACTACCGTTGTCAACTAATAAGAAGGAAAATAGTTGCCATGGCACGAGACCGTAAACACGGGGAATTATTTGAATTAGGCGAGGATCCAATTACGAAAAGACGGGATACTAATGGGCCGGGTTTTTTTAAGGCGAGACCGCGTTAAGTGCCTTATGGGTCCCCCGGGGGGAGGAACCTCGCGTGGTGCATGGTAGGTATTATATATCTAGTAACGTACCCCATAAGTTAACCGATCAAATTAATTAATTAATCAAAATATTTTAAAATATTACCTTATTTTTTTAAATATTAATTATTTAATTAATTTAAAATATTTTATTTTATAAAAGAGTTTAAAATAAATTTAATATTAAATATTTATTATAATTATAAAAAATTAAATTTTAAGAAGGTTTTTAATATATATAAAATTCTGTTTTTAATGTTATGTAATAGGTTTTATAATATGAAATAATGTGTAAATATAATAGAAATTTATTATTAATTAATTAAAATAAAAGAATAATTAATAATTTAATATATTATTGAGTTAGATGTTTAAGTATTTTTTTTTGATTGTTTTATATTAAAAAAATGGTTAATATATTATTTTTTAAATATGGTGAAATATGTGTTAAAATTAATTAAGTTTTAAATTTTATATAGTATTAACTAATTTTATAAATATATATAAATTATTATATAAATTATTAAAAGGTTTTATGTGAGTAGTTTGAGATTTTTTGTATGTGGTTTTGATTTGTGGAGAATATTATTGTAAAATATGATATTATAATTAAAAATATATTTAATTTTAATAAAATAAGTTTTATAATAGGTATTATTATTATTGAAATAATAATAATAAATATTAAAAGAAAGTTTAGGTTTTGGTAAATAGAGTTTGGTAATTGAGAATGAGTTATAATATTTGTAATAATTAATTTATAAAATTAAATAATATTTTTATTTATAATAATTATAGGTAAATTATATTTAGTATTGTGGTATTGTTATAATATTTTTTTTAGTAATTAAGTAATTAAATCTTTTAATAATAGTTGGATGATGAATGAAATTATTTTAAAATAAATTATATATTTTAATAAGTATATAAAAGTGTATGTTGTGGGTGTTAAATGTTTTTTAATTATTAATAATTATAAAAATTATATATTAATTAAATTTTAAAATTATTATTAAAATAATAATATTATAATTTTGTGTATATTTATATATTTATTTTATAAATTTTAATCTTTTAATATATTTATTTTTTTATTATTGAAATGTTTGTATGGTTTGATAATTAAAAATTTAATATGTTGTGATATTATATATATTGGTAAGGAGGAATTTTTTCTGGTGTTTTATTAGGTATTTTAAATTTTATTTATTGAAAATAATATTAAATTGGGGTTTGAAATTATTGGATTAATGTTATTAAATATTAATAAAATAATTTTAATGTTAGATATTATTAAAATAATTTGTATGTTGTTGTTAGATTTAAATTTTAAAAATTTATTAAATTTATTTTAAATATTTTAAATATTTTAAAATATTAATAAAATTATTTATTAAATTATTTATATTAAAAATTAAATTATTAATTATTATTTTAATTTATTAATGTGTATAATTTTTATTATAGATAAATTAAATAAAATTATATATAAATTATTATATAAAATAATATTATTAAAAGAAAAAATAATTAATTTATAAAAGATAAATTATATATTTTTTAAATGTTAGTAAATTAAAAATAAGTATTTATAATATAAAGAACCTTTTATTTAAATTGAAAGAAAAATTATATGGGTTAAAAAAGAGGGTATAGATCTTGAGGCTCCTAAAGAGGTTATTAAGGGGGGTCCCCCAAAACAACAATGCTAAAATTAATAATATTATAGAATTTATAATATTTTTGATTATAATATAAGAATTTATAAAATAATAGATCTAATTTTTAATAATAATATTTAATTGGATTTCTAATTAATTTTAATTATTATAATTAAATTATTTACAATTAAATTGGAGGGTTTTTAAAAATTGATTGGTTGATTAGTTTGATTGGTTAATTTGTGGGGCACGTTAAAGATTACCTAATAAAAATAGAACCAGAAAAAGAAAATAGAAAAAAGAAAAAAGAAAAAAAATAAATAACAAACGGCTTGGCGATTATCGATAACTACCTAGCCCCACTGTGGACAGCTTACACTTAATTTAGGTACCGCTGTAAGACACTATTCTTCCTGGTTTACACAGGCTATGGTACCCAAGCTTACTAGCAGGATAGGTAAAAGCACGGAATACGATCGTAGCGTTATTAGCTTTGGTAGATATCTTTCCCATCGATCTTATGATCCCATCGTGAAACCATCAGAGAGACCTAACTAGGCACCCAGCTAAATGATTACCTATTTTATTAGGTACTTTGATGTACAAAATCAGGTACTGCATGGTATTACGTAGTGCACCTCAAAAGATCCGGGACCCTTTCGCCCACTAATGCATGGGGATTCCAGTTAGTTGATTTGCCATTGCGGCTAGTTTGTACTACTTTTGTCAGGCTTACGGGTCAAAAATTCAGCCTCCGGTTAGGTACAGGCGGTACCTATTACCACTAGGTTAGGTATCTGGAAGGGATGTTCTCCTGGATCCTTCTCCCCATTTTTGCGCCTACGCCTTTGAAAGTGATTTACGATAAAGGGCGGGAAAAAAAAATTACAAAACCAGGTATTGCATAAGCATTCGACCGGTGTTCCTTAACACCGATAGAAAAGCAATCGCAATTGAGAACGTATATTTTATTTTGATTTTTTTAGTCTTTTATTCTTTACTGATCTTCTTAAATCAGACCAAACGCCCAAAACCGCCAACAAAAACTTTAGGGGGTCGTATTCTGGGCTTGTTCTGGGCTTGTTCTGGTTGTCTGGTATTCTGGTATTCTGGAAGGGTGGATACCATTTTACTTGGAACTTCTCCCTACTTTTAATATTTCCGATCCAAACACCAGCATTTTCATTTATCCCTCCTTTGGAGTCTGGTTTCGCGTAATTTGTCAGCCTTTAGGATCTCCTTCATTTTTTTAACCCAGTCGTCAATACCCGTGATATATTTCAACATCGGTACACGGCTGTAACTAAAGGTTCTTCGCCATGGCCTCATCCAATACCGGCAAGGCTGGAGTTATTAAAGCTCCAGAGGGTGCCGGGAGAATGGATCAGCTTGTGAGTTGGCGATTTTTACACTTTTTTTCTTTTTTTAAATAACATATTCCAACATAAATCCATTATTATACCCAGAAAGTTATGAGAATGCAGCTAATTAGTCTTTTTTTTATTATAGGCGCATTCTATTCTCGATGATCTGCTTTACAACATCGTGCACGACTTATTAATGCAGACGCATCGAGAGGAGAAGATCGCCCGCGCTTCAACCGCTGCTATTCGCGTCGAGAAGTTAGCCGCCGATACAGCAGACTCCAACGCTACCGACACTAGACCAGATGTCAAAGTTGAAACGGATGCCGCTGTTTACGACGAAGGAAAGGTGTTGTTGAAGGGGAACCCGCTAGCTACCACCAAGGACATCGTCTGCCCTAGGTGTCACCTCCCAAGGCTACTATACCCTACAGATGGCAAAGGAGCAAGGAAACCCGACCCGAGCATAATTTACTGCAAGAAACATCCGTACATCGAAAAGCCCGGCTACGATATCTACGGTCAAACATGGGTTGCACAAGGTCCGGGGAGGGGGAAGAAAAAGAAGGACATGGAGAAGAAGCTGGAGCAAAACTCGGACTCGCAGACGCCAGGCCCAGAAGGAGGAACGGGTGGTGGTGGTGCTGCCTCGCGGCCCCCAAACATGCTCTCATTCCCGTCGGCAACCTGCAGCAAGTGCAAGCGTTGTATCCTGGTCACCCGCTTAAACAACCATATGGGTTCATGTATTGGAAACAGCGGGCGCAATGCTAGTCGTGCCGCTGCGCAGAAGATCAGCAATGGCAACAATAACTCCAACGGAAATGCCGACGGAACTCCCCCTTCCAGTCAAAAAGGCACTCCTCATCCGAGCTCCAGAGCCGGCAGCCCTCACAAGAAGAGGGACAGTGACGAGATAGATGATGATGACGATACGGACAACGACTCGCATAAGAAGAAGAAATTGAAATCCACGCCCGCAAATGCAGCCAACAAGAAGCTAATTCTCAAGCATAAGAATGCTTCAGGCAACAAGAAAGAAAAAGTCAAGACGAGTTCTTCGCTAAGCGTGGAGCAAAAAGTAGACGATGATGATGCGGAAGGGTCAACGGTAGAAGTTGCTCCCAAGAAGAAGATAACGAAGGTGCCTAGTCCGGCTAAGAAGCTGAAGCTGGGAGCATCAAAACCACTGCTATCATCACCTATGTCCAAGAGCAATGGCAAGACTTCGGCTCCTAGCGGTGGAGGAGATGACGACCGCGAGTCCGAAAGCTCAGGAACGCTATCATCCCCGCCAGTCGGATAATTGCGGCGATGATTGTCTCGTTGAGATGTTAGACAAATTACGATACCCTCCATGAAACATTTATAGACGTCTACTATCCAACGAGCATTTCGAGAAAAAGAGAAAGAGAAAACTTTGTCTCCGTCTGGCTTACGCCTTCATGGCTTTCTTGTACACCGGCCGCAGCGTTGCATTCAAGGGGTTCGGGGGACTACTTCACCAGCGAGAATAGGGAGCTAGGGCATGCTTCTGCATCGGGTCCAGGTAGACGACATCTGGCGTGCATTATGATCATCATTGAAAAACTATATCTTTAGAAGGCTTCTTTGCACATATGTAATACAGACCCATCAGCGGGTAGTGCGATGGCTTACAGTTGACTCGTACATATATACCACCACGAATGTTGATTTGATTTTGATTTTGATTTGATTTGGTATCTCCACGTCTAATCCCGTAAATTCTCCTTTTCCCCTCAAACTCCTAAACGCCAGCTTTATGCATCGTTATAGATACCCGTGGCCATGACCGCGACCATGACCGTGACCGTAGCGTGTATGTATACTCGCGGTAGGTGTGATGGATGCGGTAAATGGTAGACGAGTGGCTACTAGACGGTTTCTGCATCATCCAGCACCCTCGCCCTAATAATCTTGACCTCCTCCACCGGCCTATCCTCCGCCCCCGTCTTGACCATACCCAACCTCTTCAGCACCGCCAACCCACTCTTCACTCTTCCGAAGATAGTGTGCTTGCCGTCGAGCCAAGGAGTCGGAGCCAGCGTTAGGAAAAACTGGGAACCGTTGGTGTCCTTTCCCGCGTTGGCCATGCTCAGGATCCCTGCGCCCGTGTGTCGCAAGTCCGGCGCGATCTCATCTTCGAATTTCTCCCCGTAGATGGAAGAACCCCCGCGACCGGTGCCCGTCGGATCACCCGTCTGCACCATGAAGTTCGGGATCACACGGTGGAAGACGCAGTTGTCGTAGTACCCGCGCTGCGCGAGGGTGCGGAAGTTGGTGCACGTGCGCGGCGCGTGGGTTGTGTAGAGTTCGAGGGTTATTGTGCCCTGGGGGACGGAGGGGGGGGGAGGTTAGTCTGGAGCGCGTTTATGCGGATGGGGATATAAAATGTAGAGATTGGTGGGTGTATGATGATGCATCGCACTTACCATGGAGGTCTCCAGGGCGACGTTGGTAGTCATGTTGGGCACGCGTGACACGAAAACAAGCTTTATTCACCTGTATATATAGGTACATGTATATGAGGTTAATGTCAATTGAAGCTATTTTGAAGCTCCAAACTGTCGAGATTCTAGTTTGGAGCTTTGGAGGGGTTGAACCTCGATTATTCAATTGGCCGTTGGGTTATTATGCAACTATTGGTATTTCTTAATATGGAATATGGAAGGAAGGCCCAATCAGGTGCATAGGCGCACAGCTAGGCGCAACTAACTTACGAACAAGCCACATTTTTTTTAGGTCATACAAGTTCCATGGAATACATCGATTTCAACGACCAAGCTGTCTTCAAATTTACTACTACATCTTTCAACTTTTTTCTTCTATAGACTACTTCATTTGCAGAACTCATTTTGACGAATTTCCCATCTCGTAGCCGATCAATCTCCATTCTCGAATCATCTTTGTCATTTTATTCCGACACAAATTATGTGTACACCTCTTCAAGATTTGTAGAGCTTTATAGGCCAAGGCTCCAGATGTCACATACAGTTTAGCGTTTTTCTTCTCTATCGTCTCATCCCCCTGCGATCAAGGAAGATCCTCGTGGAATTCCTGGGGTATACCTTATATTTATGTGTATTGTTTGGCTGTTATTGGGTTAGCGTAGCCAACTTCGAAAAGAACAAATCCGGTCTGAGGCCCCAGGCTTCGTTTTGATGCCGCCGTAAACAAGGCTTCATACTACATCTCATTCACCCTTGGTGTCTTCGAATAGCCTCTCCAGTTCATAGAGTCAGCTTAAGTCACCGAGTCTCCATCTGGCTCGGGTGCCAAAAGAATAATGGCTAGTGAAAACTCTACCGTTCTTGCGGCAGGCGAGATCGCAGCCGCAAAGGTGGGAGAGTCTCTGGCAGCCAACGAGACTCTCACGGAGAAACTCGCCACTCTACCGGGCATCCTGTGGAGCAATAGAGATTTCTTCTTACTCGAGGGCCGCATCATCTTTACGGCAATAGCTTGTATCTATATCGGATCACAAGCCGCTCTTCATCGCCCTCCTTCCGCAAACCCAGCCAAGGGCAAGAAAGATCAGAAAAGCCGAGATGAAGATAGGGAACGTGAGCTCGTCCAAGGTCTTCTACCCTCAGACGCTATTATACTCCCCATAATGGCTGGGATGGTCCTAATAGGCCTCTACTACTTGATCAAGTGGCTCGACGACACGGAGATCCTTAATAAAATATTGAAAGTGTACTTCTCATTTATATCAGTAGCTGCCATGTGGAAACTTATTACGGACTCTTTACATTGCGTCACCGGATTTATCTTTCCCACTGTGTGGCTTGGAAAGAATAGTACGCTTTACCATATCGATCCTTTAAAAAGGGGCCAGTGGTTTGTCAACGGCGACTCCGCTGAGAAAATATGGGACGACAAGAAGAAAACACCCCTTCCACATCGGTTGTCCGAGTTGGACGTTTCCGATAACACGAATAGCTTACTGTGGGGGATCCGCCGTCTGCTTACAGAATATTGGACTGTTCGCCTATCGATCTACGGTATTACGAACCAAAAGTTAAAAATCAGGTTCCACGATATTATTGGTAGCGTCCTTGCTGTCCTAGCGAGTGCGGTATATTACGTGACAGAGTCAAACTTCATATCTAACTTTATGGGCTATTCATTCTCTTATGCCGGTATCATCGTGTTGTCTCCAACTACGTTTGCTACTGGATCTGCTGTGCTGTTGGGCCTGTTCTTCTACGATATTTACATGGTTTTTTATACGTAAGCCTACACTACTATCCCTTATGTTAAGCATAGTTTGTTCCACTCACACCCGGTTATAGTCCGTACATGGTAACAGTCGCCACCAAGCTCGATGTTCCTATAAAGCTTGTTTTCGAAGGACCAACCAAAGCCAGTATGCTTGGTCTAGGCGATATTGTAGTCCCTGGAATATTCGTTGGGCTCTGCCTACGATTTGACCTTTACATGTACTACTATCGTCAACGAAGGTTTGTTCCCGTGGAGTTAAAAAGCGAGGATGTAACAAGCCAAATTGTGACTAAAACAGAGACGCAACGGATGGTAGTCAAACCAGACTATGTAAGCCCACAGGGCCAATGGGGGGATTGGTTCTGGAGTACAAAATTCGGCAAATTGACTAAAGATGCCACGCCTGCACTAGAGGCAGCAGCATTCCCCAAACCATATTTCCATGCTGCCTTAGTTGGATACCTACTCGCGATGGTAGTAACTCTAGTGGTACTATTAGTCTACCGCCACGCGCAACCAGCATTGCTATACCTTGTCCCGGGCATCGTTTTCGCCGCTTGGACCACAGGCCTATTCAGAGGGGAACTTCGCGAGATGTGGGGTTATACGGAAGACGGTAGTCTCGATACCGTAGACACAATAGTGGAAGTTGATGGAGATGGAAATATTATTGGCTTGGTCCAAAAAAAGGACGACTCTAAGAGTGATAACAAGGAGGATAGCAAAGGTGACGACAAGGTCGACGCCAATTCAAGCAACAAGATCGACAAGAATGACGGAACTGAGGCTAACAAGGGAGATAAGCTAAGAAAGGAAGAGAACGGAAGTTACTCTATTCTCCTTTTCTCTATCGAGGTCCCAGCACCAAGCGAAACAAGCGATCCATAGAGGCATGAATAGCGTTCAAGAAAGGGATATTCCTACACGTAAAAAAACCTAAAGCCCGATTGTCAGAATGCCTTAGGTATCTTATTGAAACAGCATAGTTTCCTTCGTCCCCTTTGCCCCCTTTGCCCCCTTTATATTCAGTTAGCACGGACCTACAGTGACTCTTCGAATATCCCCAATAGAGCATAACCTCGTTTCACTAATAAAATTTCCTGTCACTCGTCTCCAATCAACTAGGCCGGCGGGAACTTTATATATTTATAGCAACGAGCGCGGCAACTAGCGCTGGTTTCTTTAGACAGACAGGGTCTTGGCGGTAGAGGGAACGGGCAAATAACGCAGGTCAGATACAGAATGCCTCATATACTGGCAGATTATAATACTCAACGAATCCTGATATCTTGATTTAAATTCATTATGAGATCCTACGACTTACCATGATCAAAAAATTTCGTATGAAACTTTGACATATGGTATAGCTATGACGCTTCCATGATCTCCATTGAGTTCCTCGTGATATAATAGTTTTATTTCCACGCTAGATGCCTCGTTCGTAGCAAATAGTTATTATATCATATCTAGTGGGGCACTAGGCACATACTGTGATCTGCTGGGTAGGTTCAGAGCAAACCTTTTAGGAGGTTTGATTCGTGGAATAAGAATACGAAACCGCCATTTGAGGTGGCTGGTTTATTACCGCTTCTTCTTACCTATGTGGTCCGCAGGTGTTACGAGTTAGAAATAAATATAACGAGGTCTTAGACAGAACCTAGACTCGGGAAGTGACTCAAACACGATATCAAAAAGACTAGCTGCGAATAGACTCGGAGTCGCTTTGGTAAACGTCGTATTCGATAGGAGGTACTTGTTTGAAGGCCTTCTTACTTACCCTATATGTTGTATTTAGGCAAACTAGGAAAGAACATGGCTAGAGCACTAAACTTTCCTCTTTGAAATTGACGCATTTTAGAGAGCACGCTTGGATAATAGTTGATAGTGGTTTCCATGGGAATGGCTGGTAGACTGATTACGTCTTGTGGCCCCCAAAAGCATTCTATAAGTTGTCCCTCCACTTCTCTCTCATGTCCTTTCAACTTACCAAATTACCAAATTACCAAACTACCGAACTACCAAACTACCAACCCGTCTTTCACACCTAGACTTCACTATTACTACAGATCTCATCATACTCCAAGCAAGTTGCTTACTATTTCGAGTTCTACTCAAGTATATCTAGGTAACTCCTACAAGTATTGAATCCTCTGTTTATCAGCTGGCTAATAGATTTCAGGGATATTATCAGCCTGTTACCAAGATGGATAACCAAGATCACGATAACACGAAAAAGGCTGACGGCAAGGCCGACGGAAAGGCCCGTACGAAAACGAGAGGCCGAGCTAATAACCGGGCTGACCCAAGAATGTCACTAGCGTTCATCCTCAATTTGCGTAACGAGGCTGCAAGCAAATTAAATCTCTGGGGTATCCTCACGCCAGAGGACTGGGATAGAATCAAGACCCCTGAGAGTGCTTATCAGCGTCTCTGGGAGAATCCCGATTACGGCCGACCTGGATCCAATACCGAGCCGACACTACTCAGCCGCAGACGGTCGATGGAGTATCGTAGCCGCTCCAGGTCGCCCTTCCGTCAACAAGTCGTGAGCCGTGAATTCCCCACCAACGGCTTGCCACGTGAGGATACTTCTACTATTACCCGCGGTCCCACCCTCGTCGCCGACACTAGCCCTTCCAGCGAAGGTTCATCAACCTTAGACGTCTCTTCCAACGACAACGACGACGTAGAAGGCTCCGACGCCACTGAGGCCAACCCGCTTCTAGACGATGCAGAGGATACTCGAACGGAACGTGAGCTTATTAGTGGATTGCACAGCGATACTCTAGAGGGCTACATCTGGCTAGCTAAGACCGTCTTTAAATCGAATGAGATGCAATAGAGGTTGGGCTTGGGAAGGAAGAGTTGATCGTTCCTTCATGGATTGATCATTACGTCGTTGGATTGGTTGTTAAGGAGTTGAATATGGCTTATGTTATTACTCGCTTGTGTCATTGATCAATGGCCAAGCTTAAGATTAGGGGTTGAGCTGTTCCCCCTAGATTCCCCCCTTTCACCCCTCTCCCCCAAACAGGTAGCCAGCGGAACCATCCATAGTGAGATAGACTAGGACTATTTGCTGCCTGGATATACCTACTAGTAGGTCTCTGGGCTTCAAAGGAAGTAGAGAATCTCCCCGGGTTGGCTATCGCAATGGAGGAGACCACCATTACTTGCTTGCATGTAATGCGTAGGTGGATAGGCTTGGGTTTCACAGTTGCTGTTATACAAGCAGGTATTTTGGGTTTTTCTCAGCAAGGATAAGTGGTTAGGGATTTTCCGTTAATGGAATATCTTTTTCTCAAACTGGTATTGTAACTACCTATGTGATTGTGTAGTTGATCTAAGTCGGTGGTTGTTGATATAGGTGCCCGGTGTTGGGATGGTATATTCTTAGTGGAGGTAAATGAAAGGGATGAATACCTAGGTACCTAGGTAGGCAAGGTAGGTAGGTAGGTACCTGATGATTCAAAGTGCACGTGTGGGTCTAGACTTTAAGCTTAGTGGAAAGTCTATTCAGCGGACTCTTTAGTGCTAGGCTGCTGGGATCGTTAGCTGCCGCCACCAGCGCTACCTATTACCATGCACTATCATTCAACCACCAATGCATGTGGACAGGGCTGTTGCTCTGTAGTAGAAACGTCCCGTACTACCCTGCGTACAGGAAGCATCTTAATCATTTCAGAGCCAATAGCGAATTAGATAACTACACGAAGGGATCGATAAGTCAAAAAGCCGCATAAGGGTTCATAATGGGTGGGCGGTTGAAGGTGAGATGATGTAAGACGGATCCGATTGGACTTTCTTCTGTCTCTCTTATTTTCATACTTTTTTTTGGATCTTTTCTTTGGATAACTATTTATACTATTACTTTTCGAGCTGGTACATAATCCTACTGCAATACAATATCTGAACCTCCTCACCAATTCCTAACTCCCCAACCAAACACCATGGGATCGGGCAACGTGGAGGTCATACAATATCTTGTCGATACTCGGGCTTTATGGCTCGATGCGCCCAAGACAAAAAACCTCTTTTTCAAGGTATGAGTAATTTCAATGTCGTTTTCGTTTTCGCCCTTCCATCGTTCTTATTCTCACGATGGAGTTGGATTTAAATAGCTTACGTCAGTTATAGGCGTCGCGCGCATTGGCGTTCCTTGCCGAAGATGAGCAGGAGGCGGCGCTGAAGTATTACTTCGTCGCCGATGCGAAGATGTCACTTGTTTCGCATCTCTTAAAGCGCTGGGTTGTTAGCAAATACGCCAACATCCCGTGGTGGGATGTGAAGTTGACGAGGGACGAAAAGACTAAGCCTGTTTACGTAGACCCTGCTACGGGTAAGCAGCCGGTTGCGTTCAACGTCAGTCATCAGGCTGGCATCGTCGCCCTTGTGGCTGTGGCCGGATATGACGGAAAGGTCGACGTCGGGACTGACATAGTCTGCACGAGCGAGCGCCGTGCGCGCGACCGCGAGGTCATCAATACGGAGGGCTGGGGCAGTTTTGTCGACTTGCACTCGGATGTATTTGGCCGGTCTGAGGCGGGCTATCTAAAGAGCGATTTGTCGAGTGCCCTACGGGATCTGCCTCCGCTGGCGCGCGTCGACGAGATCATCGACTCTAAACTACGAGCCTTCTATGCGCTCTGGTGTCTACGTGAAGCATATGTCAAGATGACGGGTGATGCACTTTTAGCACCGTGGCTCAAGGACCTCGAGTTCAAAAACTTCCGGGCACCACATCCCAGCCAGGAATTCGAGCAACGGCCGGACGAGGAGGTGGCCGAGAAGCAGGAGATCATCAAGGACCACGAGATCCTGTTCCACGGGAACAAAGTGGACGATGTGAACATCTGCTTGCGCTCTCTGGGGCCGGCCTACATGACCTGCTCTGCCATCCGGACGCCAGATCGCAAGGAGGACGCGCTCAGCTGGGACCTGGGACCGTACCAGTTCCTGCGGATAGACCAGATCTTGTCCGACGCGGAAGACCGGCTAGCCGATTGATTCTCTGGGCCTAGGTCATGTTGTGTGCTACGAAGAGTACGGTGTTGATTTAAGGGTAGTTTTGAAACGTGCATTATCATATAAAATACTCTGATATAGTCCTACAAATTCAACATTTTTCTATCTATCTAGGGTAGGTAGCTGCCTACCGGGTCTTGGTTCCATGATATTGCCACTGGCCCAGCTGCAGCCTAGGCGGCGGAGATGGTGGTGTATACACTAGGCAACCTTGGTATAGCGTCTAGAGGAGGGTTCTGGTCGCATCGCCTTACATCCCCGACTTCTGCAGGGTGACGACGGTATGGGCCAGATGATCTTCGTTTGAGACTACATAGGTACCTAACATGACCTTTTTGTGGCATTTTGGTTCGTCGTGATGTTTGCAATAATTACTTCCTAGTGCTACCTATATTTACCTTGTATATCCAAATTTAGCGACTTCTTAGGTATTGTCGAGAAAGCTTGAGTAGCTCGCTTAACTACTCGTTTAGTTAGTAGAAATAGTACTAGGCAGGTAGGTTTGAAAGGTATAACTACCTAGGTAACTAGTTACTTTACATTCAGTTTTTTGCGTTATACTTTCGGATAGCCTGTTTCACATAAATGGCAAAAGGCATTTTGAATCAAGATCACCTGTTCAACTCTAATGTATACCTTAAATTAGGAGGTACATACCTACCTATGTATCTCATTAGCCTAACCATGTAGGTTAGTGAGGTTATCTGGGTAATACGGTGTATCAGCTGTATCGCACCGTAAGTACTTACTGTACATTGTACATTGTACGTGTCTTAGTCTTAAGCGTGGCTTGATCCATTGGTGGGGAATGTCCCCTCCTGAGATTGGCGTCTCGATGAATTTCTGGGATTGGAGAGGGAACATTAGGAAGTTGCACTCTTGCACTCCTCGAACAGTTCTAGCCAAAAACTTTGGGACCTAAAAACGTCATTTTTGGTGACGAGGGGGGGAAATGCTTGTCTTTGTGAACATTCAATCCTAAAAATATTATTCCTAGATTTTTTCTAACTTTTCTAAATTTCCATTCCATCCCTTCGGTTTTTCGAGTTAACCCTTTTGCTTCTTAATCTTCTTTCCTATCGGCTATACTAATCCTCAAAAATTAATTCTTCGTCCATCATTGAACATGCTGTACTAACATTTTTTTTTTCTTCTCAACATCTTTCTTCACCGTCAAATCTTTCACCATCAACTTTCCCTAAAGTCGAATTTGCCTATCAAATCTCCTAATTTCGGTACCGACAAGGTACCGGAATAATACACCATCATCTACCCATCTTAATTCAACATGTCGGAAACCGGAGATAGGTAAGTATCTAGATTATTATTATAATTATCAATTCCACCTTGTATCTGTAGGAAATACCCTATTTTCCTTTTAACTGACTCGTTCCCGAAACTAGCCAACATAAGCGGTCCAAGTCGGCCGCCCTATCCCTCCTCCGACGCAAGGACAAGGATAATCGTAATGATGACGATGCTACTTCAGAAGATGGATCGCAAACCTCTGGGCTCGGCTCGCTTCCCATCACGAGCACCTCTGCCCCCGCCGTTCCTATGTCCCACCAAGGTTCCGTCAAGGGTCATAGTCAGAAAATGTCAGTTAACCGGATCCCCTCCCGCGAGCCCGTCTCCCTGAACCCGAATCGGTTAAGCCTTGCCATGGGCGACAAGGGCTCATCCCTCGAACAATCCGTGCGTAAATTCCGGATCGTCGAAGCCTTACGAAGCGGAAACACAGCCGCGATATCCAAAGCCGTTAGGGAAACATCGGAATCCGGGCCTCGCGCAAGTACGTCTTCTATCAACGGGGCAAATGCAGGGCCCTTGGAAGACACGACCGTCCTACATCTTGCTATTCAGTGCGCCGAATTCGACGTGGTAGAATACGTGCTTTCTGATGGCGCCGGATATATCGATGTAAATGCTCGGGATAAAGATGGTAATACTCCGTTACATATAGCCGCCACCCAGGGGCGTGCCCCGGTGGTTCGGTTATTGTTGGAACAAAAGGATATCAATGATGCCGTTGCAAACAATCAGGGGAAGCTTCCTTTAGATGTAGCAAGGAATCCTGATATTTTCCAGCAGTTGCAACTCGCGAGGACCTTATTCGTGCAGGATAAGGTTAAACAAGTTCAGGAACTTGTGCGAAAGGGGGCCTATGATACTCTTGGTCAGGTTCTGGAGGAACCCCGTGTCAAGACGATCTTAGACATCAACAGTATCGAGTTACCTTGTGACCCCGTGACCGTCCAGGCGGGCGGGACCCTACTCCATGAAGCCGCCCGCAAGAGAGACACAAAATTAATACAAGCCCTTCTCCTTCATGGTGCTGACCCATTTCAGCGAGATCGGAAAGGCAAGCTTCCTCAGCAGGTTACCAACGATGATATCACAAAGGCGATGCTCAAGCGATCACCTGCCGCGGTAGCTGCCCAACGCGGTATTCAGGAGAAAGCGGTACTTGGACACGCGACTTCGCAAGGTGGGCCCGGACCAGCTGTCACAGGAGATCCCCTAGCTGGACGCGAACCTCAGATGAAGGGGTATCTCAAAAAGTGGACGAATTACCGTAGAGGTTACCAGCTGCGTTGGTTCGTCCTCGAGAACGGTGTTTTAAGTTATTACAAGCACCAGGACGACGCAGAAAATGCCTGTCGAGGGGCCATCAGTATGCGCATTGCCAAACTTTATATGAGCCCCGAAGAGAAGACAAAATTTGAAATTATCGGGAAATCATCAGTCAAGTATACGCTAAAGGCTAACCACGAAGTCGAAGCTAAGCGATGGTTCTGGGCCCTAAACAATGCGATCCAGTGGATGAAAGACCAAGCGAAGCAAGAAGAAAAGCAGAAGGCACAAAGTGCTGAAATGCTAAGGCAGGCTCGAGATAGCCTATATAAGCCAACAGATTCATCCATTGGCGATTCTCATAGCGAAGTAGCAAGCACGGGTGAACCTAGGAATAGTGTACAGCTGTCTCGTCTTTCTTCAGTAGGAAAAGGAGTTAGTTCTCGGGCTGGAATATCTCGTGCTAGTACCGCGGGTAGCGTGGACGACGAATTTGTTGACGCCAGCAGCCCCGAGCCTAAGGGACAGAGTAACGGAGCACCTACGATCCCCGGCGAGGTTGACGACGACGACGACGAAGACGAATACATAGATCATTCGAGTCGTGGTGAAGCTCCGACGGCGACCAAGGACGCATTTAATATCACTGCACAGTCGGCAAGGCTCCAGTTGGATACACTAGCATCCGTCAGCGCAGCGTTGCAGGCGGAAGCACAGAAAAACCCATCATTATCACTCGCCGACCCTAAAGCGGCGCAAGCTCTTGCGACATACGACGCAGCAATCAAAAGTCTTAAAGGCCTTATGGGGGATCTTCTTAGAATATCAAAGGATCGTGACGCACATTGGCAATATCGTTTAGAGCAAGAAATCGAGATGCGGCAAATGTGGGAAGAGAGCATGGCTAAGGTAGCTGCAGAACAAGAAATCCTAGAAGCAAGAGTCAGTGAGGCCGAAACGAAGCGAAAATTAGCTAAACGGGCACTGCGCGAAGTCATGGGAAGCACCGGTGAATCTAGGCCATTGACTAGAGATAGTTTCCATGCAACACGCACTGAAGTATCCGGCGACAACGAGGAAGAGATACCTGAGCCGTTGCATTCGCCATCGCTAAAGAGCATAGGCCGCAAGTCAACCTTGCACTCTCATGCCATCGAGCTCTCCAGCGACTCGGAATCGGAGCAGGAGGAATTCTTTGATGCTGTAGACGCAGGAGAGGTGGACGTGGAACCGATGCCGCCGTCTGATGTTGTACCCGCAGCTGGTACCGGACAGGATGTAGTAGTGTCAGGGATAGACGTCAGCAGCGCATTCAAGGGCTATGAAAATGGTTTCAGAACCAGATTAAAGTTAGATGAAGATAACCGACCGAAGATTGGACTATGGGTAAGTCGATGGCTTCCATCAAGTTGACGCTCAAATGCTAACTTCCTTTAGGGTATCTTGAAATCTATGATCGGCAAGGACATGACAAAGATGACACTGCCGGTATCGTTCAACGAGCCAACGTCTTTGCTATATCGAACAGGCGAAGATATGGAGTATGCAGACCTATTGGATATGGCAGCGGACCGATCTGATTCTATCGAGCGTATGCTGTACGTCGCTGCCTTCGCGTCGAGCGAATTCGCGTCGACTATTGGTCGTGTCGCGAAACCATTCAACCCACTTTTGGGCGAGACATTCGAATACGCAAGACCTGACAAGGGGTACCGCTTCTTTATCGAGCAAGTTAGCCACCATCCACCTATCGGCGCAGCATACGCCGAGTCTGCAAAGTGGACATACTGGGGCGAGGCCAAGGTCGATTCCCGATTCTTGGGCAAGTCATTCGATATCTATCATCTTGGTACCTGGTTCCTGAAATTACGTCCTACTGCTGGCGGCAAAGAGGATTTCTTCACGTGGAAGAAGCCTAAGTCGCAAGTTGTCGGCATTATCACGGGTAACCCTGTTGTAGATAACTATGGTCTCGTGGAGATCAAGAATTGGACAACCGGAGAGACGTGCTTGCTGGATTTCAAGCAGCGGGGCTGGAAGGCTTCTAGCGCGTACCAGCTTTCCGGAAAGATCTTGGACGCCGACGGCCGACCGCGTATGAGCCTGGGCGGCCGATGGAATTCCAAGCTCTACGCCCGCCTTACACCCGGTTTTGAGGCTACTGTTGAAGAGCCGAAGGACACGCGAGGAAGCATCAGCGACCCCAGCCGAGCTTTCATAGTTTGGGAAGCCAACCCTCGGCCTGAGGGTATCCCGTTTAACCTCACGCCATTCGTGCTCACCTTCAACCACATAGACGATAATCTCAAGCAATGGATCGCCCCCACCGATTCCAGGTACCGTCCGGATCAGAGGGCAATGGAAGACGGCGAGTACGATCTCGCGGCCTCCGAGAAGAACCGACTTGAGGAGGCACAACGAGCTAGGCGGAAGGAGAGGCAGCAAAATGGGGAGGAATTTTCACCCGCGTGGTTTGAGAAGGCGACATGTGAGATCACGGGGGTAGAGTACTGGAAGTTCACCGGCAAGTACTGGACACAACGAGAAAAGTTCGGTAGCGGAGATCCTCACGCGTGGGACGGCCTAGAGCCGATCTACTCGTCGGAGGAGTAAGAATAGATAAATTCTGGTTAGTAGGCAGTGGCGTGGCTGTACATCATATAGAAGAGGCTCATGCGCGAGGCTAGCTGTTAGATGAGTCGGAAATGAAGCGAGGCATTTATTACATTGGCGGTTCTGAAAATGATTTTTAAATGATTAGGTTAAAGTTTTATTCGCTCGGCAAATTCTTTCTTTGGAGATAGCTAGGCTTTCTATACTATGATAAATGCTAATCGTGTACTTTACGACGTGCGCATGGGTCTCTACAAAGGAGAGCTATCACATTTCCTGTAGTCTAAGTTGCTGCCTAGTATCGATCTACCGGTACGAGACGAGGCCTGCTACCGAATATAGAACATTATAGAACATAGGACTATTATGTTATGTAGATGCATAGGTAGGTATATGGCAATATGCCTTGGTAAGGGGAACTTTTTTTTTTTTTTTTTTTTTTTTTTTGCATGTGTAACGAGGAGGCAATCGATCGGCCGGTACTTGGGGAGCATTACTGTGATAGTGTAGGTAGTGTAGTAGTGTACCTTCTCACTCAGTCTATTCTTGGCGCCGGCTGCGGGCCGTGGGGTCCACGTCTGGATCCGAGCCTCGGTAAATATGGGAAATTTGGTAAGCAGGAGCTCGGATTGGATTTCGTAGCCAATTAGAATTAGACTGTCGGCTACGGGATTTCGCTTGGGAGAGCGATGGCTCGCAATCGCAAATAGGAGAGAGTCGATTGGATTATCTATCTATGTATCTTGGACGGGACTTTATTTTTTTTCTTCTTGTTATTGTTATTGTTTAAAATAGTTAGTTACCTTTTATTTTTGGTTCTTTGTATTGGATTTCGGAACAGGTATATTTACCTTTCAACTTTCAAGGGACGGGTAGCTATTAACCGTTAGAACCTAACGTTCTTGAGCTAATTGTGGATATTTTCTCTTCTTACAACCTACCGCACCCAGCGTTCGCTATCTGCTAACTACCTACCTCAGTACCTAATCACCTTACATCATCATCGTCGGCTTGCCGTCTTTTTGTGCTACGTTGATCCCTGAGTTTGCATTGGGGGTATCGAAAAGGTGCTGTTGCATTGCGCTCGCTGCAAGCTATTGATAACGTACAGGAAGTAAGGATTAGAGAAAGGAAAGACGGAAAGAGATATTGTATTTGTTGGACGAAGATGGGCGAATTTCCTACGCTCGTCAGGCCGCCGCCTCTCGACACGTCCAAGGCGCCTATCGAGAACGCGCTCGAGCTGACCGAGCTCAGCATCATCGGACCTGTGAGTTTTTCTTCGTCTCTTTCTTTCAGTCGGGTTATTTTATCACGTACATAATTCCTCATTCACTTGCACCAACCTGCCTACTCTACGCATATGTGTATAATATGATATGATATGATATGATATGATATGATATAATAGGAACCGCTGCTGACTCGTGCCCGCAGGACCTCTTCACCAATACCCGCGAGCTTTGGCATCCACCCGGCGCACGGGGGATCTACGGAGGCGCCGTTATCGCGCAAACTCTAGCTGTAGGTCGACTTTTGCGTCTTGTTGTCCCTTGCTCCTGTTGCTGCTGTAGTCTTGTTATTTCAGCTTTCGCTTATTACTTCCTTTTCCCGGATCGTTTTTTGCTTGTTATATGTAGTGTTTTCCATGTTAGTTCATGTCTTACACAGACGCATACGCATACGCATACATATACACATACCTAAAATATTGACCGCTTCTCCGTTCATCGCCCCCGAGCGGAGAATCGGATGGGAAAGTCCCAGGATAAATTCGGGATCCGGTCGGATTTCGCTTCTTATTCCTCGTCCCGGTTTTATTCTTGTACTTCCAACCGACCACGACACCGTCATCCATCCATCCCATTCTCCCCTCTCACTCCCGCTCCTCCTACACCCCTCCTTCTTCCTTTTCTATCTCACCCGCATATGCAAAGACGGGACAAGGCGGGCCGGGGTAAAAGCACTTGAGATCCCGACGGAGGGTTTCCGCTTGCATAACTCGGATCCTGTTGTTCTTGGCTCCAACCATGAACACCTACATACGCCATCCATCCATCTACCTTCCTTGCCTACGTCATACACGGCGTCAGCTGACTGCTACGAGGAAAAAAGAAATGAATTCACCGACTAACATGCTGTTCCCCCATGACTCTAGGCCGCTCAGCGTACCGTCCCGCCGAACTTCGTGGTGCATTCGTACCACTGCTTCTTCGTGCTAGCCGGCGACTCTAGCGTGCCCATCTTGTACCACGTCGAGCGCGTACGCGAGGGTCGCTCCTTTTGCACGCGCACGGTACAAGCGCGCCAGCGCGGTCACGCCATCTTTACCGTCACGTGTTCGTTTGTTCGCGAGGGTAGCGGCGGCGAGGAATATGTCTCGCACGCCGTTCCCGTGCCGGCCGAGGCCCTGGCCCAGACTCCCCCGGACAATTACCAGGATCCGCCGTTCCTAAGCCGCGCCGGCGACGACCCCTTCCAGAGCTTCCGGTGCAAGGCCCCCGGGGACGGCAACGATAGCGGCTCCCCGGCGACCAAGCGCGTGTGGCAGTGGGTTCGAGCGCGCGGCAAGATCAGCGAAAAGGGCGGGCTGCGAGCGCATTTGAACGCGCTGGCGTACGTTAGCGACTCGTATTTTATCGGCACCGTGAGCCGGATCCACCGACTGTGGCGATACCCGGTGCGGCCGGAGGATATAGGCAAGCTAGAGCCGGATGTGCGGAAACACCTCGAGCAGCTGAACGAGTGGGAGGGGTACGGGTCCCTGGAAAGCGTTGCGGAACGCCCCGAGGTCGGCATGATGGTGTCGCTTGATCACTCGATTTACTTCCATAACCCGCATAAGGTACGCGCTGACGAGTGGATGTTTGTCGAGATGGAAAGCCCGTGGGCGGGGGATGGGAGAGGCGTGGTTATGCAGAAGATATATAGCCGTGACGGGACGTTGCTCGCTACGGCGTTTCAGGAGGTGAGTTTTTCTTCCCGTTTTTCTCCCCGCCTGGCCATTTTATGGTGGCTTTTTAAGTGTTTTTTTTTTTTTTTCTTTTTTTTTTTTTTTTTTTTGGTTCCGGAGACCCGTTGTACATGCGGGATGACCAGTTGGCTAACAAGTTACATAGGGCGTTGTACGATTAAAGCAGAAGAAGAACCAGGAAACCCCCAAGGAGAAGTCGAAGCTATAGAAGTCCGTGGCTGGTCTAGCTACACAGCGGGAGAAGAGGTAATGGGAATAAAAGAGGATTCGGCGAGGCGCATTTACTCACCAATCCGAACTGAATTTTGTAGCCTGGATGGGGATATACATATAGACACGTTATTAATAGCCGTCGGGGGGGTTCGAAGACGTGGTTCTGGGACTTGCATAAATTACGACGGCATGTGCAGAGATCCCACGCAAGTTAATAGATGCAACAGGGAAAGTTTTTTAGACTATAGCAGTAGATAAGCCACCTACGTACAAAGAAATTATACTCCATGCTATCTATCTATGCCCGTTCGTATGTCCGATTTCTTAGCGACTTCCGCCCCGTCGTCACGAGGTTCTTTGTCTACAGGCTTCGAGGTATCTATACTTAGCTCAGACGGTAAGGCTTCGCGCCTACCGTCGCGCCGGCAAAGCCCCCGTGCATGAGGAATGTACCTGGGGGCTCGAGGCATGTACTTGGAGGTATATACCGGGGAGAGGATTTATTCCCGAGTTCTACGACAGAACGGCGGCCGGAAGTCGGGAATGTGGGATGTGGGATGGGGATGGGGATGGGTTTTTCAGCCAGCTACGTAGGTGTAGGTCATTATTAGTCACGCCCGATGGAAGATGATTGATTCACTTACTAACGCAAGGGGTCGACTAGCCGGTTCCCCCCCGGCCGTTTTCACCGGTGGGATAGGAGGAGGTAAGGAACAGGCATGGGATGTATTCGGGCGGCGCAGACGTGGTCTTGGGCGTTGCTCGCGTTTGAAATATGCCGGATACTTACCGACCGCGAGAAACATCGGCCGTAGGATTTGTACGGAATGTCTCCGTGGAAAATACGAGACAAGCAGTATTCCTGTTTACTTGCCCATACGTCTTAACAGACCTTCGAACGCGGAATTCCAGTCACGTAGAAAGCAAATAAGCAGCTTACTGGCCCAGAGGAAATAGGTAGCATTTAGACGAGCCAACACTCGCAATAGGGGAAAAGCCGAGGATACACATACCAACGGCCAGAAGGAATGCGATATTTTCCACGTCCAGCTCACCGGCGAAACTCGACCCGCGGTATCGGCAACCAAACCATCGTGGACCCGGTTCGCGGGTTACTCACTGGTCACGGTTTGTCAGAGCGAGCTCTGCGCAAAACCAGAAAAAAAAAAAAAAAAAATCTCCGGCCGATTCGATATGTCAAGCGGGTCCCGGAGTTCCAAGGAGAAAACTCGGCGAATGTTTTTATGTAGTAGTTTAGGTAGGTACATAGTAAAATTTCACTTCTTCAATCGGAACCAGGGGTATAGGGGGCTCCATCGGAATACCCAGCTGTCAACTTTTTTTTTTTTTTCTTTTCTTCTCGAATTTCTTTGATTCATTGGCTCGCGGCCGGGATCTAGCCCTGTTTTTTTTTTTTTTTTTTTTTCCTTCGCCGCCTTACTCACTTTTCAGCTCCAGCTAGCCCGTTTGTTCAATCAGGAAAGCTTCTTGAAGATTCGCTGGTGCGAAGACGGCGCCGCCGGTGGGTTTGACAGCACGCTGTATGTACACTAGGTAGGTTTTCCTATGCGACTAGCCATAGTGCATACTTGAAGCAGGTATGTACACGATGTATGTACCCCCTTTGCATCCGCATACATATGTCTGTTTATAGAAGCTTGGAAGGGCAGAGCCGCGGTTATTCCCACGTGGCGGGGCCGTCAATGTGTCTAAAACATCTTATATGGATTTTTTCTTGACACACTAAGATTGCGGAAATAGTAACCTAGCAACGCTCCTCGTTCAAGCTTGTTAAAGGGGGCCGGTGGGTACGCGTAGGGCTAGAATGCTCTACTTGTCCTGTCCCTTTCGGTTATGAAGAGGTGAGGCATTCTTGGCTTAATGACTTCAGGATGATTTCGTGTTACATTTCATGCGTGAATAGTTGGCTTAATTACGTGTGTACTGTATTATTAGTTTGTTGGTGATACGGCGTTTGGCTGTTTAGTGTTACCGTGGCCGATATGTTGTGTTGTGTTGTGTTGTGTTATTCTACACTACGTAGGCGTACAAGCCTCGAATTTTAGGTCGGCGTCGTGAAGTCAGGGATGCCGGGCTGATATGTCCGTCATCGAAAAACTAGCATGTGGGAGTTATCTGTACGATGTAAACCGGGGTTTCAAATTGCATCTGCGGCAAGGCACGACGTCACTATTGTTTGATAGTACGCGGAAACAGCTGACGATGCACCGTGCTTATGCTTCCATATGTCCAAAAGTAGAGCACATATTGACCGAGATTTCGGCACCATGTTGGCAACTTCCTTCTGCAAAGCAAGATTATCGTGAAGAGAGAAAAAAAAAGACTCACAATGGCTTGTAAGTGATGTATTAAGGATCCCTCGTCGGCCGGAATCGGGATTCGGAGCACGGACAGTCGATCTAAGTAAGTTCCGCTCAGGACAAAGCCAACTAACTGGTGGGTACGGATTTCAACTTGACCCGTCTGTATCTCGATGTCTCTCATGTACCGCAAAGAATCAGCATGGAAAAAAAAAGAGTTGATGAGCTAAGTGGCTTCAATATTGTCCCACTAGGGCTGACCCACGTCCCATTGTTAGGAGATAGCTACGATATATGTAGTTATACCATGCCTAACATAGTAACTACCTTGGGATAAGTCTGATCCAAGAGCGTTAAATACGTTTATGCTAATGCTGTGATACCCAGTAATACCCTTTTCACCATCCAATTAATATCCTCGGGCGGTTTTAATACAGCAAAAGCCGACCCGCCGAGGGGGGAAATTGGGTCATTCCCGTCGGCGACCCTTCGCATGTGAAGCCTATGTAAATCTATTCCATACTACTATACACTACATAGGTAGTGTGGTATCATGTAGTAGCATATGCTAGGTAGGTACGCATAGTATTGCATCGCAAGGTTGCTTTTTTGTCTCCCACGTGAAAGGGATGTGTTATCCCACGCGGACGGTGGCTATCCAACTTTGCGGAGAGTGAAGATTATTATTTCGATTTGCCCACGGCGAGATCTTGCTACTTTCAAGGGGAACTCGACACAATCCTCCCTCCCTCCCCTTCTGGTGACACGGACGGTACAGGGCTAAACAGGGCTGCAGAGATCCCGATCATAAAATAACAGGGTTAATGCAATAAGAGCCTGCTGGATCTTGAAATTTAATGAGAAATGAGGGACTTTTGCCCCTGTTAGTTACTCCGTGAACGAAAACTTCAAATTTGAGTGAATTTTGAGAAAAATAAGGAAGAGGACGGGGCGGGTAAAAACGTAAGCTCGTGACATCGTGACATGGTATGAAAGAAGTTGCTACATAGTATGCTGTTTCGATCGAATGCATCAAAATGCTCGATCGTTATCGTGGGTCTTGCTAAGGTAACATTTTTCGGCCTAGGGGGGAAAGTTCTCCTTCGTCCTTCGGAGAGCGAAGCTTGATTCGCTAATGTAGTGGCCGAGCACCGAATAACCGGATCCGCTATTATGGGTTCCTGTGATCATTTTTATGGTGTTTTTATTTTGTTGTTTGTGTTTCCATAGAAAAGATTGATTCTAATTGATCGATTAATTACCTATTAACTTTTTTTCATAGTGTGCGAGCTGATCGATCGCCTTTTTTTTAAAAATTTTTCCAGCCACCCAACCCAAATCGAAACCTAGCAGCTCAAACCCTCCTTAACCGGATTCTTGGGTCTGGCATGTCTTGGTTCTTGTATATCATTTTATGCACCTTGGATGTACGTATGGATGTATCTTACCATGTATCTCACCCCATACAAGAGGTATGTCATCATATAATCTTCAGCACAATTTATCAATGCCGCGTGCCTGTTCCGTTATACTCCATGGCTCCATTTGGAAATGCTCAGGAGGTAGACTTACCTTATATGGAATTTATGTTACTGGGTTTTTACCGTATCCTGTTCGAATGCTTCACTCCGATTCGGCCGATGTATAAATCAGGACCCCCGGAGCCGATACGGCATTTCCAATTGTCCCATGGTACTGGACCGTATTTGGAAAGCTTGTTGTGGGTCCTAGGGGCGATCATATTCTAGTTCCCCACCCTTTCAATTGACCAATGAGGTTCAATCAGGATTCCCTTTTCTAGAATTGAGCTGAAATGTGCTGCACCTGCTGCATTTTACTGCATTTTGCTGCATCTTTTGCTCCGATGCTGCTCGCCGAATACATCCACTTTTAGCCAAAAGCGGAACCATTTTGCTTTTTTTCTTTGTTTCTTTTTTTTTTTTTTAAGGATCTGTGAAACTATCACTTACTACCATGGTATATTTTGTGCCACCATGTAATTTAGTCCAACTAACAAAATGGTGAGATCATCATTGCTTTATGATATTTGAATCGCAATAGGGGTAGAAGGACGTAGGACCCTCAAGTTTGAGGTTGGGTGAAGTCGACTACTTGGTAGGTTTCCCCGTTGCCACGCATTAGATGGTAAAGCTGAGTTGAACATGACAAGTGGTGGTTTTTAAAGAGGCAATTTGCACAAGACGATAGAAAAAAACCCACAATAGGATTCTCCGGATCTACCAGTCCTCTCCTTTGGGAACGCGCTAAACAGAGAGCGCCTCGCAGGGATGTTCGATAAACGATCCAACCTAGGGACGGGTTACCGCTTGTTACCTTGCATCAAGTCAGAGGTCGCTTAGAAGAGTTGAGTCTTGTGCTTGTTTACATACCAGCAATACATACTTAGATGCATATCTAAGTGGTTCCCATATGGAGTAGGAGGAAAAAAAGAGAAAATAGCAAGCTCGTAACGACTTGAATAGTAGACCTGATGAGGCGTCATTTCATCATAATGATGCTTCTTGTAAAGGGCAAAATAAATCAGATCATGACACTTCCAGTCGCTATTAGCGTGTTTTAGCAGAGCCTCAGGAGCTTCCTGGAGCTCTCGAGCGAATGCGAGCTACGTACGAAAATTATCTAGTAACTGTTAGTTAAGCATTGGAATTTGTAAATGTGCTTCACGCTAGAAACGGGCCAAGTATCTCCCGTCCTCTGGAATATCGCACTTCATAAACGTACCGAGGAATTTAATAAATGGGGCAATGCAACTATGTACATAGTTACGCCGTATTCGAGTTGAATTCGGGATCTGGACCAAGATCCTAAATTTGGCAATGAAGTAATTAGCCCTAAGAAACAACAAGAATAAAAATAACAACCGAAGATGCTGTTGGTAAAGTAGAGGAGAAGGGGGGAAAAAAGAATATTTAGTCCCTTGCGTACGTCAAGAATTGTGTTCCGCTGAGGTAACTTGTAACTCGGAGTTAGCGGGTTCGTTGTCGAGAAGATTTGAAAAGAGCGATGCGATGATGGGGGCAGCTTAAGGAGCTTAGGGAAGTTGAATACCGTGGGTGCATTAGTGACGGAGCGGTTGCAATCCGCTATGCAAGCTTGTGCAAACATCAGTTGATTTGGTAGGTAGATACCTAGGTACCTAGGTACTTACCCAGTGTACTTGCCATTAAAGCCAGCGACAAGGGGTTCGAAAGCCAAGCCTAGCAAGAGCTACCTAACAAGGGCCTACTAAGAAGTTACCAGGGTTTATGCTGCATTTGCATAACTAAGCCAGCTAAATGGCATAAGTCCGACTTACTTTTACCAACATTGGCCCGGTTCACGTTGTACGCTTACTGAGCCACTTTCATATGGCCGGTGACTTTTCGCGACTTTGGACTCCGATCCTCATGTAGACATATGTATCTGCTTGTCACTTTTTTTCTTATTCTTCTTTCTACCACTGATCCTTCACCCAGGTCCTATTCCACAAGCCAGCGTTACTTAGGAAGTAAGATACCTTAGTACCCGCAGATAATGGAGGAATCGTATCGTAACAAGCATCGCCCATCGCGGCATTACAAAAGCCCTACTTCCTTACGAACGGGAATTTTGAAAAGCTGAATACCTACCTGGTATAAGAGATAAAGGGTACCTTCAGCTCTGCGCCTTTACATCGTAAACCCGGATTTGTGTTACTTACAATCATATATACTCTCGCTCCTCGCCCATCACAACATCATCCCGTTCGACTTACACAACTCGAATAACTAGTAATATTACCATACATATATCACTTAGATCCCACATTAGAGAGAAACTTATGATATTATACATGACACCATACATGACACCATACATGATCTCGGTTCTTTGTTGCTCTTCACAGAATCAGCACACGACGGTACAAGAGAACTCGAGACACAAAGACGGTCACATATAATAATATATCTCATCACTGCCTACCTACCTACTTTACGATCCTAGGGAAGCAAGCCACCGAGAGGTCGTACGCATCATCCTGACACAAGCCATTACAAGCCATTGCCCATACAATCCCATAGGGAGTTTAGGTACCGTAACATAATATTCCAACGGGCTTCCGGGTTCCATCAAAGACACTTACAGTTACCAAAATCGACCAGTCAGCAACAAGTACAACGATATAAGTAGCAATAAAGTCACTAGCCCGTTTAGCCCGCACATTCGGACATAAAGCGCGGCCGACTCTTAAAGACCATCACCCTGGTCATTAATATTCCCTGGTCGAAATTCACTCGAGACTTGCTGGGTTCCCAAAATAAAGTTACCGGATCTAAACGGCAACATCACATAATCGTCACGCCCTTAAAAAGCTCGGTTCAGTCTACCACATTATTAATCCCAGTTCAAGAGTCACACATTTTATCAATCGAATTTCTCGAATAGTCCTTGGGCCCTTTTTAATCCTCTCTTTCCCCTCTTCTTACTGTTTGGTTTATTCACCTGGTCTTGGAATTGGATTCTAGCTTTTTAGCTTTTTGGTTTCCATAATTGGCCACTTATAGCAACACACTCCCGTATTGCTTATATATCAAGAGCCCCCCCAGTCCACTTACACACGCCTTACACAAATTCACCTGCGTAACATATTGCCCCCCCCTTTTGGTAGCACACAAGTGTCGCCTCGTTATCAGATCTTTTGAAATGGATAGTGGGATACCGACACCTCCTGTAGAGGAGAATATCAAACCGACGACGTCGAGGAGGAGTGCAACTTTTAGCAATAAGGCAGTCAAGCCTATACATCGAGGTGGAAAGCGAGCGGCCAGCCATTCCTCCCATTCTCCTACTCATGACCACCCGCCGCCACTATCACCACATGCTATTGACAATAGGCATAAGAGAGTATGGAAGGCGTGTGAAAGATGTAGGATGAAGAAGACCAAGGTTAGCTTTAGCATTCTCCTATTTAAGCTCAAGTCATAGTATCACTAACTTGATGCTGTAGTGTGACGGAGAGTTCCCGTGTAAGAGGTGTAAGGACGACGGGTTGGTATGCACAGCAGGTACCAGAAAAAAGACCGAATACAAACAATTACCCAGAGGGTATGACAACCAACCCCCTTACTTGAATAGTATGGAGAAGCTAATCGGAAAACAAGATACGCCGAGGTTTTGGAAAACACCCAATTCGCCTTAATTGCTACCGTCCACAAGCTGTATGCCATGGTTAGGAATGGGCAATCCTGGGACTTGGGGGAGCCGGAGCTTAATGATAGGGGTCAACCCGTCATTCATAATATCGCGACCAAGCTCGGATGCATTCGACCTAACGCAGACGCCGACCTACCGCCTCATTCTGTCTTCCCCGAGGACGAAGCGGGTCTAGCAAAGCTAGCAGCTGAATTAGATGTCCAGCAAAGAGAGAGGGAGAAAGAGACACATGCTACAGAACACCGATCGGAGACGGAGTCGAATTGCACGAGGACGGACCGCGCGAGCTCATCGGAGCTTGATCACTCAGATTTCGAGCAAGACTACAGGAAAGCAATATTGGGTAACCAGAACTTGCAAACCATGTCACCACAGAGCTTTACGTCATACGACGTCGATATGAAGACACTGCAATCCGATGTCGACACGACGAGTCTTTTCGCCGTCCAATCGCCTTCCGTCCCCATAGCTTTCCCGGCATGGGACATGAGCAGACCGAGCTCTATGGACTTGACACCGCAATACATGCAAGGCATGGACATGGATATGGCAGAAATGATGCTCAGCCAAGGACTAGTCGAATCCGAATTTGGCACGATCAAGCCTCACATGATACAATGTCCGAATCCAGAGGTTATGCTAGGAGTCGGAGATCCAATGATCTATTCTGGGTACAATATGGAATCATTACGATCATAACGACGATTAAGGGTTTAGGGTATACGGGAGTATGTAAGGAATATCTCACAACAACCTCGAAATGAGGGGGGTTCCGGAATTCTCTTCAACACTTATACACACACACATATATATGATTGCATGGCGTTGAACGGGTTGGCTGCAAGGGTGCATGCGCGACCCAGCTCTGGACTACAGAAAATACTGGGGAACAAGCGGTCGGGTTCCAAACGATAGACGAAGCCGGGCGGCTAAGAGAGAGAGAGAGAGAGAGAGAGCCATCTCGGCCATCGTTGTACTAACAACTGTGGTAGAGGGAAATGCATCTACGGCGTTGGCGGGTTTATTTCCAGCGTTATGTCCATAGCTCACACACATCGTTTTATTCGTTATTTTTTTCATGCCCCTCCTTGATGTTACATACTGAGGGGTGCGCTCTCCTTGTGGCCCGCCTCGGGTCGCGGCGGGCAACGAGTAATAACACAATGAGACCATGTTTTATGATATAGTCAAATCTTGCCTGATATTTCTTCTCTAGTGAGATTAGCTTTAGCTTTGTACGAATAAGTGAATTATGACCGAATGGGGGGGGGTCATGATGGTCAAATGTCTATTATTCCGAATTCGTGCGTCTTTGCGACGATTATCTCTCAAGAGAGAGGCGGAGATAAGAAGGGGCATGTTAGATGTTTCACAGGGGGGCATGTTTGATTCGTTTGTGTATTTGCTTTTATGATTCTATTAAACTGCCTAGGTTGGATATGAACTAAATATGATATAGGTGGCTTGTTTGTCCCCCTTCAACATGTCATGCGAGTCGGGGCTTGGCTGCCGTGTTTGCCCCGCGTCATCAACAATCGTGAACCATTCTTGAACCAATTTGAATCATCTGGGGGTCTACACGCACATACATATATTACTGGGGACAAGAGACAAGGGACGAGGGACGAGGGGATAGGGTTAGAGACGGAGACGGGGATGGGGATGGGGGATGGGGGTGGGATGAGGGAGAATGTGAATCGTCAACAATTTGCACAAACTACCAAATGTGACTTGCTTATTCAAATCCCATACATAAACCCATAACCCCAGGAATTATCAAGCCTAGCTAACTAACTACCCAAGGTATAATAAGCTGGCAACCTATGATTTCAAAGATTCGGCGCGAAACAAAGGCCGTTCCCGCCATTTCACTTACCTTTTGCTTACCCCAAAACGATTCCCCTGATCGCCTCAGCAATCCCCCCAAAATCCTATTACAGTAGTAAGTTGATAAGTCTACGTAAGCAGGCCACAGGTCAGTTACACTAGGCCAATCCTCAGTTTATTACTTTTCTTGGTTTCCCTCATCCCCATCCCCATCCCCATCGTAGGTTAGGAGGTACCTAGGCTAGGTAGACCGGGGAACGTGCGAGATCGATGCCTCGCTGTACCTCCATGTAAACCCAGGTAACTTATATAACAGGTAACTACATACATACACATACCTAGGTAGTCTAGGTAGTGTAGGAGGCATGTGGACTTTTGCGTGAAGCTCCGCCACGATGCCGCGAAATAACCTACACGGCATCCCTATTTTCAGCGCTGTCTGTTACGTATGGGCTGGGCTGGGCTGGACCGGGCCTCGTCTGGGCTATCGGGGCGGTCAAGGAATTTGCATTTTGCTCACGTATTCGTTTTCTTATATTTCCTATCGAGTCGGAGTCTCGTCTGGAGCAAATAAACTATCCGGGTGCGGGAACACACGGCCTCCGCATAAGTACCCGAACTTACACGTAACTACTGCAATGGAAGGTATCAGGATATCTTCAATATCCTTCACGGCTTTGTGATAATTGGGCGGTGATAAACCCACCAGCCCGCCCTATATCCTGTGTCTGTGCTGTCTGGACTAATAACAGCGGTACCGTCGCGGCGGTAGCACCCAATTCGTCATCAGCAACCCCCATCCAGGACCTGGTCCTACTACTATGTACACATAACTTTCGATCCGTAGAAGAGCTACGATGTATCTTTCTCTATTCATTCCCTTCTCCAACGAAATGGGGAACCGCAAGTTCCCCACGTGGACACAAATTATGCATGTAATTGAGTCGGTCAGGCACGGACGCCGACGATGCAAAATATAGCATAGGATAGGACAAAACCCTCCGACGCATAAAAAGATCGTTGCTGTTTGGGTAATTAATTAGGTAGTTAACTAAGTGTTTCTATCTACACTATTCCCCCCTTCCCACTAACTTCAACCTCAAGTTCGGGTTCGGGGTCCGAAGACCAGCGGGAAGCGGGATTGAGAAATGACCCGATCCCGGTGGATTTTTACTGGGCTGATCTGAGTGCCCACGCTTTTTTTTTTCTTCGTCTTTCTAGTATTAGGCCAAGTTGCCCAGCGGTCAACTAGTAAGAACGGTGCCTGGTTTTTAGCTGAAGATTCTTACGGCCAATGACGATGATTCACAACGATGCCAATGCGTGTAATTATATGAAACTAATATATCCCTAGGAATGAGCATTATGCCATGTACACACGTGTGTGTGCGTCTGTGTGTCTCTTGTGTTTTGTTTTTGTGTGGGCTTGAAACTACAAGTAGAAAAAAATTGTAGTAATCTCGGACGGGTAAGGCTCGTCTCGGACCCGATCATCATCGTAATTCTTTATCAATCCCCGAGAGAAGACATGAGGAGGAAGATCTTATCTGGGGATCTAGACGTGCATAAAACATAAAACTAGAACTTAAACAAGAATTGCACGCACGCACGTCTAATCCCTCCGACGATATATAGTAACCCTGTAGCCTATAGGCCTGTATGTGATATGCGATATACGATACACATTATTCGGCTCCCCATCCCTTAGGTTCATTATATTATTATCAACAACCCTACGCAACTTTACTTTCGTTGAATCGTACGCGATTCTACACGACGGGCTCTTATGAAGCGACACACCCCCTCGCCACTCTCGCTCTCCTGTTTTATGCGCGAGGGTTATGCCCGCGCTTACGGCTCCTATCAACCCCTTGCGTCGATCGGCCACTGGATGCTACGTAGAAAATATACACTACACTATGTACACACGGCCACAAGTGATTACCAATTATTACCACGGACGTAACTCCATGGAGACACGGAGTATTCTAGCTCGGCTCACTACCGACTCCCCCCTAGTACGTAGGGACTAAGCTTCTTCAAGCGTTAACGAAGAAATAGTCAAGTAAGGCTAAAAGCTAAGATATTAGGTTAATAAGAACGTACAGGCAAGCTTACATATCCCACTCGCCCATGTGTCAAGGCGCTATAGACCAGGTAGAAGAAATTCTCCTCGTCATGACAAATTGTGAAATCATGCTAAACCGCGGCACAAAGCTTCCTAATAAGACGAATAGTTCCATCCCCTAAGAGCAAACTACTGCCGGGCTCATACTAGTCGGCTAACCTAGTCAGATCAGATATGTATATCTCGGCCTGATGAATCATCAGACCCTAGCACCGGGTACGGGTTTATCTCACGCGCCACTTTGCGGAGCCGATGCGGACGAGTCTAGTCTTTTAGCATGTCTTGAATTAGTATACGATCATGGTTTAGTTAGTTAGTAATGGCGCGTACGGAACTTCGTCCGCCACGGAGTTTTCGACGTTGTTCACTTACACATCACGTCTTTCTTGGTAGGAAAAAAAAAAAAAACGGTCCTCGTTGCTATCTTTGCATTACCTGCCCAGGGCTACATACGTACCTAGGTAGGTACTTACAACATATTTGGACCGAGAGTTTGGACCGAGAGTTTGGCTTGTTTGTGGGTAAGGTGACTAAAGAGGGAGGTCCGCAGAAACACCACAAGGGAAATATGGGAATAGGGCGGGAATATCAGCTCCCTATGGGTTCACAACAAGAATACATACCAAGCTGGCGGGGAATAATTCCCGACTAAACTTGGGTCCCTGACCAGATTAGGATTGTCTAATTCTGAAAAGAAATACTATACTAACTATGGTAGTTATGCGGTTGGAAGTTTATTAGCTAAGAGAAGACAAATGCTTATGATAATATCCGCTATAATATTCCGCTCTGCTATCAGTCAGTCAGTCAGTCAGTCAATATTCGAAGAGGGGTTATTAATGATGAATAATTACACTTGTTATACAAGCCCCCCTCGTGCTACTGATGGAAACTCACATCACTACTAAGCCTTGATTTTATCTACATACTTACCTAGACACCAAGTACTGTAACCTGCTGATTCCAAATGATGATAAGACCACCAAGCTAAGCTAAGCTACCATGTTTGCTAGGTATCCCATACCCATCTCGACACCTTTAACGTCGATCTATCTATCTATCTATCTCTATCACAGCAAAGAGATCACGTTCCCCTCACACCGACTTCACACACACACACACACACACACACACACACACACACAAAGTATACAAGCACATAAGCACCGTAAATGACATACACCAGGACTTAAAGCCAACCTATCTCCACACCCATCACCCGCAAGGCCTTTTCCGCTAGTCAATTCCCAACGACACGGCTCTGGGATCCCCCCCCTTTTTTCTCTACCGCGCTCTTGGTGCCAAGGCGGACCTTCCCCGTCGCACAACTCCCAAAAGCCAAGATCCGCATCAGGAATCACGCCGCTAGGACAGGACGCTTGGAATCCCCCCCTTCCTACGCAAGCCCTCGTTCCCAGTTCCAATGGAGAAAGGGCGCGTTTGCGATTAATCAATCGATCGAAAACCAGGTCAAGCCGGGTCGTGTCGCTTCCATTAGGTACCTACCTACCTAACCTATCCCACGCCAGCCGCCCTGCCTGACTGCAACCAAAGACCCAACGCGACGATGCGCTGCAGCGCTGCACCGGCGATAACCCGCCCCCTATCTCCGGCAGCCCCAGCAAGCCCCATCCTGAACTGGCCATGCGGCGCCGACAAGGCTCCGCGGGATGCGCACGCACCGTGCCTGATGGAGCGAATCCGCGCGTTGCACCAAATCGGCGATATCCAGCTCAGCCCTGGCTTATACCCGAAAACCTGCCCACGCGGGTAATACTCCCAGTAGTAGTGACGGGGAGGGGACTCTGGACCACCAAGGTAAAACGCCCGCCACCTGGATAGACAGGCGCATGCTGCGTGACTTGGGCTTGTCTGTTGGGCGTAAGGCAGCTATGCTGCTACCTACGGGGTAGTATCGTAGGCAGCGGAGAGACAACGTAGGATCGCCATGAGATACGTAGATGTATGTGGGATGAGCGAGCGAGTGATTCGTGATATGGTTAGGGTACTGCCCTAGACGGGATTCCAAATATCTGGTAAGGGAGGATTTGACGGACTTATAGGTACTTGATAGTTACTGGCCAAGTACTTTTCGATAGCTATAGTTAATATTATACAATTTTATACACGAGTCCTAGCACTAATGTAAGGTTATTAGTTGCTTCTTCTATGTTAGCTATTCTTAAGTCTGAACATGATACCCACTTCATCGAAGATATATCCATGAGCGAGTAGTCTCTATGTAGGGGATTGACAATAAAGACTCATTCTCTTTAGGAATCCTAAGATCTGGGAAACTCTGTTTAAGTATACGGTTTCTGATACTTCGGCGTACCATTAACTTGATATATATTATACTAACTATGGCAAAAGGTGCTTTAGATAAATGGGTAGGTAGGTGGGTGTATGCAACTATAAGGGTTTCAGAACCAGCTGGGGAGTTTCCTAAGAGTACATTTGAAGATACACTGCATATCTCTTATATTAAATTAGGGTTAAATAATATCTCTACTGGTGGACGGTGGAAGAAACTGCTGGATCGAAAAGAGCATGCGAAGCAGCTGAATCTATAGTGGCCCATAGCACTATCAACCGACTTCAACCATCTCGAGGCTTGCCGTGTCTAAACCATCACCTACGTAGGTGCCGCGTTCGTAGTACCTACCTACATACGCGGGCGGCAACGTCTCGGCGAATATATAACGGCTTTCTATTTCCACGGTTTATCCACGTGAGGCCTCCTTAGACCAACAGCATGGCATACCCGAGTCCGACTCGCCTCCATCGGCTGATACTACCGTTCCTTTAATTTCGATCTTCATCGTCCGTGAACTGACTATTTAGCTTTGCAGCTTTCCCTCCCTACCAGGCTGCGAGACATTTTGCTCTGTAAACCCATACTATAATCTCTGCAAGCAGGAAAAAATCCCGGAACTCTATCGTGTTGTTGTCTCGGGCCTACGGCCTCCAGGGTCCAGATTTCTGCTGTCGCTAAGACAAGTCATTTCAGGAGAAATAATAGTATTGCGACTAAGTCTGCCGCAAACACTGACGTAGTCGCCGCGTCGTAGGACAAGGGCTCGCTTCGGCCGCATCTAGGTGTCTTGATTCACGGCCCTGTTTTGGGGCCGCGGCTGGCGTAAACGGTCGTGCAGGGTGCGTCGCGTGTATATCGCGAGCCTGGCTTTGGGAGAGATGTGACTACGAGTGAGGCTGAGGGTTGTACTAGCCTGTCTAGCTTTTCATTGATCGAAGACCTTGTGTTCCTATATCAAAATTGCTTAGTGATGCGCTTCGAAGGCGCTCTGGCAATAGAAATATATAATGGATAGATCTCCCATAGTGGAGGAGCTTTTTCCTGCTATCGTGTACACATAAGCCATTCATTATATTTGAGATTAGACGTGCTGTTTATATACCTACTTCATATACTCACCCATTCCGTTCTTTACCAAAGATGTCTGTCATCGTGTCAACCCAGCTAGCCAGCTGGATCTTATATCTGTTCATACTCACCGTCCGTGCCCAGCCCGACTGTAAACACGACGAGTATGTCTCCAGTATCGAAGTAATCCTGGGAGAAGAGCACTAATCAGCTGAAAGTTGTTATAATGCGCTTTTTCGTTGCGACTCTCCGCTCGCCCTTGCGGAAGCTTTAAACTATTGCGCGACTGTCGGGCACTACGGTGCGACTGACTATCCAGCATTCGCAACTGCTGCAGTAAGTATTATAGCGGCTCTATCGCTCCATATTACCCTTTATTGATGGACTGGGCGTGCGAACCGCTTATGCGAGACGTCTTATAAGCCCCTATGGGGACTTATAACGGTGAATAATTGTTGACTTCAAGTATTGTAGTGCGGTAATACTAACAAGCGAGCCTATATCTCAGCTTGTCAATGTGGCGTTGCTTGCCCTTCTCTTCAGCCCGCTACGGTGTCTTCCAGCACTACTGTATTGACTCTGACGACGCTTACTACCTCAACCATCGCGCCAGGAGGTGGTCAGTCATCACCCGGCTTTTCCATACCTGCCACACCTGCCACACTCATTAGCTCTGACAGTGTCCGCGAGACTAGTGCTTCTTCTTCTGGTGTATTTAGTTCTGCGATATCAGGCAACCCGAGCCTTGGATCCTCGGCCTCACAGGGGTCATCGTTGTCAATAGTCATGACATCAAGCAATTCTGGAAGCTACCCATCGTCTAAAGACACGGCCTTGAGTACGCGAGTGACGGTTTCTGATCCTGAATCGGCACTGACCGCTCCCGTTTCGCCGACTACGACTTCACTTTCTACGACGTCGGTTTCGGATGGACCCTTATCTATTCCCTTGAATACCTCTAGCGCATTGTCAAGCACGTCCTCGGATCTTTCCGGAGGGGAGTCGTCCGGAACGCTGTTGACAGTCACGTCGTATGGTTCCCATCCAGCCACAATCTCATCGAGTTTTACCGTAAGTAGCAGCTCGGCTCTCTGGACGAATACGTCTCGGACTTCGGGCGTTGGATTCCCTACTTCGGCCAACATTAGTACGGCGTCTTCAACTTTGTTAGATCAGGCCTCGACATCGGCTTCGTCGTCGATTGGAACGTCTTCGTCCGGTGATCCTATTGGTGGTAACTCGACGGTGTCGTTTAACTCCGCTACGGATGCCTCGATTCCATTACCTCGTCCGACTTCGATTGATACAACGTGTACGTCGACTCCCACACCGACTCCGTCGACTCCCTGCCATAGCTCCTTTTCCTATTTTCCTAATTCGACGGCAACACACAATCCTGCTCCAAGCGTCACCAAAGACGTGATATCCGCCTCGGCTTTCGGCGTGTCTTCGTGGCCATCGCTAAACCATACGTCGTCGAGTACGCTATCAACTTCGAAGTCCAGCGCATCCCCATCCTGTACCAGCTCCTCCAGTTCCAAGATGATCGAGAACGGCGACTTCGAGCGGGGTTTGTCACCGTGGAGTATCGACATGGTGGATATTATGTCGACGAGCTACTCAGTAGCGCGGCCCGGAGCCAACGGGTCATGCGGCGCGTTTCACGTCCATATGCGACGGAACTCACAGACGGATGACCTACGGGCAAACCTACGGCTCGTAAGCCCTCTGATCTCGCCGCCGGCCCAACCGGGAGCGTCATGGGCCGTGTCGTTCTGGGTACGATTCGGCAGCGGGCGCGCCACGAACTCATACGTCAACTTGTTTGCTAACGGAGAGGTGGCACACCGTGTAGATGCTGCGGATGAGGGAGCCACTAACTGGACACGAGTCGAGTTTCCTTATACCACGGCGTCCACCGATCATATGCTCCAGCTTGTCTTCTCGTTTGCGCTGGGCAACGCGCCGTACAACGACGTATGGATTGATAAGGTGGCCATGGATGTGAAAGCCATCAATTCGACACCGGTGGGACAGGGATTTGCCGTCGCAACTTCGAAGGCTTATGCCTCTTGAGGAGATAGGCTGCCTATACAAGTCGTCCTTGTATCATCTGGCTGGAAATAAAACTGTGCAGTAGATTCCAAGTATCACGTAGATTAGAAGGATGAGGTCCTAGGAAGTTAGAGTCATGTTATATTTCCTTGATGTATCAGATATAGAGGTATCATATAATTTCCGGGAATATACAACCTTTTGGGATTTTAAGGGAACCCCATATTATTGGTTCTTACATTCAAGTCCGTAAGAACGAGGTCCAACTTGACTGAGTAGAGTTGAAAGAGAAACGAAACGAAACTTAGGAGAAGGTATGAACTTGGGGGGGGATGAGGTAGGTACATTGTGCTCGGTGGAGCTTTCTCGGCAGCTTCGGGGTCTACATACGGGTCTACAAACACGGGTGTTGTGGCTTGTATTAATTATGAGGTATCCACGGTAGGAGCTACCCCACATCTTAGTATACGTACCTACCGGGTACAATACCTATGTAGACCTAACCCACTTACATCATGCTTGGTAGCACCTAACTAAAGCTTGCATTACTAAGGGCTGTTTGCACCTACCCTGGTACTTTGGGTATACCTGGTATTGTACAATACCAACTAACAGGTGTAGGTGCCTACCTAGGCTGCGCAGCTGAAGAATTTCAATATTTGTGGTGGGGGGTATTTAGGTATTATTTTTCGGTACATCTTTCCCATCTACCATCTGCTACCGTAGCTTTCTTTACCTGTCATTTTCCAACATCCAAGTTCTTTCCGAATTCTTCCATATCTTTGGAGACCAAGATTTCTTGTTATTTTTTATTTTTTTCTTGTTGCGAGTCATACGCAAATGCACTCCTGGGTAGATTTCGCCCGTGAGAGCCGCCTGGATTTCCACTAAAACTGCCACTAGGCCCATCAACCCCTCAGAGCCTTACTATTGCGAGGCAAGCTACAGGTAACGTAAAAAGCTCGTGAGAGCTGGGGTGAATCGGTGTATGGAACTCCAAGGCAGATGTGTCTATATACCCGAATGCGTTACCGAAACACCTGTCATAGGAAAAAGTATTAGTCAACTGTGTTCAACTTCGCGACTAGCAACCTCTCACTTCCTCTTCTTCTTTCTTCACTTACCCATTGGACATCCAACCTTCAAGCTCCCGCGTGATTTTGTTAGTCAAATTAGTTCAAGATGATGTCAGCACAGCTCCAGCAGCCTGAGAAGGCCGGAGCGAAGTTACCGGCTACAGAGAACGGCTCGAGTAACACAGTTATCTCGTCTGGCGCAGGACAGCCCATGCCTACCGAGCTCAAACCACTCAACCCACTCCGGAACCGTGTTCTAGATAGCAAAAGTCCCTACGTACGAGCGCATGCCGATAGTCTTGTCGCTTGGCAACTTCTGGACGACGATGCGATCAGTCGAGCGAAGAAGGAGAACAAATTGATATTCCTTAGTATCGGGTTCCTCGCATCTCATTGTACGTTGGTCCATAGCTAGGTAGTATTAGAGATAGACAATGCTAATCTGCTACCAGACTGTCACATTACGAAGCAAGAGTCGTTTTCTAACCCCAAAGTCGCGTCTCTACTCAATGAGAGTTTTGTTCCTATTATAATCGATCGTGAGGAACGACCCGACATCGATAACATATACATGAGTTATAATCAGTCTCTCAGTGGGAGTGGGGGTTGGCCCTTGAATGTTTTCCTCACTCCGGAGCTGGAACCTGTTTTCAGTGGGACCTATTGGGCTGCACCTGGTGTTCAGGACGATGGAGGGGTGGAAAATGACGGGGTTGAGAAACCCCTCGATTGGCTTATCGTTATTAAGAAGGTCCTCGCCTCGTGGTTGGACGAAGAGCCTCGTGTTCGCGAAGAGGCGAAAAAGATGGTGGTCGAATTGAGTCACCTCTCGGCAGAAGGCACCCTGAACCACACAGGGAATGATTTCCTGCAGTCTACCTCTTCTACTCAAGTAGAAACATCTACTTCAAGTTCTGATCATCCCCGTGAAGTCTATGGTGAAGTCGACTTGGACCAGATCGAGGAGGCATACGAACGAATCACAAGAACTTTTGATCCTATGTTCGGTGGTTTCGGCCTCGAGAATAAGTTTTTAACTCCAGCAAAGCTCTCGTTACTTCTGAGAGCTACTCGATTCCCAAAAGTCGTCCAAGATGTAGTTGGACCGAACGACTGTAAATACATTAGTGGCATGGGCTTGCATACTCTTAGAAGGATTGCTAATGGTGCGGTACATGATCACATTGGGGGCGGTTTCCACCGTTACTCCATCACAAGGGACTGGTCATTGCCAGCCTTTGAGAAGATGTTGATAGACAACGCCCTACTCCTTGGTCTTTTCTTGGATGCTTGGCTTACTTCTGGAGGTACTAGAGATGGTGAATTTGCTGATGTGGTAACTGAAGTTGCCGATTACATCGTGAGTGATAGAATGCTGTCGTCGAAGGGTGGATTTTTCACGAGCGAGGCAGCGGATTCATATAACCGAAAGGGAGATAAAGTGATGCAGAATGGTGCGTATTACTTGTGGACGAGAAAAGAGTTCGACGCCATTGTTGGTGACGAACAAGATAGCGCGATTGCGGCTGCGTATTGGAACGTCCAGGAACACGGAAACGTCGACCGCGAATACGACCCCCACGATGAATTCCTCAACCAAAATGTCCTTCATATTGTTAAGAACTCTACGAGGCTAAGTAAGCAGCTCGGAATTTCAGAACGTGAAGTTGATCAGCGCATCAGAGCCGCCAAGGCGAAGCTACGTTCTCACCGACAAAAAGAACGAGTTCATCCAGAAATCGACACAAAGATTGTCACAGCATACAATGGCATGGCTATTGCTGCTTTGGCACGAACTGCTTCGGCGCTGATTAGTACCGAGTTTGGTTCATCCCGACAAGGAAAAAAGTATTTGGAGGTGGCTAAGAATGCGGCTCGGTTTATCAGGAACGAACTCTGGGATAACAACAAGAAAATGCTCTACAGAGTATACTCTGAAGGCCAAGCGTATATCGAGGCATTTGCGGAGGACTACGCCTTGCTGATCGAGGGGCTCATCGAACTCTACGAAGCTACTACTGAAGAGTCGTGGCTCGAATGGGCCGACGAGTTACAACAACGTCAAATCAAACTTTTCTACGATACCCCTACACCAGCACCTACGACGGCAAACGCTAGATGCGGTGCCTTCTACTCTACGGCCTTGGGTGCGCCGTATACGCTGCTCCGTATCAAGGACGCTATGGATACTTCTCAACCTTCTGTCAACGCAGTGTCCGTATCGAATCTATTCAGGCTAGGTGGACTCTTAGGCGATGAGAATTATACCTATCTTGCAAAGGAAAGCGCCAATGCTTTTGGTGTGGAGATGCTAGAGCATCCGAATCTGTTCCCTGGTTTGCTATGCGGAATCATTCCCTGGAAACTAGGCGGCCAGCATTGGCTGGCAGTTGGTGAGAATCCCGGGTCGGAGCAATTAAAGGCATTCTACAAAGCTCCCCGCGCTGCCTTATTCACACTTCGATATCACACCCCGGGCAAATCAGACACCTGGATTAGCAAACGAGATTGCCGAGTCTCAGCCTTCCCACAAGAACGGGGTTTGTACAATAGGTCCCCGAACGGCACGTACCGAAAACTAGGACGTAATGATCTTCTGGTCGACCCGGATCACGAATAGATATTTCACAGTCGGATTTCTCAACGGAAAATATTGCACACGAAAATGGTGGACGGCGCATCTAGAGGTACACGCATGAAATGACGACTTCTCCTTTTTCGTCTTTGGTGGGGGGCACGGATTGAGGTATATACCAGGAGGCGTCTACGGTATAAGGCTTAACGGGGAATGGTTCACGTGTGCATGTTTGTGTATGTCTATATTTTCTTTCTGTTCTTCTGCATTGCTTGGCGATTCATTGCATATGTGTCGAGGTTTGGGAGGGGATTATAACGATGACAATAATGATCAGGAGGGAGTCTTGTACATTTGCATGGAACGGACGTTAGTTTAAATGTTTGTTGCGTTATAGTTTGAGTGTTCTTGTGATGGCGCGTGTGATTTGAGACTGGTCTTTTGAGCAGTGAGTTGCGGTGACTTTAAGGAGGTTGATTATCTGGGGCCATGATGCAATATCAAAAAAGGGATATGAATGCTTGGCGTTATCGCCGAGGTTACCCAGGAGGCATGTTTTAACAAAGGGATGGGTACATGAGTGTAAAGGAACTCTCCGCAATATGCTATTTCTCTCCTCGCTCTTTCGATGTCGATGTCGACGCCTAGTATTCTACCAAACCATGAACCGACCGTTCGTCGAGTTCTTGTTCTTGTTCTTGTACTGTTGATGTATTAAGTAGCCTCAAGCAGTTTTTAGCTTTAACAATTACGCGTGCGAATTATTTGAAATAGCGCTCTCCTGGTGATTGGACTAATTGTAGTTGAAGCTTTGATATTGAATTCAAAACATCCAGAATAGTGAATAATGCCATTGCGGTTCTTACAGGTCTATGTCGGTTTTTCCTTTTTTCTCCTTTTTTAAAAAAGGAGACCGAGGTTTAGTCTTATTATATTACGAGCTAGTAATACGCGATATTTCTCAGCCTCTAGTCGTGGAATATATGAGGCATATATTAAAAAAAAATACTCAAGGCATTTCTTCGACAACGCTGGTTATACGTAATGGGCAACTCCCGCCAAGGTGGGTATGTATACCTAGATTTATCGCTTAATATTTCAATACTATATCTCAAGTACTAATTAAACACGCGCACGGCCATAATCACAAACTTAATAGTTTTTACGCGTTTTTTGGTCTTGATATTGTAAGGGGGTATCTATTCTACGGTATCGAACCGTAGATGCAGTGTGAATTCTTCGTTCTCCCGGACGGAAAGATAGGGGATGTTGTGTCGTTTGCTTTGTTCTTCAGAGACAGACAGCCGATAACTCCAAGTGCTGATGCAAGTCTTCTCTCTCATATACCCCTCTTCCTCCAAAATAATTTCCTTGTCCTGGTAGTTCCCTTGCTCTGCTGCCGCTGCCGCTGCCGCTTCCCCCTTTCCTTATCCGCCTCCCTTCGCCTCCCGCTTCCTAGACACCGACGCGGCTTCCTCCTTATTTTATAAGGAGGTGTTATACAAATGAAAAGAGGAGCCCTGTGAATCCGCTAGAGGCCATGATGCATTCATTGCTCTTTAAATTGAGCGCTATGTCGGTGCTCTCCATGGTCTGCCATATTCGAATCGTTCACATCGGATGAATGTCCTCATCACTGTCAACTACATACAACCCGATCATGGACTCTTTCATCATCGTATTGTATCCATAGCACCATCAGTATCTCCCATCATGTCTTAGTGGCACCGCCTCCAGCCGTCGGCTTCCTATTCATTAGATTACCGAAGAACTTGGCCAACGTGTCCGTATCTGGTGGCCCTCCTCCCTCATCAAGCTGAGGCCCATCGTCTAAGTGAGACTCGGAGGATTGTCCGTAAGCTTGGCGGTCCTGTTGGCAAATTAGTAACAGTTATGATTTCTGAGCGTGGATGGAAATCTACCTTAAGCCGCTGCACCATATCGTCAGCATCCACTTGAATACCACCCATGTTAAACTGCACTGGTCCGATATGGTCGCTGATCATATCATCGCTGTGCTCTCGTGCAAACGTGTTGTGGTGGTTTCTGCCCGCCTTTTCGTCCGACTTCTTCTGTTGCTCGAGTCGCTCTAATTGGTTGGCAAGGAATGCTTGCGTGTCAACTGAAGGAACTTCCAATTTACTCGTATCCTGGTTTACTTGGGCTAATTGTAAAGCGTCCAGGCTCGTGTCCTGGACCTGTTCTTCGTAAAGTGCGACGGAAGATCCTTCCGGCTCGCCTGACTCGTCTGTGTCTCCACCGACTTGGTGGCTGGCCTCCTGTATCTCTTTTGCCTTTGACGTAGGGAAAGGCTGGTCGAGGTCTATTGACCAGCCTTCGCTAACCCTCTCGACGTCGAATCCATCCCGTAACACCCGGATTTTGCCCCACGAGTCCCAGTTAGGGGGCACCACAATCTTGTCCCGGTCAATAACATTAGCTTTCAGAGAGCCACGCTTCAGTAACGAGTGAATCCCGAGACTGGCGTGAACAAGACTTTGTAGCGGCGACGGCATCGACGGTGTTGTGTAAATAAGAGAGGCGCCGTCTAGTTACGAGTTAGCGAGACTATGGCGGCAAGTCTAGTACTGGGGACATACGCCTTAGCAAAACCGTTCTTAGATATTGAAGTACGAGATCAAATTTCTCTTCCTTCCATGCCTGTGTCTTTTCCAAGTAGTCTATTTTTTCGGACTGGCGGCAATAGTTAGCGCTGTACTTGTGAATAGGATAAGTGCAACTCACATTCTGGCATACGACGCAAAGCGGTAGGCCTAAACCGTCTTCCCACTCTCCTGGCCCAAGTGGTAACGCAACATCCCCTTCTGCCGCAACTGCGCCGGTACCGTCTAGATTTACGGACCCGCCCGTTCGCCCGCGGTCTCTCCAGCCGATCATCACCTCCTCCATCGTCTCTTTGCACTCCGGACTAAGGGACCTGATAACGGTGCGCAACAGCAACAGCCATTCTCGAAGTTGGCGCATCCATAACCAAGGCTGGGACCAGTCGAGTAGTATTACTATTAATGTATTTGCAATCGATTGCGGAGTCAAAAGCGGTTGAATGAGCGAAGTAAACGAAGGCGATGGACTGCTAAGTAAGTAAAGCGATATGCGTGCTAAAAAGTCTGGTTTGGGTCAGCGCAGAATACTTGATTACAGCGAAGCCTGATAGACTGACCCTCCTGATCCGCGTCCAACACGTTATAATATGTATATCCAAGAGCGAAACTATTGGCTATTGGGGGAGTCTTTTGATTATTTCGATCTATACCCTTGCGTCCTTCGTTACTAGATAGGGCTTCGAGGAAGTCTCGTTGCGAATCTACGGTGCCCCCTGAGATGTTGTTAGTCGCCCCCTTTATGCCTAGCGATTCGGGGAAGCTCGTTCATACCGAGAACTAGCAAGTTCTTCTCCGGTAACCTCTTGCCGCTGGCGACGGAGTCGAGCATAGAGCTCCACATGTCCTTCTTTTGGTCATCCTTCTTCCCCTCCGAACCGGTACCGACCGAAGTAGTCGTATACGTGGAGAACCGGTTCGAATTGGCCGTCATATTTGATTATAGTTGATTGTTGGTAGCATTGGAAGAGATATAAATGCGCCTGTGGGTAGCCGTCGACGTAATCCGGTCCAAGTTGCGATTAACTACCTAGGTATCAGACCCTTATAACGCGTCTTAAGGTCGATTTTTAACCGAATCGCGTTGAAAAATTACCAAGACTTTTTTATACTTTCTTTTTCTTTTTCTCTTCTTTTTCTCTTCTTTTTCTTGATTTTTTTTTATTCAACAAAATGAGACGACTGGAGGAGATTAAGGGGTGGGGTTCTTAAAGTATAAACAAATGACCTCAATAAGTGAGATAGTTCAGTTTAATCGGTCTCCTGCTTCGTGGTCGGTTTCTTTTTGACCATAAAAAACATGTACTTAGCTACATGTCACTTCCGTTCCCCTTGAAGCTCCAGACATTTGATTAACAGAGGCCTGGATTCACTATCACTGGGCTGTTTTAGTGGACCCTCTGGCTCTTACGGTCCGACGTTTCCCCAGTACAAGGATTCCGCTTTAGGGGTTTCACACGCTGAAGCACCTGCAGCTACCTAAGGTACGACATCAAAGGGTACCTGAGATGTTGTTCGCCGAGCTAAATTACGTGGAGACTGGCCCATTTAGGCTTAGACTAGGTTTTGCATGCTCTATGTAGTATCTGTCTAGGTAGGTACAAAAGTCGGTAAGGTACCTCTTTATCTCATGTTTAGAGCTCTAACCTTGGAAAAAGTATGATGACAGCATTCTCCTTATCGTTTTATTATTAATAATCCCCGTCATTGATTCAGCCTTGCAGCTGAAGCTTCTTAACTTATCAGTACTTTCTTACTATTACGCAGCCTTCTTAAGCCGCTGCTTATTCTTGTGTTATTACCCTTAAATTTTGTTGGAATAATAGTAATCGAATGCGACATTATGAATCAGATACGCGCTATCCAAGCGCTCAACAAACGCGAAATTGAAAATGGAGTGTAAGTTCTTTGTTCCTCCGAGTCGTATTTCAAGACTCTTTATACTAATAGCAAGGCAGATCGCCGGAAGCTTCCTGGCATACCGATTACCGCGACACCGCCTTCGTCAACTTTGGTGGTCTGCCGTACGAATTGTCCGAGGGCGATATCATTACGATATTTTCGCAATATGGAGAGCCCGTGTTTTTAAAGCTCGCGCGAGACAAGGAAACAGGCAAGAGCAAAGGATTCGGATGGCTTAAGTACGAGGACCAGCGGAGTACGGATCTAGCCGTGGACAACTTAGGAGGTGCTGAGATCAATGGCCGTCTGATCAGAGTCGATCATGCCCGGTATAAGCCCCGCGACGATGAAGACCCCGAGGAGTTTAAAGTTGGCTGGGAAGACATCATGCGCCGCGAAAAGGCAGCCAAGGGCGAGGATGTGGATATGGAAGACGTCAGCGAGGAAGAAGAGGAGAGACGCCCGATGATCAAGGAGGAAATAGAGCTAGCGAAGCTCATTGAAGAACACGACGAAGACGATCCTATGAAAGGCTTCTTGATCGAAGAGAAGAAGAAAGAAGTCGAATTGGCACTAAGGAAGGAGAGTGGGCGCAAAGAAAAGAGAGATAGGAAAGATAAGCATCGACATCATCACCATCACCATTCCCATAGATCCAGGAGAGAGGATCGAGACGACGAAGAGCGCGATCGTCACAGGAAATCTAGGCGAGATGAAACACCAGTTGGAAAAGGTAGTCGAGAACGAGATGAGAGCCCCCCGAGGCGAAGGACCGATTCTAGAGATGGTGGACGAAAAAGGCGGGAGGACGACCGTGATCGCGATCGACATCGTGATAGGGAACGGAGAGACCGAGGCGACAAGGATAGGCGTGAGAAACGTTCCCACCGCTACGATGATGAGGACAGAGACAAGGACGGAGAACGCAAAAGTAGACGTAGTAGAAGCAGGTCTCCGCGTTCATATAGAGATTGACGTAACTGTCTAATCGCAATAAAGATACCCCCATAAGTCAACGCTAGCTTGATAGTCTTGCCGGCCCGTATCCTAGTGCAACATGATTTCTAACGCCACCTTTGACCGACCACATAACGCCTGGCCCGTGAGAATCCATATACTCCACGCCGCTTTCCCGTAACCATATCAAATCAATACCTCTAGAATGGTGTCTAGGAATTCACCTAAGTTCCTGTTATCCTACTGCTCGTATTAGGAGCATTGCCCTCGTAAAAATCCCTGAGTTCGTCCTAATTCCCTAGATATTTCTTCCAGCCTTCTCTAACGAGCACGGACCTGCCACCTTCACCCTCTCTAAGAACGAACTTTTCCCAGCGGGCATCTTGCCCAGCCCCGACGACGATTAAGGTCGATTCGTCTATCCAACCAATAACTCCCTTCACTGGTCTACTAGTTCCCAGTACTGTGTTTTCCCCTGATGAATTTTGAGGACCGGGAAGAAGGGGCTCTTCCCCGATTTCAAAAGGGGCGGAAGTAAAGGAGTAGGTGTCAGCAAATGGACCAAATGGTATATTACTAAGGATCCCCCATTTATTCCTCGCTTCTGCGTTAGGGCTACCGCTGCTGGCAACTGGAGGTGGCGTATGCAGTTGATTACGCGGATTGGGCACATCGAAGATGTGTAAGCTGCCTTTATCCGAAGTACAAGCCAGCATGTTCCCTGATGGGCTGAAGCGTAACGAGTATATACTAGCAGATTCAGTACCCCGACGTCGCTCCGCAAGCTTTGCGCCCCTACTGGTGGAGAAAATGCGAATTATTGTACCCTATATATAGTTGGTTAGCATAGCAAATTAGTCTAATGTTATTATATTTACCTACCTTTTCGCTCGCTGTCGCAAGTAAATCCCCGTCAGAGCTTAGTTGCAACGCCCTTAGGCCCGAGGTATGCGCAGGAATTATGCTAACGGTGCCGGTTTCGAATTGTATAACGTGGACTTGGCCGGACGTCCTGCCGGGGAAAACCAGATATTTCTCTGTTAGACAACAAAGACCGAGAAGATTTGATGTAGTCTCATATATAGCCAGTGGCGTAGGAGGCTTTTGAAAAGCGTATAACCGTACGCTGTTCTGCAGAACGACGGCTATTCTCGTTTTAGAAATCTGGACTCCACGAACAGCTGTTAGAGTGGCGAGTTCGAGGCCAATTTTGCCTTTGCTATCATCCCAAATTATGGCCTTATTCTGGGGAAACTTGGGCGAACGACCACCACCAACAAGAGCGAGATAGTTGGCGTTGCCCATCATTTGAACTAAACCTAGACCCGCATTGAATACTATATCATTGGTAAGATAAGATTGAATGTTGATAAGTCACTAGTTGGATAAGATGAATTACCTCTTGCTGTCTGTATTTGGCAAGTATTTGAAAGGAAGACTATTAAGCAAATGTAAGTGACCGAGATGGATAAATTGGTGATGGGCGAGGATGAAGACGCACTGCAGAACCCTGAATCTAAGCCGACAACAAATCGGCTTGCGTCATGGTTGAAGGTGACCGAAAGGGCAGCCTGCTCGCTGGGGTTTTCGATAACTGGTCGAGTATCCATGATGGCTTGCAGGGTGTTTTTATAAGTCTACGTTAATAGGCACTAAAGAGGGAAAAGTAAAATAATAAGGCTAGCGAGAGTGACGACTGCAAGGAATATTAAAGGGTCCAAGTAAATTGAAGCGAATAAAGCGAACGAAGAACGGTAAAGCCTCAAAAGGAACCGGAGAGTTCGAGTAGAGTCTCGATATCCCAGATCATTGCTATATCGCACATCCGTAAAGCTTTCCCGTCGAGGATACCTTAAGCTAAATGGACCTATAGAATGTATAGAAATGGGAATGCGACGATAAGCGCAGTATTTCAGTGGACTACCTAAAGCTTTCCCCGGTATCCGTTCTACTACATGTAGGCAAATGAAGTAGGCAGCCAACAGGCTAAAGATGATGACTCAAGGCTGGATGGAACGTTGAACGAATTAGGAAAGATATAATTCGGAAGACCAGATACTGGATCTATAGAAGCTTTTTGAATGAGAGAAAAATGATAATTCTTTTTTGAGTAGATGAAGTATGGTTGATTATCATCACAAGTCTGGTCCAGGCGGTTGCTTGGGATGGGACGCAATATGTTGCGCAGGTACAGTACACGTGAGAGTTCCATGGGTACAGGGTACAGTACATCCTAGGTTAGGTACTCCGGGTACTGTAAGATGCTATGGAGAATTTGAAAGATGTAGCGCACGGGCCACATAATTCAAGTCTTATTAGGTCGTCGTTGCCCCCGGCCATTGTTTAGTGAGCATTAGGGGAAGAAAATGGTCTGAGAGTTCTTTCCTCCATTATGTACGAAGTATTACCTGTATTAAGAAAATTAGGTGAATCTGTGGCTATGTTGTTTGAAACTAGGTACCGGGTCTTATCTTAGATGTGTAACTTTAACTTGGACACTAGGTTGCAGATAGGTACATACTTACGTGTATAGTGTACTTCCTCGCTAACAAGTACATGTATTCTCAATAAATATAAGCCCTCTCGATGATCTAGACACGCCGTGTGCTTTTGTAGATTAAACAAAAAAAAAAACCTCCCCTAAAAAACCCCCCAAAATAAAAGTGGTAGAAGTTACGGTTGGAACAATCTCTAGCTAATGTTGCTCTTTGGCATCTCCAGCCTCGTGTTAATTTGACATGGGGAAGCACTGCTGGGTCGACCCTGGCTCGTCCACCTGTCCAATTAAATATTATGTACCTTCGTTCTTCTCTTTAGCTCTTGCGGTATCAAAGCCTGAGCCCCTGAATTCGGGGGAGATACAGGTGATCCGTGCTCTGATTTGGTGCCCTTCTAGTGGCCCCATAATCCCTGTCTGGTCTCCGTCTGTAGCAACCGTTTTGTGGTATTGAAATTGCACTTTTTTTCTGGAGAAGAAGGGAAGGAGACACCTGCGGCCATCAACCCATCAACAAGCTTTGGCGAAGCGAATCCCGAACATTTCTCAAATCTTTCTTTGGTTTCCTTCATCAACACCCAAGCTGTGATCACACCCCCCTTTCACAACACCCGTTTTTAGATACCCCCATTTGTGAAGATCCCGTTCCGTTCGACGACACCTACCATCGTCAATCATTGTAATTTCAATTCTTTTTTTTGCTAGCGGACCTAATCACCCCATTGCGAAACCCAAGCCTTAGCCTAATATGTCGTCCCCAGCGGTGAGCCTCCCCTATCACGCTGCAACCAAACGAGCCTTGTGTTTTCGTGTTTCGTGTTTGATGTTTGCACCTTGCACCGTCACTTTCACTTTTGCTCTCTGCTTCTCGTCCTCTCCAACCGATCTTAGTTGTATAATCTCGTTATAATCTTGTTGTAATTGCTAATCCGTCATGATGCGTTCACAGAAGATGATGCGCCGGAAGAAGAACGTGAAGAAGGGAATTCAGTTCTGTTTGATGGTCTGTGGTGCTTCAGGAACAGGTATACATCTTTCTTCCCTTTGATTTTGACGCGTCCGGCGTCCCGTTACCCTCAAGGCATCAAACTATCGACTACCCGACAAAATGGGAAGGCTAATTGTAGCTTTTACTGCACAGGACGAACAACTTTTGTCAACACTCTTTGCAGCAAGGCCGTCTTGACCCACAAGGATTCCGATGACGCTAGTGCCGCTCACGTCGAGGATGGTGTCAAGATCAAGCCCATCACTGTTGGTTAGTTTATTGCTTATCCTCAAGTAACACACTGCTCTAACAATTCGCCGCAGAGCTCGAATTGGACGAAGAGGGCACCCGTATCTCTCTGACCATTGTTGACACTCCTGGTTTTGGTGACCAGATTGATAACGAAGCTAGGTATGACTTGATGTTTGAGAACAATACTTACAACATCCACTAACATTTTCTACTTGCAGCTTCTCCGAGATTGTAGGGTATCTTGAGAGACAATATGACGACATCTTGGCCGAGGAGTCGCGTATCAAGCGAAACCCCAGATTCAGGGACAACCGAGTACATGCTATGCTATACTTTATTACTCCCACTGGTCATGGGTATGTTCTATCCCTTGATTGACAATAACCCTACCGTATACTTATGGCATATAGTCTCCGTGAACTCGATATCGAATTGATGAAGCGCCTTGCCCCTCGTGTCAACGTCATTCCTGTTATCGGTCGTGCCGATTCGCTGACCCCCGCCGAGCTTGCTGAGTCCAAGAAGCTTGTCATGGAGGACATTGAGCACTACCGAATCCCCGTCTACAACTTCCCTTACGATATCGAAGAGGACGATGAGGATACTGTTGAGGAAAATGCTGAACTTAGGGGCCTTATGCCCTTTGCCATAGTCGGCTCCGAAGACACTATCGAGATCGGTGGTCGCAAAGTCCGAGCTCGACAATATCCTTGGGGTGTTGTTGAGGTTGACAACCCTCGTCACTCGGACTTCCTGGCTATTCGGTCGGCTCTCCTTCACAGCCATCTTGCTGATCTAAAGGAGATTACTCACGATTTCCTGTATGAGAACTACCGTACCGAGAAGCTTAGCAAGAGCGTTGAGGGTGGTGCCGGAGTGTAAGTCACTTTCGTCTGGTTATGATGGTACTTTTCTAACTTACTATTTCCAGCGATTCTTCCATGAACCCTGAAGATCTGGCTTCTCAGTCTGTCCGTCTAAAGGAGGAGCAACTTCGCCGAGAAGAAGAGAAGCTTCGCGAGATCGAGGTCAAGGTCCAACGCGAGATCAACGAGAAACGACAGGAGCTTTTGGCTCGCGAGTCCCAATTACGCGAAATCGAAGCGAGGATGGCACGAGAGGCTGCTGCCGCCGCGGGCACACCGGAGGCGAATGGCGAACAGGAAGCCAACTAAGTAGCCTAGAACTACATCTTTTCTATCTCCTACCCCTGGTATATCGGCGGCCAGATAGCAGTACGGATTGTGGCGTTGGGTGTTTGATATCCCCTAGTCCCCTGACCCCTTAAAGCCATTCGAGATTACGCGTTATACGAAAATCCAACAAAATTAATGATTGTGTGGGATGCGGAATAGTAAAGGGCTTGGTGAAAACTTGTCAGGAATAAAAGCCAGAGTTGATATCCCCTACAATTATTACGTGCCCAATTTTCGGAAGAGGGACGATGGGCACAGTGGGAAAAAAGAAGCAGAGTTTGCCTTCCCAATTTTTCATATCTGATGATACATCGTCCTGTGGACAAGCTGAAGGTGGTAAAGGAGACAGTTCGCGCCTACCTTATATCTGTTGCGAGTCGATGTCCGTTTTACTACTTGCCAGCTGTGTAGTCTTTTCTACTTTCACGCCCCCTTTTCTCCTAGTATTAGTGCCTTCTAATGCAGATATCAATATGAGCTTTCTTTGATGTCTACTATAATTATACTAATGATACTGACTCTGTCTTGCTTGAATGTGGTGAGATTGTGCTATGATGTATGATATGGAAATACTACTATAGAAAATCAGATGGAATACTAAGCTTTAACACCATTGTATTCTAGGGTCGGCGGAATCGACCATTTAATCTCAACACCATAATCGTTTCAAATTCGGGACCCATTCGTACTGTTGAGGCGTAAGCGCTTTAAATAGGATGTTTCATGCTAGCTAGGAGTTCGACTACCCCTATATAACTAATTCTGCCGCGGAGTAAACCAAATTCCCCGTTTCAGCAACTCGGCCCTCAATATTAGGCTTTGGGCTGCCACCTCCCAGGACGCCATTCCCTAATCTCGTACAATTACACAAGGAAAAGAAAAGAATACACAAGTCCTACAATGATGCCCAGGATAGCTGAATTTCTCAGATATTCTTCACGCCCCATTAACGAAAGAGAACCTTCAATTCCGTACTTAATTTAACTCTCAAACCATTAAACCTGAAACCATTCTTACTAGCGCTCTTTTAACTTTCCTAGTTGTTATTCTGGCTGTTTAGGATGCGTAAGATAGCCAAGAATAGGTTGATGATGTCGAGGTACAAGCTAATAGCAGCAGCAATCTCCTCTTCGACGTGGTGCTTGCGGAGGACGAGCTGGGTGTCGACCAAGATGTATACCGAGAAGATGAGGGCGGCAAGTCCACCGTAGATGAGCTCGCCAGTGCTGCTGCTAGGAAGGAACATCATCATGAAGCCGAAGAGCAGGAGACCCCAGAGAGCGCCGAATAGGTACGGCATCCAGGAGGTAAAGTCATACTTGGTCTGGCAGGCGAAGAGAGTCAGGAAGACGAAGATGCCGCCGGTCAGGATAGTAGCGTTGAGAACGATTGCGGTATCATAGACAGAGACGATGACGGAGATGGTGTAGGCTTCGAGGAGCGTGAATCCGGAGAGGAAAAGCAGGTTCGTTGGGTAAGACTTGCGCTTCCAGTAGGTTAGAATCATGAAGACCATGGAACCGAAGAGCTGCGTGCATCATGTTAGCTTCCATTATTCGTCAAATAGTCTTTCACAATCGAAGACGGGACGAGTTTTAACGTACCGAGGCCCAGACAAGACCTGGGTGCGATTGGATCCAAGTCTTGTAGCCTTGGCTCCAGAAACTGAAGCCACTGACGACAGCTGTGGCGAGAAGCTGAACCGTAAGGATGGTGTACACCTTGCGAATGAACTGGTTGCGAATATCGATCGTGGCCTCGGCGACGGACCCGCCGAACTTGAAGTCATCGGGAATATTGTCTTCGCTGCTGCGCGGAGCGTCGCCGAAAAGTCCGGTTGATGCGCTGTTCGTTCCAGCCTGCTGGTACGACGGGGGAGCCTGCGACCAGGTAGCCTCGTCGGGATCCTGCGTGGGCGCCGGCGTATACTTTGTATTAGCGGCCATCGTGTTCTTTTATTTCGTATACGACTCTCGATAATCAAGGTTCGTCGAAATTAATGATGGACAGGGCAAGACAAAAATGAGTAATGATCTACCGGCGTCTGGCGTTGATGGGAAATGGATGGGGGGAGGTTGTTTTAGGTGTAAGAATTGGTTTGGTCGATGGAAAGTCGCGGCGGGCGAATCGCGGGGCGCAATGTATGTAATGATGCACTGGTTAAATATTACTGTAGGTCATTCATTAGGCAAGTGCGGGAAAAGGCTGTGCAAGTCAGTCATAAATAAGCGGGTACCTAAACAAGAGAGTTTATTACATACTTCGAACGTCTTTAACGTATGTTCAATTTTAGAGAATTACTTTACAATGTTCAACAATCTAATTAAATATTAAATTTTATGAGATTAGTATTAAAGAACTAGAGATATTCTTATAATTTTTCTAATAATACGTATTTGATTTGAAATTCAAGTTAATTGTGTAAATGCTGGTGTGGTAAAGAAACAAATAGTGGTCCCGCGCATTTTCTAAGCGTTTCGAATATTATCGACAAGAGATTCTTTAGTCATTTAGTTCATTAATATTGATTGGCCGATGTGACTACCTAATGTACCTAAGCAGCAAGGTTTAATCGAGATTATCAGATGGCCACATGTGGCTTGAAGAGTGGTTAGTAAGAACTTAAAAGTGCGGGGCCCAGCATGTGCAAGTCTGGAAGTCGAAAGTTAGTTGAGTCTTTGTAGTTCCAGACTTTCCTAAGAATGACTTTCCGAAGGTACGTTATTTGATTTAAAAAAGGGTTTTCAATATATGTCCAAATATGCTACATTATGCAACTTTACAACCAATCATTTATTATACCCCAATTCCATTCTTGTTCACAAACCTGTACGCACATACATGATATAGGCGACCTAACCATGGGCTATGGTGGGATTATTAGTTGCCGAAGATTAGTTCATATAAAAATCTTCAGTTTTTACCATACCAGCCATACTAATAGAACCCCGGGTATCGACAACGACTAGTCCTTCCTCTTAAAGAATGCATCATGGTTCACAATAAACTTATATAACGGAAAGTCCCAGCAACCCACATGGATTCCCCGCTCGAGAGGAGTTGTCCGGGGAATAAGCGACAACACACGAGAACGTGAGATATGTGGTTGTGCGAAATTCGGCGAAGCTCATTCGCTAGGATGCCATGTGGAAAGGTGATATAAGAGCGATCCATGCAGCAAAAGTTGTCAGTCCCGGAGCAGTTAGCTCCCATTGGCTACGCACTTGTTACACATATCCACAAACGGCTTTGGGCTTTTTGGTAAAGCAGGCAAGGTAGGTTTAGGTAGCATTGAAGATGGAATGGAAGCTTGCGGCGGGGAAAGAATAGGAGAGAAAAAGATGTCATGAACTCACTCATCAAAGCAACCGATCTCACTTTTGAAACAAACATGTGGGTGTTAAGTTCTATACGTAAACTCTCCTAAGCTTTACCTGCCCAATTGGTTATTGTATATACCTACAGGTAGGTGAGCAACTTATCAACAAAACAAAGAAGCAACAGCCTTAAGCTATAAAGCAGTTTGTTTAGGTACATTTCGTAGTGTTTCGAGATTACTTTAGTCCCATGCGGGTAGGCAGATCCGGTATAATAAAGCTACCTAGGTAGGTAGTCCAGTTGGTACTATGTACAAGAAGCACCAAGCTATCAGGCTATGCAAAAGGGTCTCAACAAAAATCAGATGTTACCATGTTTGGGAAGCATGTAAGTACATCGATCGCTGATCCATACCCTTGACTCGTTCCCATTTCGACAAAGATATGGGTTCTGCGCATGTAATAAAAGGACAGAAAACCTCTTGGCTTTAGAGGGGGTCCCCTATCTAACCTTCTAATTGGACCTGTCTAGCCGGTTAGGTACTTTTAAACAGCTAAGTGTGCGCCTGGTTATCGATTGATTATAGTGTTCATAGCGATCAATGATCACCAAATTGTTTTGATTGTGTTCACTAATCCATTGTTGGAAGTTAGCTAGGGTTAGTTGGAAAGAGACGCTACCTTACTGGGTTTAGATACGCTAAGTTATCCCCTAGGTGCTGTACTTAAATTGCCAACTTATCTTAACCACCCCTCCTCCTTTTTTTTCCCTCCCGGTTCACCGCTCTGACCGCTCATCCTCGAATCTATCAAAAAACTTACAGCGGTGGGGGGGCCCACCTTCACTTCAACATCTTCAAAAACAACTTGCCTTCAGTCCTGTCCAGGTGGTCCCGACCAGATCAATGTCCCCTGTATACAGCTCGGGGGCTCGTTGGACACATTCGTTCTTCTGAAATAAGAGTAATGATTTGTCTGTTTATGGAATTCGTTTTCGTGTTCTAGCACCCGTTACTCGCATCCGCCGCCAATCGCTTGACGTGTGAGGCATTCGTTACTTATTTTGTGTGTATCACTTGGTTTTGTGGTTCTGGGGATTATTTTTTCTCGAAAGTCCAACCCCGCTGATCCCGCTGCGTCGGCCGACATATCCGCGTCGATTCACGGTTAAACACAATTAAACACTAAATACACCGAAACCCGTTGCAACCGGACTTCTTTAGCGGACATTTCGATTTGAATATGAACGAACCCGAGGCCAATGCCCCTCCCACAGACCTTGGAGACACAACAAAGTCTACCACAACCATGGAGCCTCAAATTGAGAAGCCCAAGACAAGCGCGGTGAGACCGCCGGTGACATCGCGGAGCTCAATGAACGGTCCCTTGTACATGCAGACCAGCAAAAATAAGGTCTTGATCCGGAGAGTAAAGAGGAAAGATGATGGCCCCATGAGGGGCTTGGCTCGCTGGTTTCTCGAGAATCAAACAGGTATGTTCACAATTACCCATTACTGATAACCTATTGCCGCCTACAAACTCCAACAAACATCTATTCTACAAAATATTTCCTATCACCAAGTGTGTAGGGTCTTATTCCGTACTTCGTTTCACGGCAGTAGCATCAACGCTATTTGCTAGTATTCCCACACTCGTTGTCATGGCTAATAACTCCTGATCTTGTAGGCCTCTCGTTTAACCTGATCACATTGATCTTTCTCACGCATATATGTCTGCCGAAAGCGCGCCCTCATACCTCCAAATTCTTCACCCTCTCGTACTACAACCCGGAATCCGGGAAATATGCGATTGGGCCGAATGACATCCACTTCATCTCGTTCTGCATAATTCTATTCACCGGGCTTCGTGCGTGTTTAATGGAACACCTACTGGCACCATTGGCTAGACAATGGGGTATTTCCAAGAGGAAAGATATTACTAGGTTCTCAGAACAAGCATGGATGCTGGTCTACTACTGCGTCTTTTGGACGCTTGGAACGGTAAGGGAAACCCCTCTTTATGTGCCACGGGCCTAGGAAACTTGCTATATGCATAGTCCACTCAATTACCCATTGGCAATTTGACTTATACTAACGAGTGGCCGCTGAGTAGTACTTGTACGTCAACTCGCCTTACTTCCTCAACATGAAGGAACTTTGGACCGGCTGGCCAAACAGGGAGCTTGATGGGCTCATGAAAGGCTACATACTTGCACAATGGTCTTTCTGGATACAGCAAGTCCTAGTCATCCACATTGAAGACCGCAGAAAGGACCATTATCAGATGCTCACCCACCACTTTATCACGATCACGCTCATCTCTGGGTGTTACTACTATTACCATACTCGAGTTGGCAATCTTATCCTGGTTCTCATGGATGTAGTTGACTTGTTCCTTCCAGTAAGTTCAATCATTTGGACCAGTGTACGTTACTTTGATATGTTTGGCTAATCCCAATAACAGCTAGCAAAGTGCTTAAAATACCTAGGATTTTCGAAGCTATGTGATGCTACGTTCGTGGTTTTCATGATATCGTGGTTTATAGCCAGGCACGTGTTTTACCTCATGACGTGCTACAGTATTTACAAAGATGTGCCTGAGCAAATTACCTGGGGCTGCTACCAAGGCCCGAACTCAAACCTAACAGGGCCCTTCCCTCTCCCTAATGACGGCTGGGGTCATTATCTAGAGCCATTTAATAACCCTGAAGGCATAGTTTGCTTCTCTAGCTCGATCCAGTGGGGATTCCTATACTGTTTACTTGGTCTTCAAGTACTCACTATCTTCTGGTTCTTCATGATTGTCAATGTTGCCATTCGGGTGGTTAAAGGAGACGGTGCCGATGATACTAGGAGCGACGATGAGAGGGATGAAAAAGAGGAGGAAACAGAATATGAAGAAGCTCAGCCGCTTGAGGAGGAAGTTGGCGTAGAGGCTATTGATCTAAAGGGATGGGAGCGTCGGACGGGCGTCAAAAGAGGCGCAAGTTCTTCTGGTGTCAGTTTACCCGGCCATAGCGATCGTAAGGAGTTGCTCGGTCGCATTGGCTGCGAGAAGCAGGTTGACTGATACATCAGCGCAACAACAGAGGTGTATTGCGGCGCACGGAACATGGTAAACGGCAGGTCCCTTTGCTTGTGGCGACCGTTGAGAATATCGTGCGCGCCGCCAGGGAACGCCATGCTTGGGGGTGCCGGACAGTTAAAGGGGCACAAAGGTTAAGCGTGGCAATCTTCGTTTTGTCTTGTTCATATGGGGGTTGATCTGGGAGCGGTACCCTATTGCGTTATTTCACTGCGCCGAGGACAGTGGGAGGACCAGGACCATATGCTCTATCTCGGCATATATAGAAACGGAATTCAGTACTTATACCCTATGAAAATCACTCGTGCATTCGCCCATATCCGGACCTTGTTGGTCTTATTATGCATAATAGGTACGATTCGTAGCAGGTATGGTGATCATAGAAGCTTCTGGAGAACTTTCCATCCGCTTGAGGCGTATATGGCTTAACCCTAACGCGTTGATGATGAGCACATTCGGTACGGGCGATCTTAAAACTCTCACCTCTCACCCATCGGCAATGGCAATGGTAAGTTACGGATACCAATAAACTTATCAAACGGTAGTCGGTAAAACTTTATCTGGCATCCCGTGCTACCTTTAAGCCACCTCTCTTCGCATAGCAGGAACAATCTCGGCATCCGTAAACTTTATTGTGTCGGCTTGTCGCACCAACCGTTTCCTGGAAGGTCCTAGGTTAGACTTTTGTCGCAGATGGCAGGTACGAGAAATAGAAAGTGCGAAGCACTGTAGCTGGTACTAAAAACGCTCCTGGGAAGCCACCCATTTTAGAATTTCTTCTAAAACACAATATCCTTATTATTCCTCTCTCGTTATTTGTCGCCTGACCATGAAACCACATCCCCTCAAACTTAAAATAAGGATATACTGGCATGGCACAGAAGAAAATGGAGGCTAAGCAATTCGAAGTAAACGTTACCCTTGATGCCTTGGCCCAAGAGAAGCGATTCGAAACAATAGGAAGGGGGGCATCTGAGTTCAGGTATCCGTTCTAGAAAAAGGTGCCCTCTTCGGATAGGAAATTGTTGAGATGATGGGGGTGTGCTGTTTCTCCCACATTGCTGGTTTCTCAACTAGTAGAGCCTATTATATTTACTTCTTCCGCACCGCAGACATGCAGCCATTGTGGTTTGGTATCATTGAAAGCGAGTACGAAAATCCAAATATGCCAATGGGTCAAGATTTGCCAAGTCCGTCTGAAAGTCGGCTGGGAGCTGGTTCTCACCAAGGGGGCTCACGGCCCAGCCCTCCCTATAGATGTTCAGTAGCTAAGGACGACATATCGATAATCGCTAGTCCGAAAGAACAAGGCGGTGGAACGAAGCAGGAAGTTCATAGTCTCGAACAAACGCTGGGTTCGACTCGCAAAACCACGAAGGTGGTAATATCACTGATTAAGGCGAAATGTCATCTCGGAGAATCCCCAAAGGAAAACGGAGTACGAAGAGAAGATGCAGTTCGAAAGTACCAACAAATCGGCAAAGCAGCCCAGGCGCTATTTGGCACGCTTTGCGAGGATAAAGCAGACCCCAAGTGCGAAGTCGAACACCACAAGGAACTGAGTGACGCTCTTGAAGAAAGCATAAGAGTCACACAGGAAGCCATCCATAAAGAAGCAGAGCGAACCCAGGAAGTCTCGGACTTACGCGAAAAGCTCCGAATGGCAAACAATTCGGTCCTGGATGAGCGAAAACTGTCGCGTGTTATCGCGGAGCAAGTGGAAGGTCTGGAGAAACTTGTCAGTATGCAACACAGCGAGATTAAGAAGCAGAAAACGACAATTGCAGACCTGAAGCAGATTAACAAGATCCTGACAGAAGAGATCGGCCGCCTCCAAGTAAATCATTCTTCCGTTCAAGAGGCGCTCGTTGATACACAGACGGAATTAGAGGCAAAAAAATCGACAATAAAAATAATAGACAAGCTTGAAGAACAAATCAAGCTAACTGAAGAACAGACCCAGAAGTTACTCACCAGTATACAAGATAACCCAGAGACCTTGAGACAAAGCTCACTACAAGCCATACTGGGAACAAAATATCTACCAAATTACCTACCGTCCACGAGTCAGGCGAGCCGGTCGGACCTTTCCCAACAGAAAAGCACCCTCACATCGGTGGTGAGGCACGATATCGCCGCACGCTTAACCCAGCTAGAATTCAACCACAAAAACAGGGACAAGAGCAAGTTCCCGAACATCATTGAGCCCATAATAGCTTTCACCGAGTCGGAGGGGATATCCGAAGACGAGGTACTGGCTAGGATACTGGAGCTCCGGAACGAACAGGAGGTTCTAAGAGCGCAGATTATGCAGAACATTCTTGCGATGGATGGGCATATCGCGTGGTTTGCGAATAGGCCGAAAATGAAGAACGAGGCAGAAGATACCGGGGATAATCATGGCTAGGTGACAGGATAGCGGCCTGGGGGCTGTGGGGTCCCTATCGGAGTGTTGCTGCCGATGGGGGTTCTAAAGCCGGGAATTAGAAGCGGGAGTTTGACTGGAGAGCGGAGAGATCGCTTCTAATGTGTACATCATTCGTTTGCTTTTGGGATTAGGCGCCTATCTTGGGCTTTTTGAAGAGGTTAAAGATTTGGTAAGACTTTTGAAAATTTCGGTCTCTCTTTTCTATCAGGGTTTATTCATTTTGGCTAGATGGTTTGCTCTAGGTGTTTTGGCATCTCCTAAGCTGGTGTTGAGACAAGAGGCTGTAGACGTGGAGCCTGTGGTAGCCTTGCTTTGCTTATGTTGCTGCAAATTTTTTTCTATCTCCATGACGTGTCAACCAACGAGGTTGAATGAAGCCCCTTATGGATATTTTGATAGTACTTCGATATTCGAACAGCAGGGAATGAACCCGCTCGTCTCCAGGGACGGTCTTTGGTCTACGGATACATCGGTTAGGAATACAAAAGAGAAAGAAATAAAAAAGAGAAAGAGGGCGAAAAATAAGAGGGAAAGGGGGGAAAGGGGGGAACAACATATGTTGCATAAACCCCTGGTTTGACTACTGCCTAAACGATAGAGCTAACGTCTAATTGCAGTTATCCTCTCTGATTTATCAAGGGGAATACAGGATGGGTATTGGTTCTCGGTCATTCATCCATTAGGTTTACTCTCAATCATACACGTCCAATATTATCCACAAATATTCACCTTCGTAGATATGCAGGTACCTAGGTATGCCATAGACTTTTGACGACCTCTAATGACTTGGACTTAAGACAGGAGGTGATGCCCAAGAAACTAAGCAAGCATCAATAACTCCTAGCTTCCCATGTCCTTTGTTGGGAATTGATTTTGACGCCAGTCGTATCAAGACCGAGTGATGTTGCTTTAGCTATTAAGGGGCACGCATGTACTAAGTCTTCGCCGACTCTTTATTCGTTGCCTAGAGTGGGGAGGATGCGCCGTAGCGAAGTGAAAGTTGAGATATTTGCTAGGTATGTTGCAACTCTTATTGTAGCTCATTGGCCACCAACATGACATGCAATAGTTTCAGGGGGTGTTGCCATTCTTCATTCTAAGAGAGTGCGAAAAGTCGGTATCGAGGTAATGCTGCGATAATTTCTATTACACAGTAGAAATAAGAAAGAGCCGACAATAGCCATGTAAGAATATTTCATTGAACTTGGTAATACTAAGCGTGGGTTAAACGACGTAGAGTAACACATGGTATAAAATTGAGGCTATTGCGGGTACTATTATTAGACAATAGATGAATGCAACTAGATGCATTTGGAATGGCTTTGCAGCATACAGCTCGATTCAAAGCCCAAATAAGAAATAGTCTTGATTAACAGTTGACCAACCGTTACATAACTGTACCACATAAATGCCAGAGCTAGCTCGTAAAATTCATTTGGAGGAGTTCGGCGTTCCCTTCGTTCGACGATCGGATGCTGCGCTGTGGCAAGACCGGAAAGCCACGCTCAATCGAGAGATGTGACTGGTCATTAAAACAAGAGTACATCACGATGGCCGCGTGTCCGTCATCCTAGTTGATGTCAATACGAGAAGGCAACAATACACACGATTGAACGCAACTGTACGTAGTAAATCACAATTCGACTCCAGTTTAATATTATGCCGGTGCTTGATGTCTGGGGCGTTGAGCAGTGAAGGATCTAATTAGGGCTGTATTTACTTGTTATTTACTTGTCTAAGCTAGGTACCTAGGTAGTTAGTGTTTACTTTTGTTTACCTTAGTTACTCCTTACGCCTTATTCCTTACGGGATAATGGGTTGTTATGGTCGCACAGGCATCAGCGACGGGCTGACGGCAGCAACACACAGCTTCTCAGCTATGTCTTTGATATCGAATGGAGCTATTCCGGTCTCGACGATGCTCCGCAAATTTGCAAATTCGCAAATTCGGACACGGCACCGTGGCGTAGATTCATTCGATCCAGTCCAGCCGCAATGCCGGATTTCATGGGGTAAGCTGCTAGGATAGCTTTGACATCTTACGCGGGTCATGGGTCTTCTATGGAGAAGCTTGATACGATCCAATCGGAGATTTATTAATCTTTCTGCCTTCGAGAACAGTTAGTTATACTTACTACCATACTACATATTATGAGGTTAACTCACAAGAGAAGGTCGATCTTGTTGCTTCGTCCGCTAGTCGATGATGTAAAGCTTTGACCTTCATAGAAGCTTCTTTTTAGAGCTGAGGTGAGGCATACGAGCGATCCCAGCATACCACTCTTAGTCCAACCAGTGAAGACCCTGGCCGAGTGCCGATCTCTGTCGTAAAAAGGTCAAGTTACACGTTACTCGACATGTCCGGCATGCCTCAACCCCACAAGTCGGGAGGCGGTGATGCTCCTATAGTGCATAGCGTCAGGCGGTACATAAGACGGTAATTCCCATTTCGGGTAGATCTTCAACAACCCCGTCATATCTAATTGGTCGCTTCGCCCTCAGCTACTTAGGAACTTGACCGGGATATGGGCTTGTCCTAGAGGGCTCAGTCCACAGAGCACTCCTTGCATGACCAGATACGCGGAAAGATCGTGTTGGAGAAGAAAAATCAAGCGGATAGGAGTCGTGAGACGCAAAGCCTCCCGTGTCGTACATGCTAGGCGCCCCGTACGGAACATCTGGGCCGTGGATTTCAGGCACCGACAATACGATATGGGCAGACCTCATATCATTATAAAAGGGAGGCAAAAGACGGTCATTTCTAGATTCCGATCGACCAGTCTCAGCATCCAACAACTCAAGCACACCAGTTCTCGACATCTTCAACGCCATCTACTTTAATTTCAACGCCTCCTAAACTAAACACAGCAACCGCAAAAATGCAGTTCTCTACCTTCCTCGCCGCTGCCGCCGCTCTTGCTTTCGGCGCCAACGCCAACGCCGTCCCTCGCGACGGTGCTCGTCTCGCCCAGTTCCGCGTCTTCAGCGCAGAGGGCTGCAGCGAGTTGAACCAGGGCTTCTACACCGTTGATGCCTCCGACGCCAACACCTGCAAGACCTTCGACGGCGTTCCTTACCCCCCTGGCGTCAAGTCCGTCGTCCTGGAGGCCATGAACAGCCCCGCTGCCGACAGCTGCAGCTGTAAGTCTTTGCTTGCCTCTCACTATTAATAGTCAAACTAACTGGGAAACAGTCTACGTCTACACCAACAACATCTGCACCTCGGGCACTCAGCGCCTCGAGGTCAGCACCTGCCAAAACGTGCCCCCGCCCAACGCCAACTGGGCCTCGTGGAAGATCATCTGCTCCGCGGTCTAACTTTCTCCATGGATCTAAAGACTAGATAAAGAGCGATCCATCCGGAATATAAAAATGGGGCTTCTAATGAGCGGAGGAGAGCAAGTGCCTCGGCGGCACGATCTCCTCGGGTAACCTGGTATTTTGAGCATAGTGAACCGGCGTCCTTCACTGGTTTGGAAAAAGCAAAATTCGTAGTTTATATTCTTGGCTTTTGTAATGTACGCTCTTTTTTATATCTTATATATAATGCGGACTTATCCATGCTCATACGGTGGCTTGATACTGGAAATGTGACGTTGAGTTTTGAGGATGATACGTTTACCCCTTATCCAGGGTACTTATGCAAATCGAGGCTTTGTATATTGGTTTCTTATCTTAGACTCAAAGATGATCTTGTATGATTGACGAGTGTTATGTTCGCCGTAAACAGAAGCAACGCGGAATCGCTGTCCACGTAGATTAGTGTGAATGCCATTTCCATGTGTCCTATAGCCTAAACATGCAGGGAAATAATAATATGTAAGTAACCTACCTCATTAGGACGCGGATAGCCATAGTCTTTAGATCTAGATGCATAGGATATAGTGTCTCAATATAACTTAAGAATAGGGGTTGGTCCCAGCTTAACGTGCTACAAACCAAAGAATGCGTTCACTACCTATGCTAAGACTAATCTTACGTGCTTATCACACTACATAATATATTTTATTGTATGCAGCGCTGCAGGTTCGACACGCGCGGCATAAGCCATAATCAATTTTATGCTATCAAGGGTGGATATGCAGTTTCTTACTGGCTACCTACTTAGGTAGTCATCTTTTTTTTTTTTCAGCTGTCAGAATAATCGGCGAGGACGCAAGTGAACGAGAATGGAAAGGCCTGAGAGGGAAATTGGTTTCATGTGAGCTGAAATTTGGCCCTTTAGAACGACTCTACTTGTGTTGTTAAAATCTCTTCTCTATATAACTACCTACATTTAACGGATAATTACAGTCTATCTCAGAGAAGCAACTATCCAATATAGCCCAGTCTATCGTTAGATCTTGATTATTCCATCATGTGGCGCATTACTAAAGTATTTTCGGATTTTCGACTCTGGTTTAGCGACGGCAAACCTATTGACTCTATTCGAGGACAGGCTAATGTATCAAGCCGATTAATAGTTGACCAGAAGGGCTTTCTTGACCTTACCGAGCTCAGTCTACATCATACATTATTCATAAACGCCAACAGCTCTATACTAGTTGTAGAGAAGAAGAAAGTCTCCTCAAACACGTTATACATTGAACTTTCCGTTCGGATACACAAAGATGGAAGCTTTGAACTGGTGGCTGCCTCCACCTGTCCCACAGATTTATGTGCGATTCTTCCAATTTGTTTGTTCATGGAGCTATTGGGATTCTAACTTTCCGTCTAGATGAATCTGTCTCGGGAAAGCTAAAGCCATTACCAGAAGTATCTAAAAAAGATGCCGAGTATATGAGTGAGATGATCAAACGGAAGTATGTTCCATATCAGAAAATCCCCGATGCTCCAGGAAAGACAGAAGAACAAATTAGAACCCTTGGCCTACAGCTCTTCCCCTTTTCCCCATTTAGCTTCCAGCTTGCTATGAGCGTCTATGACTGGACTACGGCTTCGTTTACGCGAATGGTTTTCTTGAAAATATTCGAGTATACGGGCATATCCGCGTCTCCCTTTCCCATCGACCAGAAAAGCATTGCCAAGGAAATTTGGGCTAGCAACTGGCCTCCATACACGCCACAAGATGAATATTTCATGAACTCCTTTATGATGAAACCTGCCTCGACGCTAGAAGACGTCGAGACGCAGCTGAGTAATGTTAGCGATGAGCTCCATGAGTTTAGTAACGTCCAGAACCGCTTGCTGTCTGCCGCTATACTGGCACTCCCTCGCACCTCCATTCTATCCCGGCCCAGATTATTCAGTGGGCAAGTGGACATATATCAGCTTGGGCTTGACCATTTCGGTATCGAGTTCCTCGAATGCCCTCTCAACAACGGCCCGGCCGGCACAGAGCTAATATTTGCTTTCGCCGACGCCATGTCCAACTACATCTCTACGGGCAAGATTATAACAACAAAGATGGTATGGAGCTTTACCGACAACTTAAAAGATGCCATGCATTACAGCAATGGAATCATCCTCATGGCAAACTGTCCGGGGGATACTTTGGTGTGGGAATCAGCTGCTTATGTGACGGATATTTCGGACGACCCGAAGAAGACGGAGTATGTATTCGCACCGGAAACTCGGTTCGAAGTCAAGTCAGTCAATCAAGCCAAAGTCGACGATAGATCTATCGTTGTGATAGAATTAGAACCCAAGGCCGCCGAGAAACAGTCAATCACAGACCACAATATTATTCAAGAAGCAAGAGGCCTCACCAATCTTCCTAGGATGGGCGAAGTCGCGCAGGAAGTCCAAGAGTGGAAAACGGCTGAGGGTCATCCACCTCATACTGAACATCAATTTGGGGGGAGGAGATGTGCCTGTTTGGACGTTCCTAACAAATGATGACCTGACCTGAAGACTGCCTTACCGCTACCTCAAACTAGGAGGAAATAAATGTACTTGGGTAGTTGCTAGACTAGATGGCATCGAGGCTCCCGTTCAATGCCCTATGTTATATTGCAATTGTCGTACTACGCTATACTTCAATCTTAAACTCTGACGAGATCTCTCCATACGCTACCTCTCTTCATAAAGGCTAGACTAATGCGGCGTCACATAAAAAGGCCAATCCTTTAATTGGAGAGTCTTGAAATGTACCTAAAGGTTTACAAAGGAATCTCGTATCCCACGTTCCTCGTCTACCAGTTCGGCGTGGAGTCCGCGCCCTTGCCCACGTGTGCCTATGCGTTGTTGGTGGGTGTCCTTTGTTATGCTAGCAACATGATAGTAATTCTTTGTTTTATGCTTTTCAGGATGCCAGGGAGCTGCTACTACCTACTACTCCATCCTTATCTAAGTAGTCACCATATATCCGAATCAAGTTCGTTTCCCCGAAGATCCGAAGACGAATTGGTTAATAGTGAATCCTAAAAAGTAGATAGTCTATACCTGCGAACACCGTACAGTGAAGCCAAATCTAACTTCAGTAGTAAATGATGACTTTGGTACCATGACGCCTTATTCCATATCCCGCCCTTTATACCTTGGCTCTCTCATTGTCCGGGGTAATGAATGCTGCCAAAATGAAACGCAGTTATGATTGTCATGGTTCTCTTAGACTAGATCTCTTGGAGCAACACGCCCATTCGAATAACCCACTCGGTCTATCTTATCCAACTGAAGCACAGTGACGTTTCCCGCTGCCCCGCTACCTTTATGCGATCCCGTCAGAGCTGAAGTTGATGTCTTATAGCTGCTATAGGGATTGCCAATGCCAGAGTCGTAACCGCTAGGGTTTGTGGGCTTGGAGTGTGGACTTGGGCTGCTATAAAAGCCTTTGGGTTCCTGGAATTCCTTGCGGGAAGCAAGTGCTTTCCAGATTGCGCGCCCTAGAGGCCGCATACCTGGTAAGCAGGAACAGATAAAATAAGCACACGGTTCGACAAGACCGAGTACTATAGGTCCACTCCCCTTGTATGTCGGGTCCGACATCCAATCTCCCCTTATAAACACAATACAACGGGCAATGGAGGTTAAGAGACCCCTAAATGACGGTTTGTAAGCAAACGAAACAGATTCTACTTTGATAGGGGTATGGTATGAGTATAGCATAATACCATAAACCCAAGGTAGTATATACTACTTGGAAAATGCACTTACAAGCTTCCAGTTAAAAAGGTGATGGATATCCCAATCTTTTGCTGTGTACTAACTTGTAATTTATACAGCATAGGAAGTGGTAAGACGAGGATGGCTACATCGGTAAAAAGATTCGGTAAGCTAGTGTATAAGTAGGCGACCGAGAGGTTCCCGCAATGGCCGTCTAGTGTTTTATTCCACTTGTAGGCAAATGGATGGCAAATTAAAAAGATTGCGAATATACCGACCGCAACGTAATTGGCGACCACGATTCCTATGACGATACTAGTCGCGAGTCTGGTGTACTTTTCGGTAAATATCCGGAGGTATAGGATCAAAATGCAGACTTTGGGAACCGTTACGTTGAGCATGTATAGAAATTCTGATCCAGTCTGCATCTGAAGATATACAGTCATAACCTTCGGATCAGTTAGTAGCCAATACGCTGTGTGCCTCCCTACACCTCCTATATGGACGACAACTAGATTTAGTAGCATAGTCAGTAGCTGTGGTGGCTGAATAGTATATAACGACCGAAAGGGGCGGGACGCCTACTAATGTACATGATGGCCATCGTTAAACAAGAAATATATGAGAGTGGATATAACGTCCATACTTCCCACCCATTGCGCTCAGCAAAGAACCACCGAGAAGTATTAAATAAAGCATATATGACAGTTAGAAGAACTATAAGTACAATGGCCGCGTTCAGGGTTATGGTGTGGTTATCCTCAGCCAGATACTCCGGCGAGAGTTGGTTCAGAGCAGCAGTTTGAGTGTCAGCCATATTGTCGTCTGGGGTGTTGCTTCTCGATATGTGTAAGGGGAAAACAATTAAGATTCCTTGCTCGGGTTATAGAGGGTTAAGTGAGGGAAAATATGGCATTATTCCTTTATATTACAGACTGAAAGAAGACACTATGGCGAATATCCTCCCTCCGAACGCTAAGCTCTGGTTTGTCGGAGAGTAATAGATAGGACATGTTGTTCCATTGGAACCTACCTGCTGAGAGAAAGTGAATTATTGGCTGTCAAGCCGCCAGAAGAGAGTAGGTATCTGGAAGTAGTCGTTACGGACAATGAACCGTGGTCTATATTTATTCCAGATCAGCGTGAACGAATGCATACCTAGTTTCGTACCCTTTATGGCATGATCCTTTATATGGCCTACGACTACGATGCAGAATCTAAACTTTCATTCAAGGAACTTATAGTACAGTAGTACTCTATACCCACCGCTCATTGAGCCTTTATTATATCATATATGAGAAGAACCGCGCATTCCCACGCTATCTATATGGTACCGATACCATTAGGACTTTATATTGATCGGGATTTCCGCACAGCTAAATATACTAACCCTCTTGTTTTGTTACGTATACCTAAATCATCCTGTACCTAGGTACTTATGGGCTTTAACATGAAGATTAGTACTGTATGTCCCAGGTTCCTAATGGTATACATCCGATGCTATTGTGACACGGTAGTATAATGTGAGGAGGCACGTTAGCAGCTGTTATCGGGAAGCGCTAAACGATTGGAAGGATGCATTTCAGAAGCATCAGACTAATATTGGGTAGGTATCTACCTATGCTGTATGCCGTTGGAACCATATATGTAACCTTCGAGACCTCCAGCCTCGTATCTTGATACAACCCTAAAACCCCTTTTAAAATATACTTAGGTCGGCTTAGACGGCCTTAAAATACGGCTAATTATATGGAATGGCTTCTGCCGAACCACGGGGTTTTGATAACGCGAGCAAATTGCCATATCGTAGGTACCTAGCTTACAAGACTTCTTTCCATGGGGGCTTCTTAACGGTCGCCCAATGACGTATCCAAGCCACGATCTATGCGGCACTACTACATAGGTAAGATAGATCTGCTCAATAGAAGGCGTAATTCACAGGTTGTTGGTATTCTTGTAGTGTAAAGGAGTAGGCCTTGTACAATAGACTGCACTGTCACAGTGGCTTTATTATGGGAACATGCGTGGAGGCCTGTGAGATAATGAGAGACCATTGCCTAGGTAGGTACCTTTTTAAGATTCTGTTAAGGCCAAATTTGTAAGAATATTAGGGTAGAAAACCACTAAGTAAAAGAGCGAATCCCATCTCGCTTTTGAAGTTTTGATAACCCCCTATAGTCGATACTAAGTAAGCTGTGGCAGATTGAAGGAACGAGTCGGTGTCAGCTAATAATGCGACCATCTACTTTCTTGCTATTCCATCTAATACTCTCTGGTTTGAGTACTTAGGAAGAAAGTACTCTCTTCCTAAACTGTACCTCTGGGCCTTCCTTCATTGCAGCGAATATATCCCTTAGCTGTAGCTGGTTTCTGTTTCTCGATCCCCAGCCCATCGTAGGACTACCACCGCCAAAGGTAGACCCGGGAACCCTTCTAACATCCAGATGGTATAATGTTCGGGCTACTGTAATTAATATGATCACGATGGCTAAGTTTTGTCCAACACAATTTCCAGGACCAGCGCTGAAGGGATGAAAGCAGGATTTCGCCTGCGCTATGGCCTCTTTGGTAACCCCGGCCGATTCATCCAAGATCCAACGCTCAGGTCGGAATACCTCGGGGTCTCCGTAGACATCCTCATTGCGCATAGTGGCCCAAGGGACATCCCCAACAATAGTTCCCGTAGGATAGTATTCTCCTTTGATCGTAATACCGCCAGGAAGCACCTCTCTGGGTAGGTCACCTAGCAACGAAGGGTTTAAGCGTAGCGCCTCGTCAACGCAAGCCCTTAAATACTGACATCCTATAAGCTTTGACCCATGGACGATATCCTCTGCTGAGTCGAATGTCGATAGAATCTCATCTACAAGTTTCTGGTAGCGTCGAGGATCGCCTGTGAGACAAAAGAATATACCAGTAAGAGCAGTAGAAGTCGTGTCCGATCCTGCAATCAGAAGTAGAGTAGACTCTCCCCTAAGATCAGACTCGTTGTAGGCAGGACAGCTCGTATCGGGATCTTTTGCTTCATGCAAGAAATGAAACAAATCTTGGCGCCGCTCAGCTTCTGGCTTTTCAGCTTGCTCTTTTTGCAAGGCAAGACGTTTAGTAACGCTATTATAGAGGAACTCATTAAACGTTTTAACAGGCGATGGGGTAATGGAGTCAATAATAAAATCCAAACCACGGGGCCTCATCCAAAGGAATAGATCAGCAAAAGGAGAACGAGCGATCTTATCATATTGTTAGTACCAGTATACAAGAAGCTAGAAAGAGTGAGATGGTTTGTTGACACTGACTATGTAGTGGAACCGCAGAAACTGACTGACGTAGTCCGGAATTAGTTTCCCAGAGACTTCTGTAGGCTCTTTACTACCAAAGGACGCCCCAAAGTTGAGGTCACCCGAAATATCGAAGGTCAGAAAGTCAAATTTCCGTGCCAAGTTTATTGGAGAAGACCATTCAGTAGGTATTTCATTGTCCTCCGTGAGGATCTGGATCCACCGTTCGACATGGTCAATGATAAATATCGAGGCTGCGTGTAGGGACTTTTCATTAAAAATAGGCAAAAGGCGCCTACGCCTCCGCGTATGCTCGGATACATCAGAGACAGTAATAGTCATGGGCTCATGATGTTTCATTTGGAAGACGGGGTAGAAAGACGCCCGTCGCACATTCGACTTGATATTATGGATATCCGTGTACGCTTTGGGATCGCAAAACAACACAGTGTTGGGGGCGGAGCGAATTCTATCGCCATAAATTTGGAATAGCTGCCAGAGCCAAATGTGGCGGTCACCCCGACACGCATGGTACCACGAAGGTAAAGAGCTAATTCGACTCCAAAATGGGCCAGGGACGTGAGCTAAAGGATGGAAGAACAGATTATAGGATATGTTTATGAGAATCTAGGCCGATATTGTTAGTTTTGTAGTATTTGTTATAGTTGACATTCTTGACAATGAGGTCGAGACGAACTAGAAGAAGGCCTAGAGAAGAGAGTACTAGCAGCCATTCTGCAGAGTTGACGTTGTTAAGGTAAGAACTAAACATGATCAATAAATTAGGTAAAAGCTACTGCTGTCGAGCTTTGTAAGTTGGTTGTGATGTTGCTTGATGATTCACTTGTAGAAAAACAGCGCCTATGGAGAATCCGTCGAAGATATATAGGTAGGTAGGTAGGTAGGTATACGCTGAATATGCGTGATCTTTACCCATGCCCATGAATTAACATAATGGGGAGATCTATCCTACCCCCTCCTTCCCCTCGCGTGTATGACGAAATATTTACCTTTATCATCAGTTGTTGTCTGCCGGTCGAGGTGCTGAAGAAGAAAAAGCAAATTCTAAAGGTTACAGCAGATGGCCTAGTCACTCATACGGAAAAACGCCACTCGTATTTAAGCCAACATGACATGAGGCCGCGGTACTTACTCCAACAAATCCCAGTTCGATATTTATAAAGATGGTGGGCGTCGATAGGTGCTACGGCGAAGAGTACACTCGACACGTAGATATTTGCGCGTCATGGCTGGGGGCACTATTGTATGCATATCTCGTTACTAATGGACAAGTGACTTGGGGTATCCCTTTAGTTATCCATACTTTACGAATCTTTATACCTAGGTAGGTATAGGCGCACGTCGAATCTATTCCGGCGTCCATCATGCTAGTGTACTACCTGTCTTGGTAGAGTAGTTGGGATAATTGCTCCGTGCTAGGCTATTTGATTCACTATATTGTCTGAGGCCGAGAATAAGGAATCAGAATATTTAGGAGCAACACCAACCTCGAAAATGGAAGGATTAGACCCAATAAATCTAGCCATATACAAATTAAGGCTCCCCGGCCCAACCTGTCTTTAGACTATTACCCTGACTTTCTCCACCATTCAAGATCTCACTATACGTAGGCCGTATGTGGCCGAGGGTCTATTGCTCTGCATCTACCTTTACCTATCTAGGCTGGTAGGGTGTTACGTACGGGTGGTCTTGATGCAAAAGGCTCCAAAAGCAAGCGCTCTGATACACCAGATGAGTTATCACAAAGGCTAGACATCCATTATCTGGAAAGGGAGTTATGTAACTATGAAGTGGCTCAAGTAATACAAAGACCAGAGGAAACCGGGGTATACGGAACAAGAATCCCGGAGCGATATCCCCTTTTCGTGGGGGGTTGATCGAGGCTGAGAACCAATCTTGGATGTATGCAACCTCGAACAATCATCCTTAAAGAAGTACTTTGAGGAGTAGGTAACATCTAGGGTGTTGCGAGTTTTAATTCGATATTGGTAGCGTATCACATTCTTGGCTATGCAAGATCGATGGTAATGTGTACCTAGGTAGTATTCGTAGGTAATCAGCTGTTCGTAATTTACGACCGGCGAAGAAAGCTGTATCCAAATGACGGGTGATGAACTGCGTCCAAGGAGAAAAGGTGAGAAGGCGAGAAGGCGAGAACATCAAATAGAAATAGGTACCTAATTAACCTAACCTAGTACCTTGGTACCTAGGAAAAGGGGTAAGCAAGGTGGTACCTAACCCAGGTACCTACCTACTCGTATGTAAAATGAAGTGTAGCTGCTGCCTAATATATCAGGTGCCTTAAGTTAGACGTTACCTTAGGAGGTACGCACTTGTGTAGGAGGCAGGTACCTGCCTGTCAGGAGGTAGGTCCATACCTAGGTACCTATCTGAGATGGGGTATTGCACAGGCTGTAGGCTGTAGGCTGTACGATGTGTGCAGCTTCCGCAGCCGCGAAAAGACAACAGTTTAAGCCCCGCTGTACTACGATGCGCCACTTCCGGAACCTTCATTTACAGTAAGCGCCTTAGGTACCTACCTACCTACCAGGTACCTCCTTAGTATGTCGCAGAACGTAAAGCAAACAACCACAAACACCGCCGTCTGGATTTCGACTTCATCTTTATTCTCACCTTGATTCTACGGGTAAACTTCATATCGTCATTTACCATCTAATCTCTTCTAACTTGCCTACGTAATCTCTACACAGCCTAGCCTAGGGGTTTCCTTTTTTTTTTTTTTTTCCATAACCCATCTTTCTACTTTTCCAATTTAACATTTCAATCTTCGCGTACTTTTGTGTACCTCTATAAGCCGTCCAGGATGTCTACCTCTTCTCGCGGATGCTATATTCCCCCTTTTCGTCGTGGAGATGCACAGGCGAGTAGGTATAGATCTGATGCATCAGACTCATCTAGCCTCCCTCCTACTCGCGCATCATCTAGCCAATACGAACCTTCTAACAGCGAAGATACTAGAGGCGATATGAGTGATCGGGGGTCACGCGGACGATGGAATAGTGGAAGACGTGGTCGTGGTCGAGGGAGAGGTACCTACAACAGTCAGTCTTCTGAAGGCCCAAGCCAACGACTTCAAAATCTATACCACGATGTTGACGTGTACGAAAGTGAGGCAATTCTGAAGTACTTCAATGGGGAGGAGGATGGCGCGCCTCCACAAGAGAAACCTAGCACTTTTCACGACTCTAAGGAACACCCAAATCAGTTGTCTTACGTGTTACTCTTCATCGATGCTAATCCTCGTTGGGCTGATGACCATATCATATTTGTCAAATCTAACCTCGGATTGTTACCCGAGTATAGCACAAAGAAGGCGGAACACGGCGAATGGTCAGCCCCTAATCATCCCGAGGGACCTCAAGCACTCTGCGGGACTGCCAATGATAATCCCAAGGAAGAGACATCCCAGACCACCGCTCAGGACAAAGAAGCCGACCATCTTGTGACTGCTACAGAATCTTTGACTGTTGCCGATGGGGAGAAAACGGAAACTACTAAATCATCTGATACGGGCGATAATGGTGAGACATCTGCGGCGGAGATATCGTCTGGTAGCCGTGCGAAGTACAGCGACGTTCGTAACCTACCCCCTGAAGAGCAAGAACGTATAGTCGAGGAGCAGAATCGACGGCGTATAAAGCTTCACCAGCTCCAAGTACCCATCCACCCTACCATCCCACCTATAGACTACGTCCCGTCTACATACGCGCCTATCGCTGTATTCCAGGAGTGCCGTTCCTTCTTGAAGAAAAAAGGCAAAATATTATTTACCTTTGCAGGTTGGTACCGCATTACACGCATCAACATTCTAGCACCACACTCGGCGGAGCTTGTGCGCATGCAGCAGCAAAAATGGGAGCGTTCTAACCCCCATGGCGAACCTCTCCCCGGCAAAAGACGCGCTTCTTGGGCATGGAAGGCGGCGCTAGGTATGGAGTGGGCAGTGGTTCAATTTGGAAGAATAAACGACAAGGATGCGCCTGCTGATCCCGCCATCGAGACGGTAACTAAGTGTATACCTAAAGGGCCCACTGAGGCAGTAGGTGGACGTAAAGGCGAGGACAAGGCTGAGAGAGACTCGAAGGAGGATGTGAAGACGAAAGAAGATGTCAGCGGAAAAGTGAAAGAGCCATCCGTTTCCGTTGGAGATGACGGAAAAGAATCAACGAAATAGGGCAAATAACCCGAAGCAAAAACAGCGAAGGGGATCCGGCTGAAGTTTAACGCGGATGAGCTAAGTGATGCGCATACGGAGAGGGACTAGATAATGTCTTCTGTTTTCCTAGGCATTGTGGGTTTTATCCACGCTCGTTGCATTTTCTGGCGTTTGCTTAGGTAGGTATTGAGATCCCAAAATGATGTACGATGGTCTTATGGCTTAATCATAACTCGAAATAGCTGCTTAGATGACCCGTTCTAGACGAATCGGAGTGATTGGCGTGGGATTAAGTAATTACGGAAATACCCCGATTTGACTGCTATTCTATGTGAATGAAGTTAAGCTTGCTTGTAAGATAGAAAGGGGGAGTGATATTGCCACGATCCTCAATTGAAGCATGTATGCGATTATTTCGTTCATCATTAAATACATTGGACTACCTCGTCAAGCTAGGCCCAGACTCTTAATATTTAGATCCCAGGGCTCATCAATATTTATAAAAATCATTACACATGCTTGGACAAGAACTTGAGCACAGTCTCGTAGCCGCGGACGTACTCCTCCTTAACGCGGTCGTTTTCCAAGTCGGAGCGCGCCGCCATCCACCCGTGGATCTGGTCGCCGAAAGTTTCGACGTGCTTGGGGCCCTGGAGGTTCTGCTCGAACTTCTTGACGTCCTCGGGGTTCTCGTCCTTGGAGGCGAGGAGCGCGAGGGGGATCTTGATGTTCGAGGCGTCGGCGGGATCGACCATGGCTGGGTGCGCTTCGACGCCGGCTTTGAAGATCGTGTCGGGCTTGGATGTTACTAGGGATACGACTTTGCCGCCCCAGCAGAACTGTGGGTTGTGGTGTTAATTGCGGCCTGTAAGATTCCATAAAGGAGAAAGATAAACAAAAAAATAAAAAATAAAATAAAATAAAAGAATGCTTACCCCTAGGATAGCCCAGCTCTTAATCTGGGGGTACTTGGCCGCGACGGCGTTGACGTAGTCCGGAACCTTGGCCGCGACGCTAGGCGGGGAGTTATTCTGGAAGAAGGCGCCGAGGTTCTTCTGCTTCTCCTCGGTGTCGGGGGGGAACCAGGAGAGCGGGGCGGGGGCGCCCTTGAACCAGTCCGGGATGAAGACGCGGTACTTCTGGGAGTGGTCCGAGGTGGAGAGGATGTCGGCGCCTTGCAGGGTCTGCGGGTAGAACCCGAAGATGTCGTAGATGGTGATTATGCCCTTAGTGGCCTCCTCGGGGCCGGTTACGTCTGATTGGGTGGTTAGGAATGTGCGGAGCGAAGGTGTTGTTGAGGGTGGCGATGGCTGCAAGTGGCCGACTTACAAGTCTTGAAACCGCCGAGGTCTTCGTATGTGCCCTTCTCGGTATACCCCTTGGACACGACGGGGGGGATGTTGCAGCAGGCCTCGGAGTGGCCGTGTTGAGCTGGCATGGTCGACATCTTGCAGGCGTGATGTTTATTCGTCAATTGCTTTCGGGAGATTTGATTTGTGATAGATTGTGAGGCGAAGGTTCTAGACTGAAGGGGGGATGCGTGCGAGGCTGACGATATTGTTGAAGGATTAGAGTTGGAGCTGGAATTAAAATTGGAAAGGGAGGAGGAGGAGGATGAAAGGGGAAGTTGAGAATTACTTGTTGAAGGTGGGGATACGAAACCTGATGCGACGGCAACAGCTCTTCGGGATCCGGGAAGGTGCTTTGATAGAGACATCCAATGTGAGGTATGTACATTAATTATTAGAGTTGCCAAGTATTATTTCCAATTGCACGTATTTACGATATTATGTCATTTGTGATGTATAATTAACTTTGTTACATTTAACTAACTAGTTGCATTTAACTAGTTAGTTAGATTCTATTTCTAAATTGATTTCCAACAGCATCGAGTTTACGTTTCGAGAATGTTCACTGCATAATTGCCAAAAAGGTAGGTACTCCAAACGCTCTGAATTGCTCAAAATTCCATTTACTTCTCGATGATCTCAATACCGACCATGGATCGGCTCCTTTGCTGGGACGGGTGAGGGGTAGCTTAGCTTTCCAGCGATGATGCTAGAAGATTAGAAGATGTGGGGTAAGCTCCCCTTCAATGTGGTACATAGGTACATACTGTATCGTAGAGGTACGCTACCTACGGCCGTGATGTCATATATCAGAAAGCCTTCGGAAGCCGCCGACTGCGGACAGCGGTTTTGACGCCAAATACGGATTAGCGTATTCCCAATTCGAGACCCGCAGGTCCTGGAATGTTCTAGCGTCTAAATTAGAAATCTCACTATTGTTAGGTGCGGATAGCCAGAGCCATAGGGCTGAAGGTCCCCTATTCATCTGTTCATCGGCGATCTTATTCAGCAAGTCTCACCTCCGCGCCCTTGCACAGGATCTCGTGATAGTCTCTTTTCTTCCATATGATGAATATGCTCAATTTATGCATCCTTAAACATGTAGTATGACGTAGTTACGATATGTTTTATGGTGTAGTTACGTTTAACGTCGTGAGTTGCAAAGGCAATAAGGGGTATATATACCCCTTTTTTCTCCATTGATTCGAATTTCGGATCTCATTAGAAAAATCGTTACCAACATAGCTCCCACAATAACAACTACTTCTTATCACTCTCATAAAGTTTCCTTCTATCCATTTTAGGAATCAACCTTGTTCTTGTATTTCAATTCCTAATTATCATATTTCGTTCCGCCTTATTCCTCTTCCTGTTATTCGCGGCTGCTCGCCCAGTCACTTGCGGTCATGTTACGGATGTACGCGAATGCGACTCGGACCACTGCATCAGAATAAAAAGCATTAGCTATCTGCTCAACGTTCGAGTGGGTTAGAAGAAATGCGGGCTCCAAACGCAGGGCCAACAAATACATGTTATGTTGCGAACAGGGGGTAATGTAGCCCCTGCCGAGATAGGACATCGGTCAGAATAGTAGTACCGAATTCTACTTACTGAACTTTTCGTCCTCTAGCTTGAGCCGGGATACTGCCTCTGATTCGGAGAACCAGAATGTCGAAAACTTCATTCGGTCTTCCTCTTCCGTCATACGATTCTCGTCGCGCCTGGTATCACCTAGGGGTTTCGCCGCAAACCAGTATATATGTCTCCAGGCGCCGGTGCCAGGGTCCGGATCTAATACATAATGACACTTTGCTTTAGGGCACGAGAATGCGGAAAGTTCGCAGTGTTAGGCAGGGGAGAGGGGGGTAAGGAAATACAAGGAATTTAAGGAGCTGTCTAACAACGTACTGCCAATGGTAAGTTAGCAAATCCGAAACTGACAAAGTACAGCAGATTTAAAGGGCAGGAATCTGCGGAGTTAACGTATAGCGCACCATTCGCTGGAGCCAATGCTCTCGTTGCTGAGGCCATCTGTAATACCTGTGAATTTGTCCTCAAGACCATATTTGGTTACTCGGTTTGTGGTCTGGACCGGGGCCAACTTCGGTGGCGTCGATCTGGACCCAAATCTAAGCCGTAATGGTTGAACGGCCACTCCGGTCTCTTCGGACGTCTCGCGCAGGGCCGCGTCGAGCTGCCCCTCGTCGAAGTTCTTACGTCCTTTAGGTAATTGATATATCCCTATGTTTTTGTTATAGACCACCAAGACCATGGGCCGTGTCGACTCCGCCTGGTCAACTGTGACCGTTCCACAACTGACAAGCATTTCGTCTGCCTGATGAAAGCAACCCTCGTTGTTGATCTTCTCCCATACCCGGTCATCGGTCCAATCGACGTGGCGGTCTGGGTCATCCTTGGCCCAGAGCTCCCGCCTCGCTAGTTCCTTGAACTTTCTAACCAGTTTAGCAGTCCTTGTGGGTTCAACTTTTACTAGCCGTGCGGCGACATTCTTCAAGGCCACTGGCCGGGTTGGTTTCTCGAGGGATCCGTGGGCCATTGGAGATATGTAAAGTGTTATCTTTTTGAAAGACTTTTTTTTTGGCGAAAGTGGTATAATGGTATAGCAGAAACAGTTACTGGGTTTTACTAAGGAACCTGACTATAGTAACTGGACAGGAATATTCTGTCATTAAATGCACCATGGAGAAGAAGCCTTCTTATCATACTAGCCATATCCCACCCAATCCAAGGTAATTGGTCGTATCTGATGCGGCTCGCGCACCGTACCCATGATCAAGGGTTAATATTGCCGTCAAAAGCCTTTGAATTCGCAAGTTTTGCTCCATTCGGAGACCAGAATTTGCATTCCTATATCTCCTATCACATTGATCTGCACACTCGGTCAAATAAATGAGATAGGTCATCTCTGGTTCCCCGTGAGACCAACCAGACCAGGCATTTCGATCTAAGAGCAGGAATCTTTCGGTTGAATCGAAGGTGCCCGCATACAGTAACCAAGGAGTTGGGATAAGCCCACGAGCTTATTCGCGGGAACCAAAGCCTCCAACTAGATACCCGACCAACCTAGTTTTAGTGTCCATGGTCGCCGAGTGGGATTCTTTATGCCATCAACGTCATGCATGAGTTTCCTGCATAACGCGTGCAAGAGTTTTAGGTGAGCCGAATCTGCGATCACCGGTCAAACTTAACGCACTCCGTGGGAGCCCGCCGTTGATTGCCCACCCTCACACAAGGGAGAGTAATTCATGTGGCAGAGCCCCTAGCGTGTGTATCTTTTAGACTAGTCTTCCCTCGTCCCTAGAACTCCGGAGTACAGAAGCAAGAAAGCAAACGCGTGACCGCCGCATCGACTTGACCGACTCAGGCGATAAGGAACCGCGGGCCCCTATTCGACGCCGCGTGACCCGCAAGATGATCAGTCGGTCCCCCTTAGACAGGCCGAGTCGTACGAAGGTGAGGATGGCAATATTGCCGAAAGGTCGGCCATTGGGCTGCTACAGCACGGCTACCAAGACGAGATCAACGGTATCATGGAAATGTAAGAATTCCATATTTCTAGTTCACTGCTGTGTGAGGTAGGAACTCCATTTAACAGGGGTTATTCAAGTCAATGGCGGTTCAGCGCCGTTTATATTAGCCGGCTTCTTCACCAGTATCCACTTTATCGCATCATCAGGATCCCGTCATGCTCTACGATGTTAGACTTCCCTGCATGCGCTACCAGAAGAAAGACAACTACGGCCCTCTGTCATGACAATCCTCCCCCCCTGATTTCACAGCTCTTACAGAACCGCAACGTTGGGACCGTTACGACAACAACGAACCGTGCCTTGTCGTATTACCAGGGCAGCTTAAGATGCACCCTGGTGGTTGGCTACACCTCTTAGGTCTTAGGCTCTAACCGGTTACTTGATCACATATATGCCGGGATTTGGTGCCTAACCCGAACTGGGAATTCCACCCGCCAGTCAACCAGAAAACGAAAGTCTTAGCCTCAACCCTCTATCAGAAGCTAGGAACGCAGATGCAGATTGACCGAACAGTTTGCGAGGATAGCCTTGTCGACCGTAAGCTGTCAGGAAGTTCAAATAACATTCTGATAGTCCAAGCTAAATATATGCGGCACATCCAATGGCTTCCAAAATCGGACCGGACTCCGACCCCAATCCGGGGTATTCGACAGGAAAAAAAGCAAAAGGATACAAATTTCGACAGAGCAGATGGCTTGAGCTTCAGCTAGCCTGTTCGCGCGGTAAGTTGTGATAAGTCGCAATGCCGGAGCCATGGCCCATGGGTTGTTCATGTCAAGGGTGGATACTACATCTACACCGGTCAGTAAGCGGCTAAGAATACAGTCGCGTCTAACGTGCCACAGCATCGCAAGAGCCGGTGAACGGGATCCTGGAGTTGGATCGTCCCAACTCCCAATTGTTTGCATCAGCAAACAATAGCTACCCAGGCCACCCAGGGAAAACCGACGATCACGTCCATTTGGCTGACAGGTACGGTACCCTTGGCTGGCCTAACCCGTAACGGCCCTACTCCCCCCCGACCGATTACGTCGGTCATGGGTACGGCGCACGGTAACGAGAAGACCATGTCGCGAACGGAGAGTGTTCCTAGTCGCTAGAGGTAAAGAGGGAGGTGCACATAAGCTTATAAAAGTTGAAAGCAAGCTACCACCTTCCTGTCGTCATCGAGTCTTAACGCCGGGATATTGGGTGAAGTAGGAAAGAATCCTACTGGCAGTCTTGGTAATAGAAGGACTCTGGAACAGCTTCCAGAGCGGGCGGCTGAAGAGGGCCAATCTGTTCCCGGCACGTTTCCAGGGTGAGATCCCTTACATCTACCGATCGCTGAGCAAACCGAAGACCCAACTTGCATGTGTCGGGCCTAGACTACCAAAGTCAGCCAAAAGATAGCATGGTCAATCCTTCGAATCGGCAGGAGACTCCGAGCCCAAAGGAATCAGTACGCGGCAGCGACATGCATATAGGAAATGATCTACGTTATAAGAAACGAAGATGATCAATAAAAAACGACCTCAAAAAAAAAAAAAAAAAAGTTTCCCAATAGTTTCCAACCCTCGGGTCCGCAGGCTTGTCGGGTAAGGATGCGTAAGTAAGGTACAGATAATTTCTCGGTTCGACGTTTAATGAATGTTAGGCCAGAAAGAAGAAGAAAAAAGTACATTTGAACATTGGAAGGTTCAAAAGGTAAAAATGTACCTAATTTTATACGCATATCGTGCATATCTACCTCTTATCGTGCATACTATGAATAGAACACCGAAACAAATATTATGCGTATGGTGCGTTAAATCACATGATTATTCTCCTACCTTGGCACAAGCTGCAATTAAACTTGGGCCACTATTTCTCTTTCATCATTTGCCCTAAAATGTATCACTCTGATACATCAACTAAATAAAATCCACAACCTCGAGAAGAGATTCTACCTCGGCGCGGAGGCTCTTAGCCACTGTCTAAGTATCAGGAGGTTTTCCGTCAAAGTGGCCAGTTGTTAAGACATCTGTTTACGTTTTTGTCGATAGTTGGACTATTTATTGGCTGTCAAGCTTATTTGGAATCGTTAGGTCTTGCCCTAGGAGGTGAGACATCGTCAGCAGCGATTAGTGACAGCTCCAATGGGATAAGACATGCATGAACATCCTAAGCTTCTGGGTTTATTTTCTTTTATTTTTTTTATTTTTTATTTTTATTTTTCCCCCCTTCTTTAGCTACCTATGCATCTCCGCAATATACGCTTCTTATAGTCGTACAAGCGATGGTTCAAGCTATCCGTATGGCTGGCAAGTCAATTTGTAAAATGACTTTTAGTGATACAGCCTTCTCCCACTACCGGCAGCAACTGACATTCGATTAGTCGGTTATCATGGAAATATCTGCGTCGTGCAACAGACTTGTATCGTCGCGATGCGCTTATTGAGCCTACAGGATTTGCAGGCGGAGAAAGGTCACTCTAAACAAGGCTACGAAAAAAATCGTTCTCACTTGCGAACAAGCGAAACGCGATGGCTACCAGTGAGCTTGGGTTGATACATGTTGCATCGATAAGATGAGCAGCGCCGAACTCAGCGAGGCTATCAATTCAATGTAGCAGTGGTATGAAGAGTCCGCCGTATGCTACGCTTATCTTATAGATGTGGATAATGTATGAGTCGACGAAGGGCCTAATTAGTCGGCTAACGCTCACGCATTCAGTTCCCTTACATGTCTCTATCAATAAACAAGGACAATAAGCCACAGGCCTACGAACGGTTCACTAGAGCCTGGATGTTGCAAGAGCTTATTGCACCTTCGGTTCTCGTCTTCTATGACTGCGGATGGGTAGAGATAGGCAAGCGATCAGAACAATGAGTTCAAGATTATATTACGGGGGTCACGCGAATCCCGGGATCTCTTGTATCCACGCCCAAGTCCTCCTTATCGCAATATAGCGTCGCTCAAAAAAAGTCTTGGGTAGCCTGCAGATCGAGCACACGCCTCGAAGATGTGGCGTATTCTTTACTGAGACTTTTTGGCGTGGACGTTGGAAAGTATATTTGCGAAGTCTCCGGACGATTTTATAAACTCGGGAGATATAGTGGAGAATTTCGAGGGCGTATGGCCTCCGTCCTCCAGTGGCCGACAGGGGGCTTCAGATTTTCGCCCATCTTAAAGAGCAGTACTTCAGTATACACTCTCATTTATACTCTGGGAATCCTGGAATAGTTATTTATGATACTAGGATAAACGCGGCTTATCGCCAACTTGGCTGTGATATGGACTCGGTGTCAATACTACAAGCTAGAACGCCACATGTCGGGCAGCGCCATTCGAGGACGGCTAATAGATATGTAAGACTGGTTACACCAAAACTCGGATGACACTACCTAAGTGAATCCTACGGATCAAATTCGTGGAATCCGATATATATTCACAAGACGCCTCCTACCTGGGAACATGATTGTTTTGGTTTCGGAGGCGCCCATTTGCGACACATACCTACTGACGTAGATATTGCGCCAGTATCTACATCAACGAAGACGCAGCTTGGTCCCTACGACCGTATCCATTTATTGAAAATCAAGGAGGTATATTTATCAGGATTAGATTCCGTACCCCGAGAGATTGTGCTTCCAACCGCGGAAATAGCGCGGTCCCCGATTTATGGCTGTATTCGGTTTGGATCCGGATTTGAACAATCACCCGGGTCTTTTTACTTTGTACTTTTTTATATAAGTATTGAGGAGTTTAAAGTAAGCCTCGCCTTCGTCTGTGACACTAAATATTTTCATTTCGCCATTTATCCCTTCCGGTATTCGTTGTATCGAATACCTAAGCAAGGAACCTATGCGATACGTCGGGATAAGCTAGACCCATCTAACCCTTTCACTTACAAAGGAAATTGCTGGAACATGTATGATGAGACAGCTAGAGCACGAATGCCTACTACGAGCATCCCGCGGTTTATAGTTCACCCCATGATTCCGATTTCGTCCTAGAACGTGAAGATCCTCATACGGTCGAAGGAGAGACGGCTGGCAACCGCTCACATTTCTTAATTCAGGCGGAAGAGACAGCTGCGTAACATGGTGTATTTTAGTAGGGCATATCTTATATATAGTCTACATTAGGCCCCAAGATGAGCGTATTCTTTGTTAAACGCTCTTCCAATAACCATGCGACGTATCTCTGATGTTCCTGCCCCTATTTCATATAACTTGGCACTAGTAAAGTGGTTAGCAACGTCATGAGAATGACGTGGATCTGTAGTAAACTTACTCCCTTAATAACCTCGAGGCTGGCATTTCCTCGACATAACCCATACCACCGAGTAATTGTATGCAATCCAGCGAAGACTCGGTAGCCCGCTCGGCCGCGTATAGGATGGCACCTGCGCAGTCCTGCGTCCTGATCTGTCCTTCCTCATCAACAGTCTTGGCAGTAGCGTAGGTATATGCCCTCGACGCTTGCAGCTTCGTGTACATGTCGGCCAGCTTACCCTGTAGGAACTGATTATGTGCGATAGGGGCGCCGAACTGCTTACGCTGATGCGTGAAAGGCAGCGCGACATCAAGAGCTGCTTGCATGATACCCAAGGGCCCAGCACTTAGCACAAGGCGCTCGAGGTCGAGTCCTTCCATCAGCACACGCACGCCCCCGTTAACTTTGCCTAGTATGTTCTCATCTGGTACAAATACGTTTTCGAAGACTAGCTCTCCCGTATTACTACCCCGCATGCCCATCTTGTCGAGCTTCCTTGCGCAGCTGAATCCGTCGGAACGAGTCTCTACAATGAAAGCCGTGATACCCTTGGATCCCTTGTCTGGTTCAGTCTTAGCGTACACGACCACGACATCGGCGTCCGGCCCGTTGGTAATCCACATCTTGGTCCCGTTGAGTTGGTACCCTCCGTCGACTCTCTTGGCCGACATTCGCATGCTTACGACATCACTACCGGCACCTGACTCGGACATGGCTAAGGCGCCGACTTTGGTCCCCGCGATTAGGTCCGGTAGGTACCGGGCCTTCTGGTCAGGGGAGCCATTAAGCTGCAGCTGGTTGACGCAAAGTTGGGAATGGGCAGCGTAGCTGAGACCAATGCTGCCACTCGCACGAGATATCTCCTCCATAACGACGCAGTGGGCTTGGTACCCTAGAGCCATACCACCAACGCCTTCATCCGCCGTCATTCCCAGAAACCCGGCTTCGCCTAGCTTCGGCCACATTTCCGCGGGAAAGGCATTGCTCTTATCTGTATGCGCGGCAACTTCCTCCGTAATCTCACGCCGCGTGAACTCCTGCACTCGCTCACGAAGCTCAGCCAAGTCTGCGGCGGTAGGTGGCACGAAACCCTGGGGATGCTTAGAGGATGCATACCGCTGGAACTGTGAGGGCGATAGCGCTAACGGGAGGGGTGATTTAGTAGTTGGTATTAATGAATGCTGTGCCGGGCGACGGAGAACCCTGAATGCCTTCATGTTTTATGCAAGTAAGTGAATAATTAATCGTGTATATACAAAGTAAATTTAAAGATAATAAAAAATAAAAATAAAAATAGAATAAAAAAGGGAATGTTGATAACCCTCGGCTTATTCTTACCCCAGAAAGTTGTAAACAGTTAAAACAGCTAGTCAAACGGGTAACGGTAAACCTCGGCATAAGCGGCTATAAGCGGTATCCGCCTCAAAGCTTCCCTGGTTTCCCGACGTCAGCTCCTTCAGCTCTCCCATTCTCCAACATTACTCGTTAATAGGCAATTTCCACTTTCCGAATTTACACCATTTTTGTTTTGCAACAGTATGTAGCAGGACGCACACAATAGTCGCCAACATGTCCTTACCAAGATGTTCGAGGGATCTCTTGGCCTTCTCACGCCAATTGACCCGACAATGCACACGATACCCCCGCCGGCCTCCTCCCGTCCGTCTGTCCGCTCGAACAGTCGCGTCTTATACCGCTCCGCACCAAGCGAATGCTATATCAGTAATACAGAGCAACATCGACTCGACTTCGGACGAGTTCAAGGAGAATGAGAGGCTTATGAACGAAGCTATGGCTCGCTTGGAGCAGCTCACGCGCTCGGCACAACGGGGCGGCCCCGCAAAAGCTAGGGAGAAGCATATAGCTAGGAAGAAGATGTTACCACGGGATCGAGTCACGGCGCTGATAGATCCGGGTACTACGTTTCTGGAATTGTCACCTTTGGCTGGCCACGAACTCTACCCTGAGGCGGACGTACCCGCTGGAGGTATCATCACTGGGATCGGTGTCGTAGAGGGCGTTACGTGTGTAATTGTTGCGAACGACAGTACGGTCAAGGGCGGTACTTATTACCCCATTACCGTAAAGAAGCATCTAAGAGCCCAGGCTGTAGCCCAGGAGAATAAGTTACCGTAAGTGAAGCCATCATCGCCCACGCAACCACGTAGTAGGGTAATTCTATTATATTCTAATGCCCAAATAGTTGCATATACTTGGTGGATTCTGGTGGTGCAAACCTACCTCACCAATCTGATGTCTTCCCAGATAGGGAGCATTTTGGCCGCATCTTCTACAACCAAGCAAGGATGAGCTCTCAAGGAATTCCTCAAGTCTCGGTAGTTATGGGTCTATGCACGGCGGGTGGTGCTTACGTCCCCGCTATGAGTGACGAGAACATCATCGTAGAGGGACAAGGTCACATCTTTCTAGCCGGTCCACCGCTCGTCAAGGCTGCTACCGGCGAAGAGGTATCAGCCGAAGAACTTGGTGGCGGTGCTATGCATACCTCCGTATCCGGCGTATCGGACTATTTAGCGGTAGACGATGCGCATGCTATTGTGCTCGCAAGAAGGTGCATCAGCAACTTGAACTGGCCGCACCAGGCTGCCCTGCCACAGGCAAGCTATTCTGAACCCCTCTATCCTGCTTCGGAACTCCTCGGCATCGCGTCGACGAATCTGCGGAAACCGTTACCCATCCATGAGGTTATCGCACGAATCGTCGACGGCTCGCACTTCGCCGAGTTTAAGCGCGACTACGGCAACACTCTAGTTGCGGGCTTCGCGAGTATCTATGGACACCGCGTCGGCATCGTAGCTAACAACGGAATCCTCTTCAGCACGTCGGCGCAAAAGGGCGCACACTTCATCGAGCTATGCGCGCAACGCGGCATCCCGCTCGTCTTCTTGCAGAACATCAGCGGGTTCATGGTCGGCGCGCAAGCTGAGCGAGACGGAATCGCAAAGCACGGAGCTAAGCTAGTAACAGCGGTCGCATGCGCCGATGTGCCCAAGTTTACGGTCGTCGTGGGTGGTAGCTACGGCGCTGGAAACTACGGTATGTGCGGGCGCGCGTATAGTCCGCGGTTCCTGTGGATGTGGCCGAATGCGCGCATCGGAGTCATGGGCGGAGAGCAGCTTGCTAGCGTCATGGAGACGGTGGGCCAGAAGGCGGACCCGGAGTTGAGGGATCGGATCGAGCGGGAGAGTGATGCTGTGTATTCCTCGGCGAGGTTATGGGTGAGTATTTTTTTTATTTTTTATTTTTTTCTATTTTTTGGGGAGGGAGGGGGGGGGGGGGGTTCGTGAAAAGCCACACGTCGATTCTATGCTACCCTTTCCCGCTACCACTGACGTCTTTACTTGTGCCTTTACATGCTAATACGATTATTAATAGGATGATGGTGTCATCCCACCCCAACACACGCGGCGCTATCTTGGATTAGGATTGCGAGCCGCACTGTCGGGTAGGAACGATGTCCAGCCTGGTGATACCAGATTTGGAGTCTTCCGGATGTAACCATCACACCCGACAAATCCTTTTCGAAAGTACGACCACGCTGTCCAGAGGTAGGGATGTTAATGGCACTTACGATTTGCATTTTCCCTACCCATCCTACGATAAGAACATAGAGCATAGGGCATAGATGGTGAAACAGCAAAGTTTCAAGGCGGTGAACGTGCTCTGCTCTGAGCGGGAAAAATAGGGTTTTGAGGACTTGACCGCTTCCCACCCCTGAAGAAGGACCTTGCCCAATTGTCGTGTCTTTTCGGGATCATTAGGGTTCTGCGTATGTATCAGGGACCGACCCTGCAATGGGACGGATAGGGGTCGAAAAACCTAGCCAATAGGTTTCGGTAACTAAGTTCCTATAACTAACTACGAAATTCAAAGCTCACGATTCCACCATCGTATTGTTGCCGCTAGTGTGTTTTATGGTCTGATAAATGCTTCCTTTTTGAATCCCTTTCGAAACCCGCATCGATACACTTGTCCTGAGCGTGCGTGTTTCCAGATCCCTCCGTGAACTTGGGTAAAGGTGGAACTCGAGCAGTCCTACGCCTCTCATCTTGGCCTAGATAGGCGATGCCGCGTACGAATGTGCGTAGCCGTCGAAAGTGCAAGTCTACGGGAGCCAAGCCTGAACAGCGAGTTGCCCCATCTCTATCCCTTACTTGTCTGGGACTATCGGATGCCAAACTGAAGGATCCAAGATAGGACGATCTCTTGATTTTTTTTTCTTTTATTCTTGTTATCTCATGAGGCACGGGGACACGACGCGGCACATGCTCACGACCTATTACCAGTAATATGGGTTTTCGTTGGCGCCTTGCCGGCTCCTTACATATACGTGTACGTACGTAGGTCGGTGAGGGTAGGCAAAGCAGGTCCCATACACCTCGTGGTAACTATAGATCGGCATATATGTACTTAATATATCGATATATCGATATACCTAGTATAATTAATATAATATATAGTACCTAGGTTATGTATGTACGTGCATATATGTAAACGCATGCAGATATAGTACGGGGTTCGTTACACGAAAGGACGTGGGGTTACCGCGGCCCCTCCCGCAGCAACGGCTGGAGGGGAATAGATGGAATAGAATGGAGGATGGAGATATTGTTGGCTACATGTATACGAAGTCGGCGTTTGCATCTTGGCATCTTGGATTCCGAAAGAGATATACGGCTAGTACATTTATTCCAGTCTCCCGAGAAAGAGCAATGGATGTTGGAATCTGTCATATATCAAGTTTTCCTCCCTTTACGGATCTCACATATGGCATACCACAATGCGGGATCTCCCACACGCCCACGGCAGAGAGCATTTGCGCTTGTCGGCATCTACGCTTACATGCCACAGAGCAGGGCCATACATAGGCACGAATAGGCACAAGGCGCCAGGCACTAGAGTGTAGCGGTATGCGGTGTAAGCTGACATGGTTGGCGGGCACGGAATCCGAACGAGCGGCGCACCTGGGCCGATATCGTGGTCGACGATCCTATGCTAACCCGGACTTAGTAAGAGTATAACGTATTGTACAACACATAAGCAAAAGCCCTAGCCTGACCTCACCATACCTTACTATATCTTACTTATCTTACCGTACTGAGACAAAAGAAGATAAAAATTATACAAGCGTCGGGTCACGTTCCTGAATCAGCGATCCTTCTATGCATAGTACAACTCTACCGACCAGGCACGTTTCTGTACGTATGCGCCTATGCGAAAAGCGAAAGCCACCCCCGACGAATCGCGTGCCGGCATCTGAGGTGCCTGGATCTTGTAAGATGGTGGGATTCCGCCTTATTAGCCCCCACAACCTCGGAACACACCCTATCTCACCAGCGCGCTACGAGATCTACACCACACATCTGTCTATCTCGTCCGACCTTAGATGTCTAATACCTGTCTGTATGGGTTATGTACCTCGCACATGGAGCGTATTAGACTTGTTGTGAGAAAGGAAGCTTTTCCACGAAGAGTAAAAGCACCGAAAAAGATGAAATAAAAGAAAAAGCTAGGGAGGGAAAGACGGTTAGTTGACGGTGTAGGTGTTTGATAAGAGGGAAGAAGAAGAAAAAAAATCCTTTCAAGGACCCATATGTACGCCACCAACCCAGCCCGCCGCGGGAATGACGATCCCGTCGCCTTATGTCATTGATCCCACCCGCGCCGTACATTAGTATGTGCTCATAAAACAGGGACTGTTTTTTTTCTTCTTCGTTCGCCATCGCACCAACGCCCCTTGTTTTATTGCGAGCGGAGAAGAGATAAGTAAAATACGGGTAGGCATGCGAATCGAATAGTCTGGAAACAGGTAACCATTGTCCTAAAGAATCGCTTTTTGTGTTTGTATCCTACATGTAGCGGTCATCACATGGGACGACGGACGGGTCGGTAGGCCAGGTAGGTAGGTAGGTATATCGGCATGTCCGGACTCCGCCCGCTGGCGCTGGGTAGGTAGTCGAAAGCAAAGCTAAGCTAAGCCTACGAGGAAGACCTTGGCGTGTAATATAGCACGCGCGCCTACTACCGTGATGGCGTACGCAGGGCGTGGCTTGTTTCTTGTTAGTACGAAAACGTACCTAGATATCCGTGATTTTGTATCCCATGATTCATTCCCATGATTCATTCCCATTCCAAAATCCCACCCAGCCCAAGCCCAGCCCATTCTTACAGTATGGGATAATTCTCCGCTTATTCCCATTACCAACAATCTATCAATCTACGACGCGCGCTACGCCTACGTCCTCTTCCTCGTCATCGCGCAAGCCCTCTTTATTATACAACACCAACGTACTAGTTTAGAAATATTATTAATATTAGTAGTACCACGGCTCCAGTTTATAACACGTAAACATAGGTCCCAGAAGACCCATCCCGTCCCATCCCATCCCATCCCATCCGCGGTGTGGGTTGGCCGTCGTCAGGAGTGAGTTTCGACTCGACTGGACAGGGACCATTGACATCACGTTGCGCGGCTCCGGGCTGGGGTAGGTTCGTTTGCGCCCAGGGCCCATGGCTTCCTTTCTTTTCGACCGGACAAGAACCAAAGACCCTGTTCCTGTTCCGGTAAACGCTTTCGGGTATCCGCAGGGATCGAGCGACCGCAAAAACGTGGGGTGGCATTCTTTCGGTTCTGGAAGGACTTAGCGTCTCTTTCAAACTACCCACGACCGCAGCAGCAACAGGCCCTCTGGGTGGTAACGTGTCCCGCCCCTGACTAAAATACATAGATTGCGATCGTAACCGCCAAAGTAACGGAGTTGCTGGTTGGCTTAATGATTTGCTTATTATGGTCCCGTAGTCTCGGGATGCAACCGGGGGTATCAACTGGACAGCTGGACCACATGTTCGTAGATTAGGTATGTAATCAATTACGACAAGAAACTTCGGGAGTGGAATCCGCTATTCAAACTGTACATCTTCTCTCCGCTCAAGATCATCGGCTCCCACCCATGATTTGGTAAACCCTGCTGCTGCTTTTCTTGACTCTGCTGCTCTCTTGACCACGCGAATGGGGTTACCGGGTTGTTCGGGCCAATTAGGGAGATATCGGTGAAATAATCCCTTCGGTATGGATGGTAAGGCAGCTTAGAAGACGGAATCCGCCGCAATGGAAGAAAGGACGATTTCTAGACGCGGCAGGTCAATTAACCGCATCCTTGTTGGCCATGCTCCTTTCCTGCTTCCGCGTTTTGATTCGGTTTGCGGCGGCATTTGCCCTTGTAAGCCGCGAGCAAATGCTGTACATATAAAAATGTACCTGCGATGCAGGCTGTCAGTACGATGTAAAATAAACGACCTAACCTAAGATCTATTGGAAGCCGTTAGCCTAACCTGACCTTCTGACCCAAAGAGCCTGCTCATCTACAGCAGGGGTTCTAGACCCCGCAAGGGTGTTTTGAATGGTGCTGGATCAATAGAGGTTAACCCTTAAGCCTCCGGCTACCTAACCTACCAGTGCTAGCAATTCTAGGTACTGATAAGAATGGTGGAGAAGAAAAGGCGGGCTACCCCAAAAGGAATATGTGCTCAACTCCTTTTCTCAGGTGGACTTGTCTGCAGATCTTCTCAGCAGCCGTTGATGCCATACACAACAACATAGTTATCCAGAGTCTTGAGTATCGGACACAGGCTCAACCGCAAATAAGCTCACTTATGCACATTTGCCCAACCAAATTGCCTGAATATGAACATGAATTCTGGTGACATGTACATGTACACTCCATATACCGGCCCTAATTATTGTAACCACCAAAAGCAGAACGCCTCACCAACGCTGGTTCGGATGATAAAAGATAACGCCGACGCGATGCATTGTATGTAAATGCCAATGCTTATGAGGTTCCTTTCCCCCTTTTAATGTCCTCTAGAGAAACGCGTTTTGCCGTAAATATACACATGCTTAACAACTTTTTAAGCCCGCTATAATTGCTGTATAATAACTGTTAAACCAAACACGACGGTTATAAAGTTTTGGAATTGTGTACCAATGGAAACTATTACCGACGAGGTTTCTTGTCGCCCTGACGCTCGAGGAGCAGGGTAAGTTGACTTTTAGATCGGCCGAGCGGCACAGCCGGTGTTGGACTTGGCTGGGTAGGAGTAAATCGCGAATCAAGCACGGAACTGCCGGACCTTCGGGAACTAGTTTCGGCATCTTCTTCTTGTCCTTGAATGGAACTCGCGACAATCTCACCGAGCGGTGGGTTCTCATCAAACTCTATAATCGTTCCTTGCGCTGTTGTGTTTGAGACGACCGCCGTGCTTGATGATATCAAACTTTGAGACGGAGGCAGCCCACCGACTAGATCCTGTGAGCTACGTCGTATAGAACCCACGTCTGATCTCGATCGAGACATAAGAGGGGAGATCTCTGGACGCGGCCGCTCTTGAGTGTCGCTTCGCCTATGAGCTGGCCCGCCTCGACTCGTTTTCGCATAACTAGCATCGCCTATAATAATACTTTTCGCGTTGTCAATCGTAGGTTTCGACTTTATCGTATCGGCACGTTCGCTTTGGACTATCAACCGCTGGCTGTCAGCACTACCTGTCTGTGAACTACTTGGTTTCGAAGTGCTAGACTTTTGAGGCGAGGAAGTCGCTGGTCGTTTTCCTGCTGCCTTTGCACTCAGCTGCTCACTCCCTTCTCTTGCTGTCGATGATGCTCCCTTGCTCGGTTTCTCCAGAACCGTTGCGGTGGAGCCTTGTGATCCAGATTGTCTCGAACCAAGCGAAGAACCTCCCTCTTTAGATCCGGTCTCGATTCCACTCACAGTAGAAGACTGAGAACTAATTCGCCGAGGCATAGCAGGCCTACGCCTAGAAGTAGAAGCTACGAATGCAGCCGTTTTCTTCTTGGGAGTACCGTGGGTCCCTTTTTTCCTCTCTTCTTTGACTGTCGAACTAGTCGAGCGTTTAGAATCACCGCTATGATTCACTGCCGTACTCCCAGATGAAGCAGGCTCACTATCCTTGCTATCATTACCCTCTCCATCGGATCCTGGTGGCGAAACAAATCGAGCTGTAGGTCGTGGTCCGGAACTCGAAGGCCCCCTAGGTTTCTTCAAGATGGGATGCGGCCGTTTCACCGCAGATGATGGCGTAGTCTTCGCAGACTCGGCCTTGTCTTTTGGCCCCGACTCAGAAGACCTCTGCCTAGGTATCTCAGGCTTGACTTGAACTTTTACGGGTAGGTCGGCTTTCGAGTCAGGCGAAGGCTTTTGGAATCAAAATTAGTATAGGTTATGATTTAGCATTACAAAACTTACCGGCTCATATCTGTTCGGCGGGCCCCGTAACTTGACGAAGCTTTCTTCTTCGGAAATACTTTTAAACAGCCGCGCAATCACCGTTCCTGGCAGGTAGCGACGGTCACCACCTAAGACGCGAGTCCAGAAATTTTCGAGCCGCCTCGCGGTAGGATCGATGAGTTCACGAGACGTTGTAGTGAAGACTACGGTTCAATTAGTATTAATTATGCCAAGTGTGGTTAGGAAATATCTTGACCGTGACAAGCCGCGAGTATCTGGCTGAGTGGAACAACGTCGTACTTTGCTATTTCCTCGTAAATATCGTTTCTATTGAACACAATGCCCTTTGGTAAAATCATATCCGCCATCTTGATCGAATATAGCTGTGTCGAGTATCGTCGACCAGGAAGCTCACCTCTACCGCAGGCTTCCGGTAGCGACGGGTATTAAAGATTATACAATCCGTAGTCCGTTGGACTCTGCAATTCATAGTTGAGATGTCAAGAACTCGAGTAGGTAAGGCTGATCTGATCGCCTCATCAGCTTGGAGCCGCCGTGGAACTTGCCGCTCAATACTCGCTAAGCTAGTCCACGCTGAGAATTCAGCTTGTCCGAGGATGGGTACTGCTCCACACAAGTGGTCTCACTCTAATGCATCGAGTAGCCTAGAACAACAACGGTATTCTGGACCCGTCAAAGGGATCCGGTGGCCAGCAAACAACGCTGGAACCCAAGCGGAACGCTGAGACACGAAAAAGAGTAGCCGGGAACTGGTCATCTGTTTGCCCGTCTGCGGTAACACGTCAACAACTCTGAGAGCAATTGGATACGGGAAGGTCCCGGGTGTCCTGTGCAGCTATAGAGCTAACTTATAGGCTGTGAAGGGGGAAAAAAAATTTTAAACCCCGACAACAAGTTAAAACCAAAGCATATTTGTAGAGTAGATAAGATAGTTAGTAGATTAGGTACGTAAACAAACTGAGTAACGCCGCCGACGACAATGCGCTTTGAATAAAGTTGAGCTCGGAACCAAAGGGGGTTTGTTTTGGTCGAACTTTGGAGAATAAGTCAATAGGTCAAAAAAAGGCAAAAAGTAATACAGCGTAATTAGTGTGAGTATTCAGGACAAAGGTAGATAGACCATCGTCGACAATCCCGTTGATATCTTAAGAGACGGCGTATGTAATTTTTCTGGAAAGAAAATTAATGTATGAAGTGAAGAGTGTAAAAGAAGGGGCGTTAATTTTCACAAGCTTTAGAAAAATTGACCAAAAGCTCTAGTAAGAGGTACATGTAGGTAGGTATCAACGTACCTGCCTCTCAAGGGATGGCACCAAGTAAAATGGAAGTAACGGATGGCAATGGGAATATGAAGGTACCCGTTGCGGTGCTACACTGGCTACATTGGCCTATTGCGACCTATTCTTGCTACTTCCCTCCGTCTGGAGCCGCGAAAGCGCCTTCCACCTTCGGGTCTACCTAGGTATATGTAGGTAGGTAGGTAGGTAGGTAGGTAGACATGTATTACATGTATTAAACCCCAGGCTATCTACATAGCTCACGCTTGCCTGGGGCTGCTTAGAACATGGCCATGCAGGCATGACCTATAATAGCTTGTAATAGGATGTAATAGGCTCCAAGTACTATGTAATAGGTGCAGTAGGAGCAACCCTTTTAGCAGCTTCGGTAGAAAGAAAGCACTAACGTTTTAGGTGCCTACGGTGGGTACGACCCGCCAAAGATCAAGGACCCTAGTAGAGTTTATGATGTCCAGTATCCTCGGCTTTTTTCGCCCTTGACAGTCTATTCTATCTCCGTCCATCCAACATACTTCCTCGTAAATCCTCGTAAATCCTCTGAAACATCGCCTACTAATAAGTTCCAAGGTCGAAAAGGGGGAAACTTTTGGATAGGTGCCAATGACATCAGTCCAAATTCCAGTATTCGTTTTGAGAAAAATACGCAAGCCGGTTCAGGTTAACCTACATAGTTCCATGAAGTCTATGGCGCCGCAGCTTAGCTTCGCTTCTATCCAAGGAATTTAGTCGTCGGATTGCCCCAGGAACTCGGACACGACACAACTTTATGACATGGTCCTTTTTAAATCGTCTACCTTATTAAGCCTTGGTCTTAAACACTAACCACCACCAGCAACAACATAAGTGGTGGACCAAATCGCGGAACCGGATCGCACGCACTTGTAAAAGGACAAATCCCATTAACTAGTCTATGAAGGGCTCACGGGATATCTAAAGCTAAGAACACAATAGTGGTATGCATCCATTCATTCCCTAGTGCAGCTTTTTTAAGGTCGATCGTGAGTAGGCCAACATTGGATATCTGGAGGAGTGTTCTTCCACTGGTAACGATCATGTACCTGTGCGGCTACCCACTCGCACAAAATGCCTCGAATACATCGAATACATGCTGGAATACATGCTGCTGCTCTCAAATTGGAAGAAAAGAAGAAAAAAAGAAAAGAATTCTGAATTCTTCGTTACGTAGTCTATTCAGCAAGGGTGTTGGCGTCGACCTGTCTCCCCCCACGTCTTCGGCGAATCCAGCTTCTGTTACTAGAATTGCCCAGGGTTCTAGAATGCTCAGAATGCGCTATCTAGTCAGGGGGGCCGCCATCGAACCTCTCATCTCTGACCCGACGGAGACAAAATCCTTTTTCGCATTCACGACGTGAATTGGACGGGGTACCTGTCCCAGCAGAGTATAACGATGCAACAATGAGAATAGAACAAACTGCCAAATTCATTCCTAGGCATCACCGATCATAACCATTCCTTGTTACCCGAATGTCGTCACTGACTTGCAAGATCCACGGTCGCTTTATGCCTAACTACGGCTCGGTAGTTAATCATCATCATCCGACTCATCTCGGTGCAAATTATCCGTTTCGACGTTATTAGGATCGCAATATTCTTATTTTCCAAACGCGCGGGATTCCTTAAGAAAATGATAAGGTCAGACTCCGGTGGATTAACCCGGGCTCTACGGACGTCGCACTGAGAATGCCGCCTACGTCCAGCACTTTTCGTACACCGCTCTCTTAGATTTAAATAACTTACCGATTTTGGGGGGGAGCGGTGGACGGTACTACTACGGTTGCTGGTCCACAGAACGGCTACGCCATATGCTTTGCGAAGATTGAAAAGGTGTCAAATTCAGCGCGCTAGGTAGGCATTTTGGTCCATACGGGAAACTCCCCGTTAGAAAGTGCTGTGAGATCAAAGCGGCTTACCTTTAGGCAAGGTAAAGGTACCTCCAGGTAGGTATGTACGTTGGCCCCCTCTCCAAGCCAGCTGCCGTTTTCCGTCTATCGCGTAGTTAATTCTTTTCCATTCCCATTGCGCCATCAAAACATTTCATTTCCCTTTGTAGATTTTTTCCCTCATCTCCGGCTTTAAGATCTGCTCTTCTGCGGGGGAGGATGTTAAAGGTCGTGTGACCTGCTTACCTACAGCGTTTTACTTATACCCAGACATCAATCATTGGCCAGGATTCAACGCCCAAGCATCACTACAGCAATTCCCCCGTGACCTCCTGACAGATAGGAAGGCTAGCGACAATGGGGTTTCATATCCCTTAGTGTCATGAGGGACTTGACGCAATTTGATGTCTGGGGTCGAATTAAGAATCCCTCATTAGAGGGGTCGCATCCGGCTGAAGGATAATAAGTCACTATTCCCCGCCCTTCCCTACGAAAAGGAAAAGTGCTTCACCGATCTACAGCACATCCAGGGCTCGCTTGGCAGTTAACGATTGACGAAGAGAAGACCCAAAATGAATAATAACTCCCGTATACAGGGGAACTCAACCTTTCCGAGAAAGAAAAAAAAACTGTGCTCAAGCGCCCACACCGACTACCTAATTTTTGCTTCCTTCAAAAGAACCGAGCCTTCACGAAAATCCCAATAATTTTTCCGCGGACTTGATAGCCGGAAAGAAGTCTCTGGGTTCAAAGATACTAAGGTTAGATCACTAAGAAGGCCAGGCTCGGTATGGATTATTTCACCAAGACCAGCCAGCCACATGGTGGGATTTATTACGAGCAGTGTTGAAACGTTTCCTTGACTTTATAGATTTCGACTTCACGTGGATATTTTTATCTATCACTTTTTTTTCTCGGGGTTCGATGTTGAAACCGAAAATCGTCCTTAGGGGCTTCCTGTTTAGGAAACCGCCGTTCTCGTTGTCCCGATTGGCTTAACCGAACCGGAGCCCGGCCACGAGGCTCTCGGCGATAACATAATATTATTCGTTTGTAAGCTTTTATTCAGTATTCATTTACTTCTCATATGATTTCGATTTCTTTGCGCGAGAGAGTGTTACGTCATAGTCTTTCAATCTTAGATGACTTCGTTATTAAGGGTGCGAATTATTCAGCACTTTTTTCTAGAGCACCTGAATAAGCTGAGCTGCATCGGTAGTGGCAATCCCCTGAATTTCTTTCGCGCTATTAATTGCCGTCCATGTATATAGCTTTCCGTCGACCTGCAGGTACTATGCGCACTCCGCTCCAGCCAGGCCAATCTCTTCTGGATTCACACACATCTAATTCACCGGTGAGCGGGACGTCGGTCACAACAATTGCCTTCGTGACTGATCACACGAATCCTTTCGGCAGCGCCGCAGCGACCCGGGCTAGTTATAGCACGTCATATCATCATCCCTTAACGAGTACAATTGTAACCCCTGGTGTTAGTGACACCTCGGTATTACGTCCCCCCAGCTCAAGAAGAATCTGTACGGCGAGGACAGCCTCGTTTAAGTGGCTGGAGTTCCGGCGTTTCTACCTGTGGCCCGGGCGAGGCTGATTTTGTCACGGTTACATTCGGCCGTTACACACGAAAAGGCAGTCATCTGCAACCAGCTACTGCGGGAGGGTTACAATAATAATTATATCATCAGAATTCTTATCATTGACCGCAAACTAATACCAACATGGATAGTAAGTAGCTGTACTCTTCGATGACTCTACCTACAGCAGTAAATATTATATGTCTTGGATAGTATTCCCTACCTCTACCAGTCTTTGACGAATAGGTACCTTCTAAGTTGGCAATTAGAGTATGTTAATATACTACTGCATAAACAAATCTTCGATGCTTAAAATACTTTCTATTACCTAACAAATGACATTGGAAGAAAATGCCTCTCGCAAAGTTCACCCCCGAAGGGGATTAGTTGCTGGATTGTCTAATATATCTCGCTTAGTCAGCCGTGTGTATCACGACGTGGTCATCTCTACGAGTTATTTAGCGAAGGCGGGATCGGTGCGGATTGATAGATTCCGCCATTCTTACTTTCCCCTGGATGTCATGTAGTGTCCGGCTCCTCTTCCACCCATTAAGGACACCGCATGTCTCGGAGAGATATCCTTAAATAAGACGTCCTACGGTAAGGATCTTTCCCACCAGTCTGGATCTGAGAGGACAATCAAGCTTCGTTGTTAAATGGTGTACCTTGGTTGGATGGTAATACCATCCAGGCATTATCACCAGGGACTACGTGGCGCTACACGTCGTAACACAGAGTTAGTAATACTTTAATAATATAATTTAGACTTGATTATTCAATAACTATCTCTTTTTTATACAAGTTATTTACTAGAATGTAATTATTTATTAATAACGAATAAGTGAACTTATGATTGAGTTGCCTGGCCCCTTTATGCCGCTTATTTATAAAATATTTTTATATTGTGCTACAACTACTAGCTAGATGTTGAGCAAAGGTCTAGATGTAAGACAAGTTGAACGGCGGGAAATATTTCATTGCTCTGTAACAATTGTGTAGGACCGTTAGATGGCTAAATACTCTGACAGATGTAATAGGTACCTATGAATTGTTAACTTGTTTAGAATGTATGCGGCGTAACAGCCTTAATATTAAATAAGAGGTATATATCCATTCAGCCCCTGATATCGAACACAACTGAGCACACTTCAGAGTGACAAAGCGGTACTTAACTTGTTTACGAAACATAATCCTACAAGTTGGTCGTTCTTGAGACAATTTTTAGCAACGCGTATCCGCCAGCTCGATTTTCAACTGTCCAGGTAGTCATGGGTGTTACCCTTCTCCTTTGGACTAATGACTTTCTAACCATCGTTGTCGATATCGCCGGTCAACGATGTAATTCGTTGACTAGATGTTATTATTTTCTCGCCGGAGCTTAAACCCCGGGCTAGTCTAGATTACGGTTTGTTTCAATGTCAAATGTTTAGTTGGATTTTCAATAAGATAACTTTACACATAGCTCATTCCCTGTTTAACCTACTGCTCCTTTGCTGTGTCAAACTGGACTAGAGTTCCAATATGATTATCAAACTATTCCCTATTTAGACCCGAGTTGGATTTACGACGCTACGTGGCAGACCATATCAAGCCCATAGTGCACATGAAGCGGCGTAGCACAGCCCTTCGTTGTGTGCACATTTCGGGATATGCTTCATCCTTGAGTTCAGCCAGACGTGGAAGAGGGTTTAATTAAACAAGGCAATTGGATTACATATAATCGTTCGATGTCTGATGAGCATCGCGAGCAAACATGTAGCTGTAACGTAATCTTAATCGTACCTAGACAACGATGGCACAGACTGTTCAAGGAAGCCTAAGAATTAAAGTACCGCTTACAATTGGCCCGAGCAAATGGAACTGCATAAGCAACTACGTAAACGTAGCAAATTCTAACATCATGGAGGAATATAGTTGGTAAAAATCTGCGAACTATCCCAGCTCGGTACGTCGAAGAGTATGGCATATAACGGCTTGTGTACGAATAGAACTCGGAAACTCGGGCATATCTGTGTACAAGGGCCAGTTTTTGTAGAAGAAATGTCGGTTCTTTCGGGCTGATATAGACAGAGCACATCACTAGGGTCATTGAGCTGTACGGAAATTTCCTACGTATCACCCCCCTTATATTCAAGCCGCTGGCCCGCATAGTGCGACTTTAAGTTTACGTGAGTCGGTAGGATCTTTTATCTTAACTACCTAGGTAGTTAGGATCCGGCGAAGTATTGCACGGATATGTATGATACAAGTGCGTAGGAAGGAAAAGATCGGTGTGAGAAACCCTAAAACGTCCGCAGCTGTACAACGGGGGAGCTGAAATACGACGAATTACCATAGGGACTAGGCGCCCCCAGTCGGCAGTCGAGTACGAAGTGGACATCTTGTCCCAAGCACGTAGCCATTTCCAAGGTTTCGATGCTGCTTCGAATAATCAAGGTTTTAAACAAAGCATTTGAAAGAAACCTGAATATGATGCCTCGTAAATATGATTCTCGTATAATTACCAACTCCAGACTTAGCCAATGATTAAAAATACGTGGCGTTACCTTGTTTATCCTTACCGGAGATCTAGGGTGCCAAATTCTCGGGTCGAGTTACTGTTACCTCAACCCCTTTGCTATGGTTCCGGTCGTAGGGCTCACCGAGGCGGATTCGAAACATCGTGGCACCGGCCCGAGCTTTAGTTGAATGGGTGGGTGGTGGCTCGGATATCGACCCGCTTAACCAAACACTCTCTGGCCTTGTTTTTCTCCTTCACCTACTGTCCGTGCGGATGCCACGGCAGGCAACGCGCACACACAGCAGGGTTATCACAGGCTAGCTATCCCTGAACCTCCCTAGGGCCAAACATGGTGTTGGGCTCGCAAAAGGCACGAACACCTACCTGCGTACGTAGCCAGTAGGCTTTGTGTAAGGGTGCCATCGAAGATCGAAATTGTAAAATTCCGAGGGTAGAACCCAAGCTGAAAAGCGGGCTAGCAGGAAACCCCATGTAATATCATTCGGTTAGGTTAGGGGAGGTATGATTGTGTGGCAATGCGCAAGGTACCCGAGGTGCTGCTTCACAAACATTCACAAAGATCGACGTTCACGCTCTTGGCTCGTACATATTAGGCAGTATTATCGGGTAATATTGAGCTGTGTTACTCTGACTTACATCTCAGCAGGCGGCGCGAATAGACGCGGTGCCTGTTCATAGATACGGTAAATTACTTGTTTCTCGCAAGGCAACGACGAGGCAATCGCAAGGCGTCCAATCTCGGAAGAACGACGTAGCCTATTCGTTTGCTTGCTTATGATAATATCCCGAGGGCATGGCGTCGACGCCTTGTTCTAACTTCTGTCTAACACTGGGCGAGTAGGTCACCTTACGAGCATAATCCCGATTCCCGAAATCAATGCGTGCTTCACGAAGCCTGCAGATACCAAATACCGAAACCATGCGCTCTAATACGCCCCTTCGCGTTCCTCCCATGCCGGCTGGGGAGCCAGCCAGGGCTTCCTATACCCAGACCACAGCGGCATCTCAGGCTCAAGGGCAAAGCCGTCTAGCCTGGCGCCAGCCTCATCGAGCGACCACAATGTGAGCGCTACGGTATTCTCCCCGTTGTGGTTGAGTATGCCCTCCGGCACCGGGAACGCGGTCTGCGGCCCCAGGTTAGCGACCAACTTCCCGAACTGCCAGCCATTGACGAAGAGCTGGCATCGGTGACGGCCAGTAACGGTAGAGGAATTGCCGAATACGAAGCTAAGCGGGACATCGTAGCCCGCAGGCACATCGAGCGAAAATGTCGTTGTGAAGAATCCGACTCCGGCCGAAGGTATCCCCTCCGTGACGGGATTAGAGGACTGCCAGGACTGGGTCGGCGGCGAGGGTTGGTGGTAGCCTTGTCTTTCGGCGAACATACCTCCTTCATTACGAGGACCCCGCGCAAGGTCGTGGTACGATTCACCGCCGAGATTGCCCGTTATTTTCCACGTCACATCCGACTTCTCGTGTCCGTCCAAGTCGAAGTTAATCATGCCCATTGGTGCCTTGATAGCGTCTGTCCCGGGTGCCTCTTCGTCTTGCCCCATGTGGTCGATCAGTAGCGTAAAGACGTAGGATTTGTTGGCTTGGAGAGGATAGGAGTTGAGTGATACGGTGTCGTTATGTGTAGATTCGCCGCTTGTACCGTCCCAGGATGCAACAAACTCGTTGTTGAGCCAAAGCGAGTAACCAAAGCCACTTCCGCCCGTGATGTTCAGGAATAAACTTGATTCTTCTCCATTCGCGGTGAAGTGACCACGATATATAAGCGATCCGCTATGAAAGCCATAATCGCTCGCGTAAAGAGAAGTCGGGGTAAGTAGTTGTTGCGGATTGTTGGTTGACGGATTGGCACATTCGACCCATTTCGAATCGTCGTAGGAGGCTTGGATCTCAGGAAGAGAATCGATATATTTCCACTCTATGGAAGCGAAGTCGGGAAGAGTTATATTAGGAGCTTGGAAATCCAATCGCGCAGCAAGTTTTCCGTCTTCGTTGCGTTCTCCGCCAAGATCCCTGTTGTTGAACGACAAGACTTTTACTTTGCCAGAAGGCTCGTGGATTAATTCGATATCGGTAGTGCTGTTAATATCGCCGGTAAGGCGAAGTACTTCTCCATCGAGGACCGCTGTACGGATCAAATAAGGGCCCTTTACGACGACGGTGGATTTAGACGGAGAAGAGTAATTTCCAATTGGAGTTTCTGCCGGTATTTCCGTGACCCAATACTTGTAAGCATCGTTGCGCCATAACAGCAAGACCTCCAGTTCGTCCCCGAGTCTTAGAATTTTCCTATCTTCCGAAACCTTCCATTGAACAACTAGCGTGCTTGAATCTAACAATTGGGTCTTTACAGTCGTGTCATTCGGGCTCGTCTGGGCAGTTCGTGTGGTCAAGCTCGTTAGACCAATAGCGAGCTCATGGGTCTCACCGGTTCCGCCGTAGAGGATCAAAGTTCTCTTGCCCAGCCTATCCTTGGCCCATGTGAATACCTCGGCGGTGCAGTAAATCAAGTTAATTCCCCCGACGTCGTAGTCGGTCAAATGGATCTTGGAATCCCTTCTTGTTAGGACTAGCTCCCCGCCCAGCTGGGGTATTGATATGTTTCCAGCGCTTGTAGACACGACGAGTTTATAAGTTGTCGTATTGGTCGACGTCCAATCAGCATGGCGAATGATGTAAAGGTTGGTCGCGGAGTCGGTTCCGAACAAAGGGGTCGTGGCAATCCCTTCAGTCGAGACGTAGGATCCATTTGACGAATTCCCCGCTACGGCCGTCAGGTAAGCAGGGGATACTTTAAAGAAATTAGCTTCAAGCTTCTCTTCCGAATATTTCTCTCGCCATATGTGGCGATTCTCTTTGATAGCCGCGCCATAGTCGTATGAGCTATCGCCGCCTCGGTACCCTAGGTTACCCCAGTTCGTTCCTCCATAAGTCTGCAAGAAACTCAGTTTCATACGTCATGATGCAGTGGACAGAATGAGCACTGACCATGTAAACGTTAAATATCTTGATAGCAAAGCCATAGTTGTTCTTCCATAGGACACGGACTGATTCTTGGTTGACCAGGGCATTGCATGTGTCTGCATTAACGCTCCCAAATCCAGTTCCAGACCCTCCTTGGAACTCCGCTATGAAGAATGGGGTATTGGGGCTGTACCGCTGGTGCATGAGTTGCCAGTTCTCTGGCCATCGGATCTTAGGCCAGACGTCAGGATGTGCACCTATTTTAGGATCAGGAAAATAAGGCAACCGTTGGGGTATTCTAGATACTCACAATCATACCGCATAGGATATGCATCGATACCATACACTACAACTCTTGGTTAGTACCGGCCCCCAAACCATGGTTCGGGTTGAATACTCACGGTCCGTTTCGCCTATTCCACTACCAGGCGCCCAGTTTCCCTGATAAAGATGGTCGTTAACCATCTGCGGAACTACATTCCCAGCCTTCTTAAATTGCTGCTTTACATGTTCCATGTAGTTGCTGTTAGTCTCCGCTGGGAAATCGGTATCGATGACGTCTGGCCATGTGTCGTATTCGTTCTCGGGCTGCAGCATCACAACCGGGCCGCCATTGGTGATCTGGGCATCAGCAATCAACTTGCCTACAGTAGCGGCATAGAGCTCAGTGGAGTTAACGAATTCTGGATCACTACCCCGAAGAGGTGCCTTGATCCGCGCGGTCCATCCTGGGAAGCCTCCCAAGGCGACCTCGGCGTTAATATACGGACCGGGCCGGGCGATCAGATAGATACCAGCTTCCGCAGCAGCTTTGAAGAATTCGTCGAGAGCAAATACCCCGTCGAAACGCACTTGTCCCTGTGTACCTTCTACAAGACCCCAGTAGGTATAGAACGATACTGCGTTGAAACCAAGCGCCTTGATCTTTTGGAATATGTCCAAATACAAGCCTGGACTCGGCAGACGCCAGGGGTGGAACTCTCCTGAAAATATGAATATTCGTTCTCCTCTAATCATCATAGAGTGCTTGTCCCACGTAACCTAATCGGATTTTAGCAATAGCACGAGAGAAATTCAGCGTTTATTTACCAATCCCACCAAGGGGTCTCTCGACCCGATTCTAGAGTCTACATCGTGTGATAGTATGTTCAACCCTAGTCCATATGGCAATAGGTAACACAGGATCGTAAAAAGCCCTGAAAACAATATCATGTTGAACGTTCCACCGCTCTAACCAGAGCACGCTGAAACTCGTAAACGCAGGATTCGGGAGGCCTATCTTCGCGTTTTAGAGGCGGTGCCACCGACCTCGAACCACGAGCGTAACATCTATTTTGAGCTCGGTGTGGTAGTAGATTTTATGACAAGCTTCAAGGTCAAAAATATCCCGAGCTGTGGAGAAGGTAAGGAACCCTGGTGTTGAGATGATCCTTGAAACCTCCGCTTCTCCAACTTCCCCCCAGATCTCCTAGGGGGTTGCGGGTCCGAAGAGTATGGGGATTTATTAATTGGTGCAAAATCTCGTTGGCTGTCTTTATCGCTTTAGGCAGAATGAGTTTGGTTTTCGGCCTTTTTTTTTCCCCTTGGTATGGCTTCATTCTGGTCGTCGATGATTCAGTACGGACCGTAGATACTTGAAATAAATACCGTCTGTTAGCTATAAGCTTTTAAGTATAGGTAATTAATTTATCTTCAACGAAGTAGCGGAAGTTTATAATACCGTTTCCTAAACTCGAATGAATCTTTGAGCGTATGAAGTAAGCGATGCTTGTTCATGTTGTCGCCCGGTGGGAAGCAGTATCTGTGAATGGAATCACTTTGGAGCCAAGATGGTGGTTTTCATATAACCTACTAAGAGTAATTAGAGTTATGTTACTATATTTATCTAGCAAATTTCGAGAAATTGGGATTAAATTGAGTCAGTAAGCCCCTCGCGGTACTGATGGTGTAGGCAGTTCCTAATTTGTTGCGGAAGTTGACTGAAAAAGAGAATCGGATATTTCCTACAGCAAATAGAGTAAAGAAATAAGATATATATATATATAACTACCTAGGGTACCCTTGTAAGGCTATTTCTAATTTGGTGTTTTGGCTTTTAAGTTTGTTTTATTGATCCTCTTGGTATAGGCATTCTGCAATATGCTTGCACTAGGTCAACGTCAAAAAGGAGGGCTTGAAAGGAAATATGCTTTGGATATTAAAGACAGCCTACTTGATTAAAGAAGTCTTTAGAAATATTGATTATTGGGTTCATTAACTACGCGAAATATAAATTAAACTACAGCATGAAAAGAAATACCTTCAACTGTCAATTACTTGAAATTACCAATAGAAATATTTAACACATAAATCTAAATACACTATCTTCAAGTAATGCTAATGCGAGAATTGTAAGAAGCGTCACCCCTTCTGGTATTGAGCCTCATACACGTGGTGATTGTCACATGACCCTTAATAAACCGGGCGAGGCTGGCTATGAGTGAGGAAAAGATAAACCAACCCCATCAACAACTGCACCTTTATTAAACCATTGCGCCCTGGGCAGCAGCTCACTCGCTACCCATCTGGCGGTGGTCGTGTGCATAGACCCATACCCAAAGGGTTCGTCTGTTTTATCCTTCCTCATTTTGTTATCCAGTGTCAGGTCCTCAAGAGACGCTTCTTGATGACTTATATCGTTAGTGCCGCTAATTTCTATATCCCCTGGTTTGGTACCTCGAGGAAAACTTGTTCGGCCGTCCGCCAATGCCTGGAACACGACTAACTGATCTTGGAGGTACTCATCAACGGCTCCACGAACCATAATCTCGTCGAAAAGATCATTGCAGACCTTGCGTGAGATTTCTGCGCCTAGAACTTCTGGCGTCTTGCTCTTCCGAGATTTGTCGTAGAGATAATCACGGCCCCAACGGAGCCCAGTGTGAGAGTGAGCCACTAGTAAAGTGTACATGCGGGCATCGTGCCCACTGTCTTCCATCAATACAAATTTAATATCCACACTGGGGAACAATTTGTCAATATGACTCGCAAGCGCCTTTTCAAGTGGTTCTCGGAGGGCATGTGGCACTAGCATTCTCACGTCAACCTGCTTGATCTTGAAATCTTCCATGGTGATTGGTCTGTCCCATCGCTCTTGAACTTTCAAGGTTTCTCCTGGTAGAAGAGGCTGGAACCTTAGCCAAATGCAACCGGATTTGAGAGGGCCTGTTGCCCAGGATCGCTTCTTCAGCTGCCTTTCGATAGTAATACCGAAATGATCCTTCAAAGTAGGCAACAGGATTTGATCGAAATATTCATATGACAGCGAGAAAGACACGTTTGTACCACCGTGAATCTCCAGCTCGATAGGCTCTCCGGTGTCATTCCCTGCAAAGAGGAGAAAAGGGAAGATTGCCTGAAAGACAAGTAGTGTACTTGAGGCACTGCTTCCAGCGACGATCTCGAATTTGCGCTTTCGAAGAGAAGTTGGAGGTTGCAGTGGTGAAAATTCTAGAGATTGGCTGCCGACTTCTAAGCCGTTAACTTCAGCTCCCGTAGCTTCCGCTAACCATCGGATGGCTGCTACGTGCTGGGCCTTCAAGCCTGTGACTGGACGGTTAGCCAAGATGTATTCGCGAGGCAGGAATTTCCAGTAAGTGCTGACCACCTCCTCGTTGCCCCGGTCTATTCCCTCTTACATGGTTAATGCGGATAGGTTGTGATAACAGCGCGGAAAGGCTACAGGCAATCCTGATCACTTGTCCGCCACCTTCGCCTGTTCTCCCGTCTAATAGTATAGGCTTTTTCTTTTGTTTCATGTCGTGTCCTATCCTAGTGTGATATAATCAATATAGGTTTGATGATGAATGGTGAAATCCCAAAGTAACTTCACGTGGGCGAGTGGTTTTGAGACATTACTACGTGGGTTGGGGCTGTACAAATGAGTCATTTGGATAGGATTTTGATTACCACTCATCGGATTAAAACAGTAGGATCTTCGTATCTACACCTGTACTACTATGTCTTATGCGGTGATTTTTTTTTTTTTTCCCTGTGAGATATAGTTTCATCCTTCATCCCCCTTCCGACGAAGGGGGTGGTGAATATCTGGAATGAATGAAGGGACGCGTTACTCCCTCGATCGATCAAATATAACTGAGGGACCTACACCTTTAGATTTCCCTTGCTTTAGCGTCCGTCCGTACTCTTCTATGGCTAAGGCGTTTGATGCCCCGAGCAGGCCCAATATAGCGGTGTTTAAGCGCTAATTCAAGGAACTTTTTATTTACTTGGGTATGAAGTACATACATGGTGGGTCAAGACGCCTTTATCCCCACTGCAAGATGCTTGGTAATGGGGCTGGCATTACCGGGTAGGGGGTAAGGATTCCTTATGTATTATCACAGAAGCTAAGGTAGGTATTCACATGTAAAATATATGAAAGTTGGGGACTTGTACTCCACAAAAGAAGCTCATTCTAGGAGCTCGGGTTAGACGTAGTTTTTCATAAAACCATTTGATTTTATTAATATTTTATTTGAAAAGGGTGTGATTAATTTTTCCATTCTTTCTCCAATTTCGTACACCAATAAAAGCCATTTCGATTCGACGATCGAGTTATCCCAAGAGACTCAAGATACGGCCGATATATGTTCTACGTAAACTACGTGGGACAATACCTACTTACCTAGGTAGGTAGGCATATAAGACATGACGTCTAATGGCATGATGTCATTTCTTAGGGTTGCTCCTAAGCCAGGGATCAGGGACTCGATGGTTAATGCACTGAGATTCTCTACTACACCCACCATGTTATGAACACGAAGCTGTGGTTATCATCTGTCAGTTTCGTAAACCTGCTAACCTAGACCTTGCGCGATTAATCTTCATAGGCTTCGGAAAGATGCAGATTGATCCAATTCCCTCTCAACTCAATGCTGGGATATATGCGAGAGCGTAGGAGTGCTTCTCGGACCCCTCTTCTCCTGATTCGATAGAATAAATCTCAACGCGCGTTTAGCATTCGTTATCAACTCTCCAAGGAAGGGTTGACAAATAACTACGTTTTTCTCATGTGCCCTCTTTTACATATCCCAACTTTTAAACCACAATGGAAAGGTCTACTATTGGAAACCAATGCTAGTTAGGTCGCTTTCACGATCATAACTAACCAATCAGGAAAGAAGAAAAGAAATTACTGGAAGTTAGGAACGAACATCCGAGATTGAAGGTTACCGGCGCTAATACAAAATCATGATAAATCGTCATTGTAATATCCTATTCCTCTGACGGCTTACTCTATTAGTAGTCCGTACCTGTTTCTAGAGCCGTGGATACTTGTTAATCACTATTAACAACATTTATTTCGAACACAGATTATTATAGTAGGTCAATCTATATTATCGGATTGTCAAGAAAGGAAAAGTAAAGCCAGGATGGGTTGACGAAACAATCCAAGCTCAGTCTTTGAATACTCTACCGGCTTCGATCTCTGCGAATACGGTCAGGGTATGCTGATAGGCCTTCTCCGCAGCACCGTTCTCGCGAACCTTGTCGTATTCCTTTCCCTTAGGAAAGGTTTCCCCGTCTTTATTGACTCTATACGCTCCGCTTCCGACCTTTCCATCTATACCTTCGGCCGGCTCAATTCCCTCCACACTTCCGAACGGCGCTTCCGTGCTACCTTGCGTATTGTCGGGTTTTCGCGCCGGAAACCTCGCTGGTGAGGCCATAAACACGATTCGCTGCCCGCATTCCTCGAACGGCACCCACCATGGCCTAAATAAGGGATTGACGACGTAGGTTATCAGAACCTTAAGCCACCAAGGCAAATTACTTTTCGCCGCGATATCGGTGGGTACATAGCCCGGGTGTTGGTGACAAAGAGCTATCCGACCTGGATTGCGACGCGCAATTTCTTCGAAGAAGATATTGGTCAAGCTAACCAGATGCGAGAAAGCGGTTTGAATTTTTTGGCTTTTCTGATCTCGTAACGCTAGGTCATCTAGTACAAGACCTTCTTTGATACTTGCGTTGAGTACCGAGACGACATGTCCGGCTCTAGGAGATGCGGTTAGGAGTGGAAGTAGTCGTTCGATGAAGCGCGCTCGCGAGTAGTAGAGTAGGCTATTGTACCTGTCAAGTCCTTCTTCGGTATCTATTTCCTCTGTCAGCTTGACCAACTATGTGCGTGCTTAATCGGTTCTCTTAGTCACGAAGGTCTACAGGGCTCAAGGAGTACCATAACCCTTCGCAGTTACGCTTACCTTCACTCGTCAGAGACAGGACTCCCTGGCAGTTGACCAAAAAGTCGATCTTGGCCGTCATGTCTTTTGTGTTGGCCTTCTCTTGCTCAGCTCTAGTGATCTCAGCGCAGATGCGATCGACCTCCCGCAGGAGCGACACATCGCCCTTGTGGAATCGGAATATCCCCTGTGGACACACTTCCGAGCATTCGGTAACGATCCTGCGCCCAGCCTCCTCGTTCCGACCAACTATATGTACATGAAGTACATCGTTTTCCCGACCGCCACGATCTGCGAATGTTGCGGCGAGCGCCCGCACCGCGCTCTCGCCGATTCCCGACGTCCCCCCAGCTACGACAGCTACGAACGGTTTTGTCGCGGAGTTTGCAAGTGCCGCGTTTGCGGATCGGACTATGTCGAGTCGGACCATCGTATATATATACCTGTCTTATAGAAGATAATATTGATTTCGTGACCACTGGGTAACAACAGTGGCGTCCTTGGCGCAAGATTCATATTGAGATATGAGGCTTCTTTTTATAACAACGCCACCCCTTGTGATTCGGAATAACAGAAATCATGATGCTCGACTGTTGAAACTAGAATTGGTGTCATCTATCCTCTTTCTAGACCGTAATCTAGCCGAATATACCTTCGTGATGGCGAAGACATAATTTATTAACCCGGTCCCAAATATAGAGATAGTAGCGGGTTAAGCGTAGCGCATATGTGTTCGCTAGCGACGGGCTCAGTTGACAGCAACGGGTTAAGAGTAGACTACGGCGGGTTATGATAGATTCACGAAGCCCCCGAGCAATATAATTTGACCTACAACGTCGCTTCAAGTTCCAATAGCACTTTTAAATTTTGAATCCCTTATACCTCGTAGAAGACAAATGAGGAGGCGCTAACGTTGAAGGAAACTTCCACTACCTATGCCCAATTTCGGCACCATCACTATTGACGTTATTCCGAGTCGAACCATTGGGTTATTTTATCGTTTACCATTTGGAGATAACCCACATATTGCCCTTTGCGCTATTTTGAACGTCGTACAAACTGCTGACTTAAGCGATCATCAACAGGGGTATTAGAGATGGTTCTTATTTGCTCTTTTATTATAGCTTTATAGACGACATCTCTATGGATATACAGAGTTGAGCGATATATTTTCAACTACAGCAACTGCTCTTCTACACTACGGCTTATTCGCAATTCTCAACCCAGCCTATTCCGGCTGAACCCTATTTTACCTCGTTAAATGCTAAACACGTCCTCTGAAAAGCTATTTAATACTATTAGAAGCTAGAGAATTTAAAGACTCATACCTAGTATCTACGCTAGTACTACATTTCCAGGAGAGGCCTATATGTACCTATATTGTAAACACTGGGTGCTTTGTATGCTTATCAACCCCGATGGGGATCATTGATAGATAATAGAACCCGAGCATATTCTTAATGTTATCATTACATTTACGAGCTAGACTCTGTACCGATTACCTGGGGCAGTAGACACCAATGACATACTATGATCCATGCCGAACACATCGAGAAGTAGGCTGCAATGCTAATCGAAATTGGTTTTCGTTGCATGTTGGTTTTTTCGATATACACCATATACACCGTCGCACTAGGCGTCCCGGCCTAACAACAGGTCACCAATATGGTCGCAGCCGTAAGAAATACAATATCCCAAATCCGAATAGGCCGCATAATATTGGATGTCTTTCGTATTATAGCCCAGCGGGCGTCGTAGCCTCACGCCCGTGTTACTAGTATCTTCGCTAATCACCTTAAATAACATTCAGCCCCGGGACAAGATGATATCTATGATGATGTCTATTATGATGCCAAGTTTTCATTGTACAACTGTTGAACCGACGGCTGTCACATCTTACGGCCTACCTTGGACCTATACGGAGGTTGCCTTTCACCTCCGGGATGAAACCACGAGTTCTACCAGTACACTGAATCGTGTAGCACGAATTTCACCTTAGATACCGACCAGTCCTACAGAAGCTATTTGCGAAATGACAATGTAGCCTTGGTGCTACCTTAAGCCGTACAAACCAATCGTTTTCAGGACAACTCCCCCTCACAATTTGACGACCGACGTACTACTGCAGTTTTCGGTATGAAAGACTCTAGGCATCTCGGCCGTCCAACCACCTTGTGACTACGGTAGCCTAGTCTAGGGGGATGTTTACGAAAACTAACAATAGGGGCGAACACTATTCCCAACCTTTAAATACCGTTAGCCGCAAATATGTCGAGATCGCGGGTGTGATAGGGCGATCTCTTGTTTAGGGGGTGGGGATCATATAGCAAATAGAAACGATCCCACTAGTAGATTAATTTAGGGGGCCATCGCTCTTAGTCCGATGTATTCAGGCGCCATTAGGTGGCCTTAGGCGTATATAAGTCAAGATTACTCTACCTACCAGAAAGAAATAGTGCCGTTGCCTTATCTGAGGTTTCCACACGATGGAAGCAAACATGGGCGATCAGTACTGTTCTATGGTAAGATGCCAAGGGTTGATGGCAGTTCTAGCTTCATAAACTTCCATACGATACCAGGTTTTGCTAGCACACTAAGAAATTAGAACACAATCATGGGTCCATGGGTTGCTCTCGGGTGTGATTCTCCATTAATATCATTGTAGCTAAATTTACTAACTTGTTTTTAAGTGCACGGGGCATCCGAAACACGCAGAGATCTACGGATTACCAGCGGAAAATATTCCCGTTCGTTTTAAATATTTCTAATGGGTCTTCCATAGCCCATCGACCTACGTCCGTTACCTTTTTCTTTTGTATTACGATTTACGACGTGTTTATCTGCGACGGTCTCACGACGGTTTAAAACACTTATTTGCTACCGAGGACATCATAATGATGGATACTAAACCCCATCAGATCCAGAATTCTCTCCCTTCGGCCGTTGGAGGTGGGTTCATCCGAGGTTGCCGTCTCATGTACACCTCTCGTGCTTGAGTAGTCCGTAAGGCAACCGTGCTAAGACAAAAAGGAAAAAAATTGTTTGTCCACATTTAACGTATCAGCGACTACTTAGCCGCGATAGACCTCGATCGTTGTCTTAGGGGAATCCTATCGCGGGAATATTGAGATCCCCACTCAAAATTCAGTTCGTACCTAAAACACTTCGAGACGGCTCTGCCTCAACTCTCCACGGCATGGACTCGTAAGTCGCGATAATGCTTAGGTAGGTGACGATCGAATAGAGCACGCTGGTCGATAAGCGTTTCGATATTCCGTGCTGGCGTATGTGAATTGTTATATTGTGAAGCTAACTGCCATTTCTGAGACAATCAGCAATGCAATCAGTACGTCAGGGGTATCTCCTCACCGCTGTACATAATGAACTGCCGGCGCGGCGGAAAAGCGGATCGAAGTAACTTTACATAATGTATACCGCCTCGACCTTCCTACCGTCCTGGATTACATACCTTTGGGGTAGGAATGTAGGCAGCTGAGCCTAATAATTGCAGTACGATACGTTGAGCCTTCGTCCATAGTAACGCCCTGCTGTTTAAGGCGTATGTCTCTAATGTAGGACTTCTGCGCAAGAAGATGCCAAAGCTATGTCCTGGACCACGGAGGAAATAAGCAGGCATCAATTCCAGAAGACAGGGTCTCCCAGGGGTTTGGGTTTTCTCATAACCATGAGGCTTGCTGGGATGCCAGGGACCCCTCAAACGAGGCTACCAACACTCATTTATCCCCACACATTTCAGCCTTATTTCACACATCTTCGTAAGTATCCTGGGCACATATCGTGGCATGTGGTGGGACAAGGCGACGAATTAATGAGCTTGGGCCCCTTTCGCCTTCACTACATAGGGGTACCGGCAGGCGTGTTTCGGATCACATATTGAACCCTATATGTCCCTGATTTCCTCTCCATTATTCTTCTTAAAAAAAAAAATACTCCACTTCGGGGCTTCGGCTCCCGAGATTCTATCGGGGTTGCCGGTGTACGTTGTTCTTTACGACTGACCCGACCCAGGGACAATCATGGACGTTCATATAAGAGGACCCGGAGTCCAGCTGGAGATATCGGAGCTCACCGGCCCATGTAACCTACCTACTTTCTATATCATTCTAACCGTATATATCACCGTTACATCGTAGCTAAATATACCACCCAAACAGCACACGTTAACACGTATAGCAGTATCAAACAGTGACAGAAACCCTGAAACGTTGGTTTGACGTTGTAATTGATTCATTCAAGCGCGGATTCTCACCTGCTGCCTGATACTTCCAGCACAACTGTGCTGTTGCAACCTGTCCGCCTTACCTACCTACAGCAAACAAACCCGAGTACGCTCATAGCCCCCTTTTTAATTGGGCAATCAAGAACCTCTATTCATTTGATTCCTCGCGTTAGTTTTCCGTGTCTTGCTTTTAAGATGTGACTAGTTCCGTATGATATGTCATATTTGGCTAGGTACCTACCTACCTAACATATACAGTTCGACGCACAGTTAAGCCCAATTCTTTTCTTCTGCCCATTTGCTTTTCTGGAATTCATTTAAATGACGCTCCAATTTACCAGGGCTGCCCTTAATTGATTATTAAACACGGCAAAGGTCCACCTTGAGGCTTGATCCTCGTACATACATGCAGGTATGTCGTGTTGGGGGCATATTGGCTAGTACCATGGAAGACACTCATCTGTCCACAACCTCGTCCTTGCCGTTTGATATTTGCTACCAATATAGGTCTTCTTTTAGGTCTTCTTTATGTATGCATGGTATCTTGTGTTTTGGGCATCAAAGGGGACACTTATGTCATAACCCGACTGGCTGCCCGAGGTCGCTCTAGTGAGCGGCCGGTCTTCACCCACAACACGGCCTGATACATATCACCAATCACTAAAATCAGGATGTGGGAAGCCACTAGACGGGATAAGACAGAAAGCTGCCTAAAGCAACCTAGGAATAGTCTTCATGCATCGAAGAAGATGGAAGAGAACAAAGAGCGACCCAAGGGGCACTTCCTTTGAGCAGCTCAGGCGTCGGTTGCCTTGACCGGAATTTCAAGCAACGGAATTCCAATTATGCCCAGGCATTCAAAGCCTGCTTCTGAGATTCTTTGTGTAATTATAGCCTACATGTATTCTAACAGAAATGGGTGAATAACGTCAAGCATAAGGCTAGGGGCGACTTGATTCAAGGGACCGGCCGGGGACGAGACCTGAGGCTATGGTGGGAAAAGGCTGCCTTTATAAAGCAATGGGTGCCTGTGGTGCTCCTTCATGGGTGGCTGGGCTTTTCTGATATTGGTGATGTTGATGCAAACGATCCATGTACCTTCAAGCAAACTCACCGGTAGGTATGCCTTGACCACCACATCGACCGGGTGCGCTACGCCTTCGTTTAAATAATGATACATATGTGAAACTAGAATGAAGAAAAACTGTGATCTTCCGTGACCAACACTAGTTACGTTATTATGATGACCGGATTCCTACCCTTTAAGGAGGGTATAGCGAGGTGGCGTTCAACAAGGGAGTGTGATAGGCTCATATCAATCGGAACCGAGACGCGCCGCAGGCTATACGCAAGCGATCTACTATATGCTTAATGTCTTTATCAGCTCATACGCGCGCCTACCTATATGCCCTGCGACCGAGGTAGGTCAAGGGGTCCAGCCCTACGATGCGAGGCGGTGTTCATTCATGCTCGCCATAATTATTTATCCGCGGGAGCCATTATTACCGTCATATATATGACTAAGTGATGCCTCTTAGTGTAACTTCCTCTAGGCAACAAAAGAAAAAAGTCATGACGGCAAATGACATTGAAACGCGTGACGGTGGCACGACCACAAACCATTTACACGTGAACCCCTGAGTTGTTGATGACTTATTCTCATGTTCTGAGCTTTAATGTTCCCGTGAAGTATGAATTCGGTTGCGAAGGAAAAGGGTGAATCATGATTGCTACACGGCATAGCCAAGAACAAATCTAACGCCTTAAAATTCCTGTGTACTTCAAGCTCATTGGGAGTCTAGACGAAAGGATGATTATCAGATGCCTTCATCAATGCTATTGACTGCCTTAACAATCAACACGCCTTCCTCTATCACGAATCACGAGTTAACCATAGCATCCGATATATTTTGGCGTACCGCAGCATAAAATTCTAGAAAAGCACTGCCTTGCTTATGTACGATGATCACCCACCTAGATTGCCTTGGCCATCGACTCATTGGAGGGTCTTGTACGAGCAAAAGCTTACGTCAAATAAAACTCAACTCCACCGCCAGGTTGTCTTCTATAACCACCGGCTATTCGCCTTCCTATATAGCATAACCGGACCAGTGAGTCTGTTAGAAACTCTCGCTCGGCATCGATCATGCTATTGGGGAAGAGCCCCTTTTCTGTGGCTATCCACTCCCGTTGCCCGTCGATGCGGCTACGTGAATAGGGATGCTATCTAGCCAAGGATGTCTGCTTATTGGGCCATGCCGTAATGACTAGCTCGACGCTGTTTTTGATTGTTTTGGCTCTGATAGGTAGGAGCTTCCTCGGTACGGCGCTTTATAATAATGTCGGTCAACGTGCCTAGACCATCAGAAACCCCTGTAAGATAGGAGATGGCGTCCCATAGCCCGTAGCCTTATATGCTAGTTCCCGGGCAAGTAGTTGCCTGTTCGGGCAAACTCAACTTGTTTGACGAGATCGTGATTGTGTTTAGAGGAGGCGAATCAGTAGGGTTATTGGCTGTTGATGCCTACCTATAGGTAGATTACGTGGGCTGGTCAATATTGCCTTGTGGATGTATGTATCCATCGTGGTCGGAAGTCCCCGCTCCTCTGTGGGATTCCCATCATCTTAGACACCATCAGTGTTTTACCACGGGCGTATATCTGGCGGTGTATATAAATTCAGCTACTAAGGTAAAGTCATACCTCGCAGGAATTTGCATGCATTCAAACGCCGTTTTTTTTGAACCAAGGTTTCTTGCCTGAATCATAGGGCCATTTTTGTTAACGCCTTGTAGGGGTCGCCTGGTAGTAATAATCCGTATGGTCCTATGCCTAGAGAATAGGGGTTAGATACGGCTATGCTCAATCAAAGTTCGGATAGAACACGTAACATGAACCTTTCTGGTCGACAATCCCGCCGAAAACTATCTTTTCCTTTGTTGTTCGGATAGATGGGATCGCGAGGCGACTATTTCCCCTGAATCTTTCCTGTTTATGCGCGCCGCCACCGTCTTGCCACATTGAACAGCTGACTCTTAGGAAAGCATGACTAAAGTCCGAAAGGATAATTCGGTATAATGATATAATATATTAGCTGTGGCTGACTGCTATACTCAGCTGAAAACCTCTTCGAATGCTTTTTCTGGATTTTAGTCAGATTGAGGTTCCCTGACGAATTTGCCTATGAGACGTTAATTGGAGTATAACGCATATAGCCTCGAAAGTAGATCAATTGAATGCTCGACAGAGATTTGCCGTCCCTTTTATAATACTATATAGGAATTGGAGGTATATATGTATGTCTTGAATAGGATCCGGTCACGGGTGCAGTTGGGACCGGCCGGATCGACATTTTGTGTAACAGATATCGGGGTGGCCGATCCGGAAAACCAGAATGTTTATCGGCCTGTCCGAGCGGCGGTTAGAGGATTGGATCTTCGGGAGTGATCCAAGCGAAAACTTGTAGCTGCACGTGGAGAGGTCGTTAGGTACCTCCTAGAGACTGTCGATGTTCTCGGATAACAACGGCAGATGGAGATTAAAATATGACGTATTCTGCTCAAGGCGAATTTATTGTCAGGTCATCAGATTTAAATCCTACCTCGGGTTTCGTGCTCAAATGAAATTACATACCATGACACTTCACGTATTCTACCGCCCCGTATTTTTCCTTTTTTTCTCCCTCGGTTATGGCCAGCCTGGATACCGAAGATACCGGAAGAGGCGCAAATAAACTTGGTCATCTTATGATCGGATTTCCCTTATAAAAGTTCCAATCCCCGACTCCTCTATAGCTCTTTCGTCTTTTCCCTAGGATTATCGTCTGCCTGAATACCTAGTTTTGAAAGATATGCTAAGGGGAGGGGGCTAAGATGCGATTCGACCCCAAACATTCCATGCGGTACTATTGATATCTTGAATCGTATAGAAATATCCAAGGGCATAGAACAGGTAGAATGGTTCGTACGTTGAGCGAAGAGGTCGTTCAATATTTGCGGCTCTGCGGGCTAGTTGTCTTGTTACGGGCGTATTGTATGTAAGAGGTAGGTATATAAAGCACTAAATTGGGGGCCGGGTTTACGGGATTTGAGTAATGCAAGCCTATAATTTTTCTATAATGGGGGTTCCACTCTGAAAAGTCCTATCCATAGGTAGGTATACTTATTCGATAACCTAGTGTCTTACGTACAGCTCCTAGATCTTGGTAACGCTACCTAGGTAGGTAGGCATCTTCCAATTTTCTATTTATTATCACCCCCACCCCTGAAATCGCCCTACGTTAGGGGAACTGATATCAAGCTACCCCGACACATTACAAAAAAAACCAAAAAAAAAAAAAAAAAACCGCTTCACATGGAAAAGTGTACAAATTCGCCCGATTTTACGTCTTATTATTTCCTATTTATTTTTCTTTTTACGATAATCAACATGTGCTAGTTATATTCGGTCAACGTTTCTCACAATATTAATTCGGGATTACCATTAGTTAACATGCTCGCCGATTTGCTTTGCTTCGAGGCCGAAACCAATCCACGTCATGCCACTAATACAGCCTAACCAAGTTCTTATCGAGTAGGTAGACTTCTCTACTGAGAATTACTGAGATATTCGCAGGCGCTCTAGAGATCAACCCTACCTAGGCTATCAAGGCTATTTGTATAACAGCCCAGCCTGCCTAATTTACACATTTGAATCGAGACTCACCGACCTGACTCGGAAGGTTCAAGGACAACGACAATAATAGCGCTGAACCCATTGCGGGGGCCTTCCGAATCGAATCGTTTGCGCTGCGGACTATATTCAATTCCTACCTTGAGCCTCCGCCTAACTAGATTGATTGGTATGACATCCATCCTTCGGTATTCTTGGTCTTGGTTGTATCTCTGCGACGCCTTTAGACTCGTTTGTCGGAAATTTGGGGTGTTGTAGGTTTGCATTAGGATTCGGATATAGCGCTACGATTGGTGATTTCGCCATGACGACGAGGTTGGTAAATTGCCAGGCGTGGAGGCTGGTTTGATGAATTTGGAGGATGAGAGAAGTGAGGAAAATTTGGTAGGAGGAATTGATTTGAGGGGCTCCCTAAACCTACCTAAGGAACCCCACTGAGCTTGAGGCTCAAGTTTAGCGACCCTTTGCGAACCACGAGGCAACCGAACCTTCGGTCAGCCCAAACTGGGTTGCTACCTCCTTCCTTTGGTAGTAATATGTACCTGCGCTTTACCTACCTAGACAGTGCCAAATGGCAAGTACCTCTTTACCTGTAGGTTACATCATGTACCTTCTTAGTCCGCGCACCGTCCAAAGTGTAAACAACTCCATGAATATAAGTACGGACACATTTACGATGGTGATGACCTTGTGAGTTACTCAATCCAATTCAATTGGGATTCTAGATGGGAGTTTCATCTCATTCCTAAAGCATGATTAAGGTCACTTACTTGAACAAAACCTGCGTGAGTTGTTACTGAATCCCTCCCCCTCCTTTTTGCACGCCTACACTTCAAAACGCACCCGGTACGCACTCGGTACGCACTCGGTACTCACTCAGTTACGCACTCAGTACAATCACCACACTCGGTGCAAGTCGCTGCCCTTATATTTAGCTTATTTAACCCCCTTCCGATTTCATATGTAGCTCCTACTCTCGCTGTTTAATCCCCCCGCAACTATTGCATTTTCGGAATTGAAAATCCCCTTTGGGTTAGACTAGTAATCTTCTCATTGACACAAACGAAAGGGAAACCTCCGGGTTTCATTTTTTTACACACCTGCTGAGGTTTATATGCTAATTCATTTTTTCTCTTACTAAAAGGTTCTTTTTTCTTAAAAATGGGGTTCCAGCACTAAAACAGCAGCATTCATTCAACTTGATAAACTACTACTTCGGATTTATGATTAATTAGTTGTGACCTTGTCGACCCTCATGTGCTGCAGCCCCTTTATCTTAAAAAATTGACTCCTCAACTCAGCCACACATTCGATGAACTACGCATCGTCAACAATACTTCTCAGAGATAAAAGACGGTCAATTCATTCTGACTGACAATTCGACTTATTAATACTCGGTATCGTTCTCGCAAGTCACGATAAACCCAGCTCTGAAGAGAGGGTTGCCCAGGGGACTCCCTAGAACAGCCAGAGACGAAATTAGCATCTTAAATTCATTTTTAGCAAGTAAGACTTTTATATCACAAGATGCCTCAAAAGGATGTTGCCGCGTCGTTCATCAACTATCTCCGGAACGCTTCGAAGCTCCGATGTCCTTTTCCGAGGTGCGGCGATGAGTTCCCTGATATTGATGATCGGATACGAACGCATCTGCAAACACGCCATTCAGAACTGGTGGGGAAAGATAACATTTCTCAGCTCGTTCAAGACATTAGAAAGGGAAGCGCCGAGGCAGTCAAGAGGTCAGTTTTCTACTAGTTGACTATTTTACGGACCGACTAACAGCTTGTGAAGGACGGCAACTGATAGACAGCAGCAGCTGATTAGTTCTCAAGATCCAGGAGGGGGGCTTGCTGATCCGCAAGGGGATAAAAATGAAAGAAGTGATTTTAGCCCAAATAAAAGACGCAAATCCCCTTCGTCCTCTATAAAGGACCGCCCCAAGTCTCTCAGTCCACAGAGACGATCAAGAGCTCGCGCTGTATCGACTAGCGCCAATGACCCTGATTTTAGAAGGGCTACTCAGCTAGGGAAGCTCTGGAATCCGGACGACGCAGCCTCTCCTTCCTCTCCGCGCCCAAGGCCGACGTCCCGGCAAACGAGGAACATTGGTCAACCGAGGAGTCGATCTGATGCGGCTGATGATGAAATTGAAGCTACTAGACTCATTAAGCAGCCGGAGACTCGGCCAATCAGCCAGGAACAATTAATCGCTGAAGTAAAGGGCATATATGCAGGGCTTGTTATGGTCGAGTCTAAGTGCATTGAAGTCGACAACGCTCAGCAGTCGCAAAATGAAACCCAGTTGAATAATGAACAGTGGCAAGCGTTGATAGCGCTGCATAGGACGCTTCTTCATGAGCACCATGACTTTTTCTTAGCTTCGCAGCATCCTTCCGCGAGCCAGGCACTTCGACGATTAGCATCCAAGTACGCCATGCCGGCTCGTATGTGGAGGCACGGAATACATTCGTTTCTTGAACTATTAAGACATAGGCTCCCACACTCTCTGGAGCATATGCTCACCTTTATTTATTTGGCGTATTCGATGATGGCTCTTTTATATGAAACAGTGCCAGCCTTCGAGGATACATGGATAGAATGCTTGGGAGATTTGGGCAGATATAGGTCAGTTAAGATAGGTGATATATTCCACGGCAGCGCAGCTCACAGTGAATAATACAGGATGGCTATTGAAGACGATGATATCCGAGATAGAGAGGTCTGGACGTCGGTATCTCGTCATTGGTATTCCAAGGCTTCTGATAAAGCACCTACTACTGGACGGCTATATCATCACCTTGCTATTCTCGCGCGCCCTAACCCCCTCCAACAGCTTTACTACTACACCAAGTCTCTTTGTGTCCCAATCCCGTTCAGTTCTGCCAGGGAATCGATCATGACTCTATTCGACCCTATACTTGATCCCACCAGTGCGCAGCATTCTCGATTAAGCGCGGTTGACGTGGCTTTCGTCAAAGCACACGGAATTCTATTTAGCAACAAGTATACGGATGATTTTCCCTCGACAGTTGATAAGTTTAGTAGTATGCTAGATAACCACATCGGTCGAACGACACGAAAGTGGATGGAGTCTGGGTAAATTCTGAATCCAGCCATTTGCTTGCCTCCTCTATTGTACTAAGACTAGAACAGATACTACATTGCTATTTCTGACTGCAATGGTCTCCTATCTTATGGCCAGGACGACAACGTTATTTTAAAGGCTATACGCCCACAGCACCCCGAAGAAACACTCGAGCCGGGTATGGAAGTAGGAAATGCTCTTCGCGACTATAAGCCTACGAAGACTGAAGAAGGGGCTCTTAAACTCTTTGGTATCACATGTGACGTCGTCTTGCGTAGGCTCGGTGATTTCAACGTAAGCCCCCCCCTTTTTTCCCCAGATAGGAGGGACCTCGAGGTATAAATGTGCATATAGCTAACTGAACTCTTTTATAGATTCTCCCGTTTCTGCATGTGGTTTTGGTTTTCGTGTTCCACCTCACTCATTATCCTAATGCGCTATTCTTCATTGAGAAGACGTTCCCGTGGAAGCTAGTCTCTCTTCAACTAAATTCGCTACTCCTATCTTACCGAGAGCATCATCGAATTTACAATGAGCAGTTCCCCAGACAGGATAAAGAACCCGCCCCTCGTCCGTTGCCGGAAGACTTTGCGATGAAGGGTCTGGTTTGGGTTGAGAAGTACTTCCCGAACGACTGGTTTTCCAACGACAAAATAGACGATGATGAAAAGTACTTCGAGGTCGCATCCATGACTGGGGATCGGAAAGAGAGGATTCTATGGCTGGGATGCCGCATTGCGAAATTTGGAAGATGGCTCACCTACGACGAGACATCGCATCAATTTGGTGTTGTGTCCGAGTATGATACTGAAATTGAAACCATCGCGAAAGATGCAGACATGGTGAACGTCTCTGAGACGTCCGAATCAGCCTCTCACAGTTCTACGTTCGACTCTATAACTACCCTAGGGGATGCAACGCCAGAAAGAGATGATGAGGATATGATAGACGTTGATGAGGCTCTAGAGTGCAGGCCAATAATCCGCCAATAAATTGGTTTCAGCATGTTTTCAGCTTGTCACTCGCGAAAGGCCTTGTGTACAAGCACATGAGGGCGTGGACAGTTCATATCCTTGTTATCAAGGATATAACTTGCGACGCTCATGCACTTTCATCTACTTAGACGTACGAGGCCGCCCCTCTACATGCATGGTTCTTTTTCGGCTGGTTTGGCGAAATAATTTGCATCGATTTATTATTATTTTAATTCAAGACACTTATATCAACTATTGGTGTTGTAGCATTGACAAGCCCCCAGCCGTCGGTTTTCCTTGGGCCGGAAGGTTGGTACACCAATTTCATTTCTTTGCGGTTCGATATAAGTCATGTTACAACCTCAGATGATCTGCTGTGTATATCAAATCAATAGAAAATGTTAATGTTCCACAGCCCATGCCTATGAACCTATGTTCCTCGTAGGAAAGATGTCTCGGCCCTTCTATGTGAGTAATGGTCAGACAAGACCCTCAACTTATCCGTTCCATTACCGTGTGATTCTTATTGCATGATACTACCTAGGTTCTGTCAGCACGCAGTTATATCTTCTGATGAAATGACATAAGAAACGGGTTAATAATAGCGAGCCTCGTCAATTGCAAGCCCGGTTAGGGGGCTATATGTCTTGGGTACGTTCCGAGCTTAACACTTAATAGGGCCAGGGCTAACAAGTTTCTATGGCAGCCCTTGGAGACCAAATATGAATAGATAGGTGCCGATCTATTATTGATTTCCGGCTTTTGAGGCATCAGACGCGACTTGGACTAGAAGCTCCAACTCACGCGGCGCTTGAAATAGAATCAAGGCTGCAAGAACCTTGAGGACTAGGTTCAGCCACGAGAGAGTACTCCAACCGTCCTGTTAACAGGGCGAGGTCACAGGGTAAGGCAAGACGAGGCAAAGCGAGACGAGGTCATATCGGTGTTATATTAGTCAGTTTGAAGTGAAAGTCCTGGAGTTATCGACCTGACCGGGACCTTTGACAGTGTTGGGGCGAGATAGGACTCTGGTTGGTTTCACGTTTCCTTACAAACACGAAGCCTTGTAGGCGTCTAATTTCTATCACTTTTCTCATATATGGCATGGACTAAGGCAATCTTTTTAATCCATCAGCATTGGTTCGATGCTGACTTTGTGGTAAGGTTTTTTGGGTAAAAGGGGTAATAGAACGCGTAAATAGTTACATCTACTTGTTGGCTAACAGCCTAACAACTTGAGGTTATCCCCGTTTACCTCCTAGTGTATTATTACAGCGCCTGTGTTAGCGCCTGGACGGCCTATTAGATCGAGACCCACGTCAGCATTCCATTGGGGGCATCCTATGTTCCATGCACGTAATACAGTAGGGCCAAGTCGGATAAACACATGCTGCACACATGCTACTTTACTGGCGTGTATACGAGATTGGATACGTTGCATTACTTCTATTACGCTAGGTAGGTACGAATCTGTACCTCCTGGCAGTGCATACGTCTGGAATGTAATAAGGTCACATTGGTGTACTAGAACGAATTCTACACCCCCAGCAAATCTTATCTCTACCTACATGTAGGTATGTATGCTTCTCGAAGGGGCAGTCAGCCATGCATGGGCAGATAGGTAGGTACCTACCTACCTAGGTAGCATTGGTGTAGCCTTATGTCCTAGCTGACGTGAAAAGTTGTCCTAGGACCTAGGTAGCCGGTCTAGATGAAAAGATCCCCAAAAGACACCTACTCTAAAAATGGATAAATACCTCTTCTGCCTCTACAGATATGCAGTTTAAAGCCAACATGAGACGCGATGTACGTCAAAATATAGGTATCTTCCCCCCTATAATCCTCTGGAGAGTAAGCTATAATTCTTGCAGCCCATGTCTAATAAGCAAACTCCGTAACTCTCAGGAACATCTTGCCAAGTCACACCACAGGTACGGATGTTACTCTTAGACACAAGGCAATCTTACATATTCTTCTAAATGAGCCTTCTCGAACACCAACGACGCGTAAGCCGGTTTATATCTATAAATATTACACCTCTGCTCTGTTCAATGATAACCATACATGCCTAACGAATCGCACACATTGCAGCAACACGTTAATCGAGACGGAAATATGCGAAGATGCCTTAAAAGACCACAAGGTGTGATCCATCGGACTTACAAACTACCATGGCTCAACGGGACCCACGGCTACGGTAGCATGTCCCAACATCTTGAAGGCTTCATGCAACAATACGTGCTAATACTCACCGGGATGAGCAGAGTGCTTGGAAGTTCACCGGATTCAGACCTTGCTGCCCGGTCTCGGCTTGCTTGTTCTAGCCACGCTCCACAGTGGTGTAAATTGCGAGAGATAATTCATCTCTCCTCTTAATACCTAAAGCCGATTTAGCACTCGAACCGCCATATATAGCTTACCGGTTGATATCTGCTGCATACTTGTCTGGTCCGGAAATGAAACCAATGCGTCCGTCGGCACGAAATCATATATGCAAGAGACACATCAGCAGTCGGCAGCCACTTCCTAAAAGGAAGAAGAAAAAAGTAAAATAATAAAAAAAGGCAAAAAAATCACCTCAGGGGTATGCAATGGATCTTACCCCACGTTGAACCGGGGTAGCGTAGAAACGTTAAGCAATCGGAAGTAAAGTTACTATCCGACGAACCATTCCTTCGAAGAGCCGCAGATGGCAAATCCACCTAGGTAGGTAGGTAGGTACCTGGGTAGCTAGGGATCGAAGGCCCATTACAACATAACCTGCAATTGTGAAGTAGGCTACTAGGCTACACGTTGCCTTAAATCCGTCTTTGGCAGGACGATTAATAAGACATTTTAACAAAAGGTCAATGTTTTACTCTACCCGTTAATCTTGACATAGCTATTTACGACTCGGTTATATCAGGCATCTAAAACATGGATACTACCAATAGTTATAAGGGATGTCGAATAGCAACGCAGAAATATTGCAGCTTGAAGGGTAGGGACGGGAATTTCCAATAATATATTGACCACGAGGTCGATAGTGTGGTAGCCACGAGTGAAACACGAGTGACTGGCGTAATTAAACACTCCGTAGCCTGCTTCCACGATCGATGTGGTTCGGGTTTTAAGAATTGGAGAGGGGTAAAGAGGTAAGACAATTATATTACTAGCGGAGAGGGAGCACGCGAAAGTGAATGTGACGGGAGGCTGACATGCACTATATTCCCGATCGATGCAATGGCGCACATACTTACCTAGCTATTCGGGAATACTGGTTTCAGTTGCACAGTATATGACGGCGAGCGACAGCCTTGATCATACAACTTGGTTTTTGAGGGTGTAGGACTAGTGCTCAATAGTGCTTCAAGATAATAAAGTGCACTCGACGATGACCTATGGATGCATCATCATCATCTATCAGGGAAACGAAATGGGAGTGATGCAGGTCTAAGTTCACGATTTCGGTGAATAGAAATAATAGCTCAAGAACTGGTGATCGATCGGTAATCATACTTAGAACGGATATTGGGGGGGACCAGGGGGGCGATAGAACGGAGGCATGTACCATCCTACATAGTCCCGGGGCCAAGGGAATGGGTACCCAGAAGAAATGTAGGCAACAAAACGCCTACTTCGAGTAAAACGGCATCAATGCACAAGGCTCCGAAAGTTCCTATTACTATGTAAATTTGTAGATCTTAATCTCAGGTATAGACTTGCACATGAAGCTCTCTCGGACTTAGTCAAAAGGACTCAGATTCAGCAGTAATGCTTCAGCCTCCGGGTCAGTGGCATAGCGATGAAGCCACCTAGGATCCCCCCTACGCCCTAATCCAAAACCACAGAGCGGAATAGCGGGCAAGGCAACTAACGAAGGATTGCGGCGCGAATCCGCGCAGCTTACATTGCTTTTCCAGAGCTGCTCGAGGAGTCCAGATGACGCGAGATTAAATTCACGGCGGAAAGAAAATTTTTATTTTTCATTAGGCCTACATGAGGAAGTTCATGATGTCTCGGTTTTTTTTGTTTTTGTTTTTTTTGTGTGTGTGAGAGAGAGAGAGAAATTACGCAGTTTCACAAGCGTACAAGGACGATGCTATGATAGGGGGAAATAATCGGCTGCGTACTTGAAGTATCTACGCTTAACAGAGCGGAATCCATCACGGCTGTGAAACGACTCGTCTCATATGACTATTTTAGGGAGGATTTGCTTGGACGGTGTATACGACCTTGTTGCCTTGAACTGCCTAGGCGGAGGTGGGAGAAGTATATACACTACTGTGATGGTGGTGGTCAAGCCAGGTAGGTAGGTAGGTAGGTAGGTAGGTAGCTCATCGCTCATCGCCGCCGTTGCTATTTTCGGGCGTCTTCTAGCTGAGAAGGTTAGGACTTATGAATTCATGACCGACACGGGTGCGTACATTACGCGCGTTGTCGAGGCTTTGCTCGGAGAAACGCGTCTATGGAGGGGCGTATGGAGGGGTTCAATAATCGTGGGGTGCGTGCGCTAAGACAGGCAGGCGGGAATTTTCGTATCGACACGAAAATAAAAATGCAGAGATGCAATTAACTTTGGTTTATAAGATCCGTGTTGCCTAGTAGAAGTCATCTAAGATGTTAGGAGGTACCTAATATCCCATGATTACTTCCTATGAATGAATGAGTGCCTGCGGCGTGATATGTGAACCAGTTGATACGAAGCGTTACGGCACGATATATCCGAAAAGATACGAACTTTCGACGATTAAATACGAGCTGAAGAGTACTCTATGACCTTTCAACGCCTTCGATCCAATTGACTTGCGGATTGATTCCTAATTTCTAACCTAAAGGGGCCATCACGGCACGGCTGCCTAGAGTATCAACACGAGAGGCTTTAATCAATATTAGGTTTCTAGGTTTGGCCATACGGCCTCGTTGATGATAAATGTAAACTAAGGGTGGCATTTCTTCATGATTTTAAGTTTGGCTATGTAAAATAGAAGTTGGTGGTGTTGTCCGGAAGATTGGCTACTTTGGCTACTACCCCTATTCAATTAGTCGACTACCTAAGAAATATGTAGAACGATATATTCTCACTCGTCGCGAGGCTTAGGAGGAATTCCATTTCTTATTAACTCATCCGTACAGGTATTTGATGATATTATTTGGTGTGTTAATACCCTAAGAACTATTGAGCCTCTGGTGTATCACATGGATGGTAGCTACCTTCCTACTTAGTTGGATTATCATCTAGTATAACCCCTATGGATCTTAACATTCTTGCTGAATGGCTTCTTATAGGTTGCGGATGTCGTTAAAGATGAAAATAAGTCTATTCCGATTAATGTCCATGGTGTTTTGGGCTGCTGAAAGCAGATTGAACAAGTAGTTAGCTCTAGAGCCATGACATATTGGTCGACCGTTAGACACTATAGAATATATTGATGCTATTATAATACTTGTTTCTTAGTATATTCAGGCCGTACGTAGTTGACCTTGATTTAATAAGATACCACGTTGCGTTGCGTCTGGCTCTTGGGGGTTGCGCTCTGCCCTTTGTCCAAGTAAACGCGTCACAAACCAAACTAATAGTCAAATCACTTTCTATTAGTTTCCAAAGTTGCAGTATATGTCATGAAGTACAGTAGGCTTGAGCAGAACCTATCAACTCAAGATATGTCATGTTGAATGTTGTGGGTCCTACGTGGACATAAAGAGTTATCTTGGGCTACGACTCGACTCTAACAATCGTACTTAAATTCGGGTTCGAGATTGACATTAACTATTTTAAAAATGTTTCCAATTTGATTCCAGCGAGATTTATTCCTCGATTTCACATCGTATTCGTTGCTTGAGGTATACTGAGCAAGGAAATTCTCGAACTTTTGGGCCAAGTCGATAGGTTAAGGGGGTACTCCCCCATTTGATGGATCATCGCATTTTTGCCGAGGCTTCTGAGACCTACAGCGAAAGAAGAAAATAATACCCCGCCAATATGAACATAATATCAGGCAATGCCTCTAGGTGATTAATATATGGCTTGTTAGGCCATGCTGTATCATGCAAGATCAGTGTCTTAGACGTTCCATAACGACGGTATAATGGCTAAGGGTCGAACGGTCTCTAGGGTACCTCGCTCTTAAGCCCAGTAAAGTATCTAACTGATCAACCAATTAGGTAATGCTGTGGACTCTCGTTATCATCATGCCTCAGTATTGTTGTGTTCTTCCTGCATGGTTTCGCCGGGGCATTGGGGTGTCTCGTAGTTGGTACTTCATCCCATGTCTTCTAGATCCACTTCAAGGGACTCAAATCCATGGGTCATTTGAAGTGACCGAATTACCCGTATACCTAGGTACCACCTAGATATCAAGATGCTGTTGATTCTTATCTGCACGACCGAATGACATACTCAAGTGTTATCAAGCCTATAACAGAGTTGCTAGTTGAAGAGAGAACCCTTGGACTCGTTGTCCTGATGAGCAAACAAATATTGAACACCTTAGATGCTTGGAGGGCCTAACGATATAATGTAGGCTAGCGAATAAAATAATGCAAATCAAACCTGAAATTTTTTTTATTTATCTCGATTATATGATCTTTGTAGAATTTGAGACGATCGGACCCAACTCGGTTTTCGAATTCGATATCGAGCCTGCTTAATAGGTGAAGCGGGATGACGGCCTTGACTTTACAAATGTCGGCGCCGTCTACGGATCAAAATTACTTAAATACCGGACGTAAGGCGCAGGCCGAGCCGATATGGTCGCCGTATTACGGAAGATGCTCTTTCTCCCTTCAATTCAACATTAATGCGGCTCTTCGGGAATGTGGAAGGGAAGGTACAATGTATCAAACCGGGAATTACATGTTGTAGCACGCCTGTGGAGAACTCACCTTAGCGCAGTGATTAGTGGGTATACTCAGCGCTAAAAAACGGGAAGTTAGTGGACCACCCGGCACACAATCCGGGGGATTAGCTGCAGAACATAGCGCTTAAAACATGCAAGTTCCACCAATTCCACCAGTTCCACCCCAGAGAAGCCAAAGAAGCGACCCAAGCTTACTGGATTAATAGATTAAAACTCCTTTCCGGCGGTCCCCCTGAGGTATCACGAACCATCTCGTCTTTGCTGCAGATATGTATCCACCCATCCCATCATTCGCCTACATTGTCCATTTAGGGCTCCTTGATTGTGAACGGACCTCATATCTATCCCGGACTCCTAATCTACGTCACATTCATCGTAGACATAAGAGCCTCATTTTCTACTTGTTCTTCTCCCGGCGCGGAACAGAACCGCTCTCGATCCGGGGGTTGCAATTCCAGATGATGCAACAGCGGCAATTGATCGTCATAGTACATAACAAAGTATCGTCAGTCAATATTATGCAAGACAGATTGTTAAGGTCTAATTGTACAAGCGTAGTGACACAAAGAATCCGGAGCGCTCTCCTTTACCCCTTATCGCTTCTTATGACGGTGGCGCCCTGCAGATGAGTGAATCCAACCCGCTTGATTATTACCTTGTCTATATTATATGCAATACTTTGACCAACTTTGTATAACCGGCGAAAGCTCTCTACGTCCATTACGCCATCGCTTTAAGCCTCAGCGCGGTATTGTAAAGTCGTAATCTGCCTACGGATGACACCCATCCTTCCTTTTCCTAGAATCTTAGTACCAGGTTGCAGCAACGCTAATAAGCTGATCATAGCCTCCATGATCTTATCAATCATATAATTCGCTCCTAGCCTTGTTTCTCTATGTTGTGTCGTCAAGGCCGCCTGTTTCAGACCAATTCGGGCCTCGGAGGGTCGCACTTCACTTGAAAAGGCTAACTGTGAGACCCAAATTAGCCCCCTTTTTGTTAAAAAGATGTGACACTACGTCAGCTTTTGGAATCGTTGGAAAGAAAGCTATAAAATAAAAGTAAACATGAAACTAATGGTAAAATTCGCCCTAGTTGTTGGTGAGTGATTGCCATGAGAGGCCTTTATAAAGGCCGCGGCAACCGAAAGTTGTACGGGATACAACTTACACCGTAAGAACACTGTATAAGGTACATTGATAAATGACAGGAACTCCTGTTCGTGCGGATCCAGATTCTCGGGATCAGATTCGGACGCCTAACTACAAGCTCATTGTACACAGATGCGTACCTAGCCTATGTAGCCGTAAGGTTCCACTCCCACCTTGAGTGAGAACAAGGTCCTTGATTGGACCAACCTATGCTCAATGACAACACACTGTATGTCTTCAGGGACAGGGTCAATAATGCCATCGAATGGGTTTCCTCCTCATAGCCCATTCAGGAAACGAAGTCAGGCTTGTGCCTAGGGGGGCCTTGTACGGTTGCAGTTCATACCGAGGTAGGTATTGACTTCGAATCATTCTAAGAGGTAATACTATAACGGCCCCTGTCGTGATCGTATCACCCGGCGCCGGTCACTAGTGACTACATAGACCTGTCATGTTCTTCGAGTTGATATGTTTAGTTACATATTCAGTCTAGCGGACTCTTACCGTCTTATTCATTATGAAGTACGTAGTTGCCAACCTACTTACATCATAAACAAGCCAACGTATCTGTATCATAGTTGCTTAATTACCTTTATGTGGCTTGTGGTAGGCGTGTCCCTTCACCGCCCTACTACCTAGTTGCAACTCTGTTCGGAAAGAAAATATTCGTATACGTACCAAGGCAGAGACACGTGCGGCCTGACGGCCTAACAGGGGGAGGTGAAAATTTTTAGAGGATAGTGATCCAGCCTTGCTATGAAAAGATCAAATTAAATAATAAAGAAAGTCTACGCTGACCGTTCTATAATTAACAGCCAACTGGATTTTTGTGTTTACCCCTAAATATCCAGTGCCCTCCCACTAGAAACATAACCTGAAATTCCCTTCCAAATTCTCAATTTCAATACGCCTGGAAACATTAATAAAATACCTTGAACCAATGTCAATCTATACCCGACTTCAGAACAGCGAATACCATCGATCGGAACAATCGATTTGCAATGTATGTTACTTTCCGCCTTAGCATCATAACACGAAGCATCTTATAGGTACACGAGACTTTGGTTACGATACCTATGGGTATTTCTTAGTCGTCCCTATAGCCTATGCATCGAATAATTATCGAAAGTCTCCTCCGAGCGCAAGCTTGAGTCAAGGCTCGGTAGCTACCTAGCCGACTTTTCCGATTAGAATAACATCGACGATCGATAACGGATACAAATCTGACCGAGATGCGTTTAATAGATGCTTGTCTTAAGTACTATGTCGATGAAGAAGCTCAATGATCGATCCGTTACTGAATCCGAAACTCCGAGAATCGATGGCCGGTCAAGGCCCCGTGGCGCCAGATTATCCGATCATTGATTCTCTGTTCACCTTATCAGAATGTAGATACCATGGGAAATATTGTTGTGGTCTCGTTGTCAATAGGCGGAGGTAGAGGCGTGATAGGTCTCTCGAGTATAGCTCAACCCTCGCAACTTATTTACCTACCTACAGGTCAAGCAACACATTGTATCATAAACGAAACTATCGGATTGAAATTCTCGAAATATAGACGCCGAGAGGATCGGAAAATCGCGAAGCATTTGGTCAGAATACGTTTAAGTAGCCGTGGTCGGCGTAGCCAGTGAAGAGGCCGACAACGATTACGCCCAAGTCAAACACCCCGATTACTCGAGCTTCGTCGCGACATATCCCGTATCACTCGCTGCCGAGGTTTATGCCTAGGTAGTTACTACTGTGCCACCAGCGACCACTTTAGCCGCGACGGCCAGTGTCCCTACATCGTATTGGCAGATAGGCCATACGCTAACCTTATTCATCATGTCGTTCAACAAGAGCTCTACTCAGTAATAGGTATCCCCTACGATACAGCAAAAGCGAGGAGGAATATATTATAAAAACCGTTGCGATCGTGATAAAGGAGCAAGAATCTTAGAAACAGCTTCGTTGCTCCGCGAGGAACCAATCTACAGCTATGGCTAAAGGTGACTACATAGGGAACAAGTCCTTCGTCCTATATGTACCTAGCACAAGCTAGAAACCTGACACTCACAATCGGTTTAGTAAGGCATATTTGCTACCTATCACGGGGCCTCTATGTGCTGCTGGCTGGTTATCATACGTTTATATCCATATTATATCCCGCCGGCTGCGTACTAGGGGTTTCTCCGGTGTGGATTGGTAAAGATAGACCCGGACGCATATCCAGTTATATGCCTCCTACCTACCTACCTAAGGTTAAGTATCTACCTAGCCAAGATACTCATCAACCCCGTGGTATGAGACATGAGGGCTTTTATGGCCAAGGTAAGTGCTGGGCATACGTACACGAATCGAAAAAACAACTACATTATAGTGTTGAACAATGCTTAGTAGAGCCCTCTAAAGCCAGACTGTTGATGCGGTTGAATACTTCTGTGCTTGCAAACATTTAAATAACGTTTAATGGATGCAGTGGCGGAGAGCAAGCGAGTACCTAACCCTAGAAAGAGTAGACGAATTAATCTTGAGAATCAAGATTTATTCGAAGACCATTTAAAAGGAACCTCGAGTACTTGATATGTCTTAGGTCCATTTGGAGACATATATGAGTTATAAAAGTATATAAAATCTTATTACTCTTTCTAACCGGGGAACTTGATATCCACATTGACTTAATTAGTAGCTCTTGGCAGATTTTATAGTAAAATCTGATGTAAAGCTTGACTTTAACTCTTTATCTTTACTACTTGGTGAGGCTTCCCTTCGTAATATAAACCTGCAAGGTTCAGGTTATACCTAGTATGCATTACACCAATGGGAAGTTACCAAAGAAATAATGCACGTAAGGTTTTCCCTATGATATTCATCGTTTGCGATGACATTTTAGACTCCTATGTTGCATCAAAGTTGGGTATAACAAACAGAAACTAGGCTAGAAATCATCCGTGCTTCTTTAGATATTAGATACGTAGGTAGGTACCTACCTAGGTATCAGTATGTTCTAGTCAAGAAGGTGTTTATATGCTACATATTTTCGTTCCTACAGGGAGGTGCTCGACATCATCCCGACGATAAGTGCAAGACGTCACAAACAGAATGATATATCAGGTGTACGCGTACTCATATCCTTTGGCCTTGGGGGACAGCCATGGTTGTTATCACGCAATAGCATGGTTATTTCCCTATCACAGAGTTGTTGATACAGTAACAGACAGAAATTTGGTTCTCAGGAATAATAGACACTAGTAATCCACCTGCCGTAGGCCAACACCCACGATACTTAGCACGGTTACGTACATGACGATATTTTTGCTTCTTGGACCACCTGACCCATGATCGCCACCTATTATAGTAAGTTACTTGTATTGTCAAGTCTATCTTAGAGAATAGATGGGCATATCTACGATATATAAGGTCACGGATGTGGGGCGTATCATATCCCTGTATACCAGCCACACACATTCCAACATTTACTTACTCCCGGACCAGGGGCATTAGCGTAGTGGCTGGCGCAGGATTGTATATGACAGTTCAGCTACAATGCTAACTACCTGGGTACCTACCTAGGCAATCAAGCAGAATGCTTTGTATACAGGTAGACAAATAAATAAATAATTCGTGACTACAAAGTTCTATATCTAAAGCGCACTTGTTTCTTTGGCGCGATCATGATAAAATAATCCCTCGTAGAAGGTCGAGGCGTTGTGACGTACTATGTATCGCTAAGGCTTGCATTTGTGGGAATTCTGGTTAAGGGATCTGTCTCCAAGCCAATTAGGAGGAGTAAGAGAAGTTGAAAAGAGAGCGTGGGATGGCCCTGAAAGGAACCGCGTTTCCACGTGCTCCCCTACTTACATCTCATGGACGAATCGTCTAGGGTACGCGGCGTTGGAAACAATCTCTTAGTAGGTATTAAAAATTATGAACATGGGGTATGGAGGATCCTACTTCATGTGATCATGCATGAACTAGGCCCTAACTGACAGGTATTATTTTACAAGCACATCCTCAGCCCTGAGGTTACACACTAGGTTAAGTAGATCTATGGTTCTAATCTCTAACCGCAAATAACATGCCACTGCTTTCAAGTCTCCATGCCGTATGTAGTTTGCGGGGAAATTCAAGACTTCCTCGAATGGTAACTATGATGTCCGTGACTCTTACCTGGGTACCTTCTTGCATAAGACCATCTACCCGAGGTCTTCCGGGTACCTTTCCGGGACCCATTCATAAGCAGATGAAAACCCACAGGCTACGAGGCATATAGCAAGCCACCCGGACCCAATAAATACCTACCTAGGTAGGTAATGAGATTTAGGTATATAGGTACCTATATAGTTCTCCTAAGCGTAACTTCTTGGGTACGGTTTTGAAGAGATAAACGCCGTGGTCGAGTTTAATAGGATACACACGACAACCCACCGTACCAACACTGAAACCCCAAGTGCAGAAGTGGCTGGGCGCCACCCACACCGGTGAACCTCTCCCTTCGGGGCCGAGTTTAGCGAGTGAAAAAATGACCACGTTGACTACCTGCCTGATTGGACTTAAAAAGTTCGTGGGCAAGCTCTAGCGGGATGGTCCGGTCGACCCCCTTGGCTAGGCTTAATTGAACTAGGCATAACTATGCAAGCTTGAATATGGAGAGAGAGTTGGTACAATCCCGAAGCCCCGCCCGAATGTCTCTGTTTACAAGGAGCTAGCTATGTGTGGTCAGCAGCTCGAAGGTTGCTCGAATGATCCGTAAGAACTTTTGATATTGATACATGAAATCATACAGAGAATACCATGATTGGCTGCTCTGACCCATTTGGATGTCTGTTCGCCGATCGCAAAATCCAGGGTTTTTTTTTTGAATAAGGTAGTACTGATAACGGAAGAGAATAAGGGGCTCATGTAGGTACCTAAGAGATGGTAGGTATAAAACCATGGATGAGATGCACATATAATTTCCTGAAAAGAAATAAGACTATCAATGAGCTACGAAATATAGGAGAAACGCCAATAGTAGAGAATATCTCTACCGATTCGTCATAAGAAACTTTTGGGGAAGGGGGATGTTCTAGACAGTTGGAAAAGAGATGGCGACCATGACGATAACTTACAGGATTTACGTACAAGGATAGGATAGGATAACTTTATGATAGGACTTTATTATCCTATCATTCAAACCTAACGCAGTGTGACAGCGGGTAGCTAATGGGAAGCTACCTGAATTAACTTCACCACGTAGCATTAGGTAATTTGTGCCATGCATACCTACCTAGGTACTGTTGAGCCGAAAACAGGACTTTTAGAGCCGCACTTGCCTACCTGCAACTGGTTCTTCCGGAATGACCGAATCTGTATCTTACCATATTATGAGGTATCTTCTATTATATACGAGGATATTGTCAGCATGTGGTAGCAATGTCCATACTGTAAACGTTATATCGTAACACAGCTACTATTTGGACTCCTATAAAATTTTCTTCCAACCCCACTGATTTCACCCGCATAAAGGCCTCAGTTTCCGGCTGCTGCTTTCTCGAAATGCGCCAACCGCCTAGAAGGGGAGTGATCTCCACCCAGCTCATAAGCCCTAAGGAATATACGAACCGCCATTCCCGCTTTATGATTATAGTAATCTATCAAATAGGAGTAGCGTGTTCACTCCAGTCTTCATGTTGCCGTGACTCAATGATACCTTGATACCGGGTTCTCCATATGCGTGTATGAAATCAAGGTAGGTATAGTAGCCTTACTTTTGCCCGGATCTCCAGGAATAAGTGGACAACATATCTAGGTAGGCATTTATTTGGTAGTCTTATATTCAAACTGCTGCGGGATCATATGAGTTCCAAGCTGGGCGGTGGCTACACCAACCAGATCGACTTTGCAACCCAACCCACTCACGTTAGGTGCCTATGAACGTATAACTGAAACCAAGTTTTAGCATACAGTACTTGCCACTCTTATCTCAAAGGTTTAAGGCGTTCTTTTACCAATATTTTGCATTACGTTTCTTAAATCACTAGCTCGAGCGGCTCTCTGCAACAATTTATAGGTATCTGTCCCCTACTTTCCTTGAGATAAAAAACCTCTAATCAAGCTAATCAAGCCTGAGTGTGGTAGTCTTGCCCACCCATAATACGGGCTTGATCTTCAAATACAACCTAATTCAACCCCTTGAGGGATAACTGATTTTCACGTCTAGAAGTGTTGGAATGTGTGTGGCTGGTATACAGGGATATAATACGCCCCACATCCGTGACCTTATATATCGTAGATATGCCCATCTATTCTCTAAGATAGACTTGACAATACAAGTAACTTACCTCATACATGCGTTCTAGTTCAACAAGAAGTATCTTTATGGAAATTTTCATATTACTCCAGCCCCCACTTACGGTAAGTTCCCCTGAATATATAAGTAGGTACCTACATAGAAGAGTAAGACATTATTGCCGGTGCTTAGCAAACTTAGCAAGATGACAGGCACCAACGACAACCATCAGATGAATCAATCATAAGCTTATAACTCTTACGTACAGCATAACCGCACTATGACACGCAGCGCTGTATATGGATACACCACCAAAGAGTCCAGTGGCGCGCCGCAGAACAACGGCATATGTAGCATGATTAATCGGCTTCGTGGCCTATTTTAGTCACTATAGTAGTTCAAGTTTGGATCACAATGCCGACTTTGGTATCATTCTGCGACTAACATTTAAAAATAAAGTAGGACGAAATCTTTCGGATGGTTATGTGAATCGACCCTAGGTACGATCTGAGCTTCAGCCCTATCATAGATCCCCGCGATCTGAATTGTGTATATATAATGGTTGGGTGGGAATTCATTATTATTGGCGTTCATATCGTGGGACAGCCCATCCATGAAGCGACTTTAGGGTAATCCAGAATTTCACTAAGCCATCAGGCAACGAATATTAACCATCAACTAGATGTTAAACGGAGGGGACCGACATTGTTGGTAGCTAGGTAGGTAGGTAGAAGGTAAGTGAAGATGCAAGTTTTGGTCATATCCGCCTGATTATTGATTGTCAAATCGCCCCCGCCGTTTTGAAGGAGATGGGTTATAGTATTGACCGAATAAGACGTAATGATCGCGAACTACATTGGGACAAGGATGGGTATAACGGAGGCCTCTATTAGATAGTTCCTAGGAACGCATAAATGAACGCCTGGGCGTATTATCTATAACGTTAGGTAGTCGTAAGGCAAGAAGGTCTAAGAGAAGGTCAGCGAAGCGGGAGATCGACAGTCATGCTGACGGGTTTCCTTTCCTAATCTATATGAATACCTAGCCCTCCAATGACTGGCATTTGCACGCCCTCCGTAAACATAATTCGCTAGCGTGTTACACGGTCCCTTATATATGACCAATATCAAATTCGAAAGCTTGAAACTATAGTCATAAGCTCTCCTTATCATATGGATATTAGGTGGTGTTTTAAGCTATAAAAAGCACAGCCACTTATCGCGGTTGTTCTGGCCATAAAAGCCACTCTATACTAGGGAGGATGTTAAAGTAGGAGTAGGTCTAGGCGATTGGCTAACTCCGATATCGTAACCCCCGCGTACCTAGTGGTAGGTTAGAAGCGCTGAGGAATTTTCCTGTAACGTATCTTCAGCGGTGGCGGTGGCGTGTCACCACTGACACGAACCCCCTTTCATTCTAGAGCTGAAAATTAAAATCGCTTTACAGCTACTCCCACATTGGTTAAAAATCTAAATCGTAATAAAATACCTAGGTATATAAAGGAATAGTATGTCAAACGGGTATACACTTTAGGGAGATGATACCTTGTGGTAGTCTTTGTTAAGGGGAAGGCTACCTAAAGCAAGCGGGTAGAAACTAAGGATTATCTTGTAACTCTGCCGAGTAAAAGAACAAATCTAATGAAAAATAGAGAGCAAGTTGACTTTGGCGGTTTTACTCAATAGCTTAACAATATAACCGCTTCCTAAGGCGCACTTCGTCTGTTCTCTGATATGCAACTCCGAAAGTTGCCTAACGAGATATTCCTAATGATCAAAAACGTCAGCCACCTCCTATGGAAAAGGCTGTAGACCGGACATCATGCTTCTATTTACCCCACTACTATCCAAATTTCGTACAATGACGAAGCAGCCTACCCCCAGCTTCTATGCACCGTCGCTATTTACCTTCCATAGATACAGCCCGGCTGCATCCGCATGTATTACGGGGCTTGAAGCGCCTATGACGATCTGATCTGTCACAGGGAGGTGGTATCCACCACTGGTTGTTCAGCTTTGGCCGAACCAACCAACCAACCGAGACACCTAAAAGGTAACTTGCGTCCTTGTTTTCTTGAGCCCGCCCAACGGTCAGAGATTCTATCCCCAAGCGATCGTTGCCTACTTCTAGGCAGAATGTACTTTTGATCTTACCCCTGACTCCAGAACCAACAGCGACTAGGGCACGACGCCGTAACTAAGATGGATCATATATGATATGATACCTAGATTTCGTGTTAAAGGGATGTGTAGCTGTATATCCTGCTCAATGTAAAGAGAGCTCTGTTAGTTAAACCTGTGGCATTACCAACAGTAGGACTCTTGGATCGATTCTATCTTCCGTCGTGGGCATTTTCCCTATCCCATCTCGTCCGCGACCCACTTCAGGCTATTTTCTCAGAGCCAAGAGGAGAGTCGTTGAAGGCATTTATTCATCGCAAGGCAACAAGGCAGCCTTTCTGTATAGACAATGGGGGTGTGGGATCGCCCGAGATCTTAATCCTTCCTATTTCCAAGCCCTTTTCGTTCATAAAAAGCTCATAAATTCCTAGCTTTCACTCTTAGAATAGACAAGCTCCGCTTCCTTTAATTTTAACTAGACGCGAGTCAGAAAATGACCGACTATCCAAGAGACAAGTCTGGGACCTACAGTTGTCCAACAACCGGTAAGCCTCTCGAGAACACTTACCTTCGTTACCTATATCCGAAAGCCTCTCAGAACCGTAATGATGCTTATATAACTTCGGGCAATGGTACCCGAGGTCCGTCAAGCTATAGTATCAGCCATGGTAATTGGCAAGGATCTTTTAGCGATACCCGTCCTCCGAATATCCAGGTCGGTCCCGGTACTGTTGGGGGTCGAATATCCGAGACCAGCCACGATCTAACTGGTGATGACAATATGAGATTTAACTCAAACCCTTTCATTAACTCGCAAGTAAACCACTCCACATTTACGCCGACGAATTTCCACAGAGATGTCCGCGACGCTACGCTGTACGAGATGACCTTGAATCCGTCCGATATGAATCCACTAGGGGGACCATCCAATTATTATGCAAATTTTAGCGTGTCGTCCCCATATTCAAGAACCAACGCACGTGCTGTCCCGATCACGGTCGATGACCAGTACGGATCGTATCAATCCGGTTCTCCCTTAACTTTCGCTTATATGGGCTCATCCTTTAACCCTAATAGCACGGTCCCACTCGATCAACCGATTCTCTATAGCTATAGCTTACAATCAGCACATTCACCGCCAGCAGGCAGTCTACTAAGCAGTCGTAGCGAGGAAATAGGGATGGACAGCGTACCTAATCAGGTACAGCGCTCATACACCGACGGCAATGGAATCCAGCCGAGGGTTGATGGTTCTGGCGATCCTCCGCCAAGACGGCGATGGTCTACCGATAATAACCAAGGCTCCGTTAATGGGTAAGTTAAGGAATATACTAGGAATGATATAAACTAATTCTTGAAAGTGACTCAGCTGGCCAGATCACACAAGGGGAGGATACAACTAGGTCGTATGAAGACACGAGGTACTCCGAGGGAAACATTGATAGGTATGTGCGAGATGAATCGCCATGGGCCCTCGGATATAACATGTCGACTGGAAGAACTGCATACGGATAGATATCCTTTTTTATGGCGATGAGTTTATTTAAGGAACCACGAGCCTCCGCGAGATGGATTTGGCATTCGATTCGTAAGAATAGGCGTGCCAAGCAGGAAACTCAAGTCCAGGACATCCCTCGTGGTGGATGAGCTGCCGTATCCATGTTGCAAAGCCAACTACCTTCATGTGTAACTAGAATGAGAAGTGGAAAACCGCCGGACAGGGCCTAGATTTATCGAATAGAGGAAATATGTTTTTAGATGTATCCAATAAACCAACTCTCCAAGATAAAACAAAATTTACAAGAAAACTTAGGTGCCTAGGTAGGCATCGCCGCCGCCACTTGTATGAGTCAAAGCCATTAGAAAAAGGTTGCGTATCGCCACTATTTCTTTTACGCCGTTGTGCTGGCAAGATGTCCTGTTAAGGCAGCTACATCAGTCCTTACACTAATACCTGAATGTGACCAATAATTATATTCCGGTACCATATGCCACAATAAACGATTTGTAATCGCTGAACAGACGTGTACCAGTCAATAAGCTCTGCGACATAGTAATAATACCTACACCTATGCGTACCATTCTACAATATCCGAATCTGCCCACATGAAACACTCTCCAATATAATGCACCCTCCCTACACGTGGAAATAACTTATGATACACGCCATGACTGTTTCCGTGAACAAGTTACGTGGGAATTATCTAGTGTGTCTAGCATTGAAGGGAATTGGCATTTTCGAGAAAACAAATACTACATTTCTAACTAACGCAAGCCACAGCTTGTAGTATTACCGGGTTCTTTTATTCCCTAGGTACGTATAGTCACCGTGATCGTGTATGGTGGCGTGGTACGTACGTCGTACGTAGCCAATCAAAGCGAGATGAACAAAAAGCTCAGCCTCAAAAGTGCTAATATAATCCCTCCATATTCCAGAAGAAGTGGATGGCGACGCCGCCTCGTCCAAATAGCATTTTCCCTAGTAAAAAGGAATCTTGGAAATCTAGACTTCAAGATTGCGTACCTAGGTACTATAATTATGTTGTATATTATGTAAGATAGTAAGGCTTCAGGGGTATTTCATACGATCCAGTGGGGAATCACCCAACCCAGAGGACCGGGTGCTGAATACATAAATGTGCCGAAATGAAGATTTGACGTTTGAATCAACTGGGAATCTAAGCAAGGCATGTATTAGGTGAGCATAAAAGGTCAATATATTACGACCAGATACTAGCTGAGTTAGGTTTTATACGTGCGGTAAGCTTGACAATCCAAGAATTGAAAGGCCAAGGAGGTCGAAATAAGCTCATGCTGGAGTGGATTCAATATTTCCCCGCGGCTCGGGTTCTAATAGGCAGAGAGAGCGACCCTGGACAGGTAATCCTAGCAGTTATCGGAATGCAAATGCAATATATCCACGAAGTAACCCTTGGCGACCCCTTTCCCCGGTTACATAGTAAGATGGGTTCTATCGAAAGCGGAAAGAAACGGAAAGTATACGTCCAACGTTTCCCCCTAGACTTATTCATCTCAATCTTACTTCTATCAACACTATAGTTTTCAGTAGTTATTACTAATTCGAAGTTATCAGTTTGCTACCGGTTATGTCTCATTACGGATATATCAGAAACCTATTATTCCCTCTTATACGCGGCGATCCTGTCGAGTGGTGAAGCATCGAACCTTTCGGCTATTAGCATATAGCGCATTTACTGCCTTGGATTCTGGATTTGAACTCACTTATAAATTCCCAAAGGACAAGTGACCTAGATACGAGACGGAACGAGACGAGATGTATGATACAGCTCCACAGACTTCGCCTGCATATAATTCAAGGAACAGGGTTAAAACGTGAGGGCATCTGCAACCAACATGCGCGCCGGCACAGCATAGTAGCTGCTGGTACCCAGAAAAGTGGCACTGGGGGCCTACAGAACCAAACTCGGCAATTATCGGACTTCGATATCGTTTTAAGATTCGGTTGAAGGTAAATAGACTTTGGAAGGCTATCTTGGATTAAGGAATTATCGGCCCTACGTCACAAGGTAACCGGAGCTTGGATATGACGCCAAGCCATCAAACAATATCAGTAAAGACACCGAGAGAATATGACGGTAGTGGTATATACATGGCATCAAAACTTACACAGGTAGATAGGTAGGTAAGTAAAACAACAGCATGCGTGGATATTGAAGGTTTAATATACTCCAACTCCAGGCAGCATTGGGGGCCAATAGTGCTTTGGTATGAAGTCCTAGAAGAGGGGAAGGTATTCGAAGATCTAGCAGCCCTGTCGGCTACATAGTATAGCATTGGATAACATACCTAGGTAAGTAAGTATATTTGCATTAGAATGGTATACTGCTATTCCCTATACTTCACTAAAGTATAGTAGTAAGCTGCCAGCCGTACCTGTAGTATGGGTACCATGAACATATATTGATGGTTATATATAACCTACGAAAGTCAGGATTAACTTTCAAGTTTCAAAGAGCGTGGGGGTCTTTGTTTTTTGCCAGCCTTACATGTAAATCAAGGACTAATAGAAAGAAGTAGTCATATCGTGCCGTTTTTAAGGCGGCCGATAAGTAACGAGTAGATACTGACCATTCTTTTCACAGAGATTCATTTTCGACTATTCACTCATCTAAATGCATACCTACCTCAGTAAGTACCTGCCTATATACGAAAGTCTATACTTTACTTTGGTGAAGGGCATAACTAGTAGTTATATTGAGGATGTTCCTAACTCAGGTACTTAAGTACCTAACCAAGAATAAAGTTAAGGTGCATGCATAAATTTAATTTAGATTTTGATGGGATCTCTTTAAGACCATGTATTGCCAGAACACTAAGACTTGAACTTAACTTTACTCTACGTTTATTGTAGAGAAAGGCTGTATAGCCAATGGATTGTGTAGGTACCTAGCTTTACACCGCGGAGCTATACGCTTATCGAATCGGGCTTTTTATGGCTTTTGCTACATATGTGTGATCCGAAGTTTAAACAGTCGACGTAGGTACAAATAGCGGGGCGCTACTGAGCTATACTTGGGTATTACCCACCAGCCCACTCATTTAACGCCGAAGGTGCTCTTCAATTCTTTTATAAGTTATTCAACTTTAAACTTTCCCATTTGAATACCCATCTCCCGTTCCCCTAACCTAGCCTTTTACACTTCTCGTCGCTCACAATCTGTCTTCGGCCGAACCGACCCAAACCACCGCTCTTATTCCGAATAAGCACCATTAAACGTCATGGCATCAAAGCGCACCGCTGAAAGCGATGGCGAGGAGCGGCTGCCTAGAAAGATTCGCTGTCAGCGATTTTCCAATTCAGTAAAGTCATCATCGTATATGAGTTCGACATACGGCCAGCGATCGGTATTTGGCAATCCCGAGGTCATGACAACCCTACCCCCCGAGGATAGCGACCTCGACTGCGAAGATGATGCGGAGGCGATAGCGTACCTTACGTCTGTGCGGTAAGATTATCTCATCCTTCCTATATCAATCCACAACCTCGCAAAGCTAAACCCGAAATATGGCTTTCTTTAGGTGAATGATACTGATATGGTGAGTATAGAATGCAAGCATCTACAATCCCGCATGTCATAGTCGCAAGCAAAGCCGGTCCGGAGCCGCCCGAGGCTTCACGACAGTCCACAGATGGGCTAGGAGACGAACAAAATGGCAAAGATGAATCTGTCGACCGTAGTATATATAAAGATGGACGGGGCGATTTCAGGGGATATTACCATGATGGGGCGTATACCGCGTACCCGGTGGGTTATTTCAACGAGGCCGAGGACGAGGACGAGGACGAGGATGAAGAAGAATATGACAACGAGGACCATGACGGTGAGGAAGGGGGAGAGCACAACAACCCGGAGTTGGGATATGATGATTGGAGCGATTACGAATCGAGCGAAGGCGGTCCACGCAATAGCAATTCCGACGAGATTCACGAGGCGTATTTCCAATCTCTCACAGACCGGTACCTATCTCTACGCGAAATTTTACAAATAGACCCGCCAGATCATCTGATACAATCTCTTCCGAGATCGAATCCGACCGAAGTTGGTGAGTTCGGACCCAGATCTGATACGTTTGCAAAGTGGTCTGGCCGGCTCCGGGGTACGGACCCGTTGCCTGTCCAGATTGCCGGAATGCACAAGGATGGTGTTATCCGCCTGTTACGCATTGTTCTTGGTGGCAAGTTCTTGCGCAAGAACCAGGAGCTCCGTGAACGTACTAGTAGATGGATCTGGGCACTGCTCGCGCGTCTTCCCGAGAGAGGCGAACTCGATTACCAGGAGATCGGCTGGATACGTGAGTTGGGTAAGCGAGCGGTCTTGCTCATGGTTAGTCTAGCTGAGATGGAAGTCTTAAAGGAGCACTACGACGTGGCGGATAGTAATTCTGGCAGCCAAGGCGAAGTAGAGGTCGATGAGGGTATTGATGAGTTGAGCCCGGGCGAATGCTGCGACTACGCGGACATCGACATCGACGTTAATGACCCCGAACCTCACTATCGTGGTCCTGGCCAACCCCCAGGTGATAGAGTACCCAGACTCAAGCCCTCTGACACTACAAACAAAAGCAAATCCAACAAAGAGACTAATACTCCAGGTCCGGAGGAGGCTGCCGAAACTAAGGTACCGCCTGCAGAGGTAAAAGAGCAATCAGATGTCGAGATGGAGATAGACCCAGAGGAGGAGGATGGGGAAGTATCTGACGCACCCCAGCAGCAAACAGAACCCGCGGCTGACATAGAGAGGGCCAAGGCCCGTTTGCTCGAACAGCTTAACGGCAACGCCGCCGCCGAGAACGGCGACGCTTCATCGGAGACGGAAGAGTTGCCTACTACAGCGCTAGAAGAAGAGGCTTTCCTTGCCCTTGCGGCCGAAGAAGAGGAAGTAAAGGCGGAGCAGCGTCGTAGAGCTAAGGCCAATGAGCGCGCTACTCTGAATATGATCCTTACTGTTGCCGGTGAGTTCTACGGACAGCGCGATCTCCTCGAGTTCCGGGATCCGTTTGGTGGGTTTCAGGCCGAGTAGTTGAAAGCATGCGTATATGCGCGTAGATACAGATACCCTTTATGATTGAACGTCATTATGCGCTCAATTGGTTTTGGTAGCTGGAGGTATAATTGCTAGATAGATAATACTTACAGACATAATTACTTTTACTAAATTTTTGCACATCCTAAACAATTTAAATATGGATCAATCTAGGTAAATATTGCAGGAATTCTTGTGATGCTACAAACAGGTACCTAGTCCCCCATAGATGGGGGTTGACTACCTAATCTACCTTGGGGCGTAATCTCGTCTACTACACACTGCTTTCCCGTATGGCCTCTTAGTACCCTTAATATGACACATAATCATATGTAACGCAACGCAACGCAACGCAACGCAGCATAACGCAGACTCACGTACAACACAAGCAAGAATCCTCCTTACCGGGCGGGTTTTTCCATGAACCCATGCAGTCTTCGCTCAAAACGCCGCTCCGCCGATGACAAACCCTGAAATGATACAATGCCCCCAGCATAACTGTCTTCATATATGTCGTCTCCCCCTTTTAACCTAGGTAGTTTCTTCTTATCCCTGCTCTTCTGGGTATCCTGACGTTACGCAATACACGAAAAAGACGATTCGTATCATTCATGCTTTAAACATCACTCATCTCGACTTCCCAACCTCGGGAGACGCCCTGGTATCCTAGGTCTGATGTTCCGACTAGGAAATCTGCCTCCTCGAAGTCGGTTCCGTCGCTTTCTACTACTCTAACGTTTTCTTGGCCCAGACCTTGCGCGGATAACTTGGTTCCTCGGAACTTGCCTTTTCGTGGCGTCGCCATGACACGGCCGTTACCCGCGCCCCAACCGGCGGGTGCCACACTTCGCGGGCTAACTTCGCCGTCGAATCTGTCACTCCAGGCACCAGGATTGAAGTCGAGGTTGAGACGACCTGGCGTTTGAGGTGCCTCATCTTCATCCTCGGTATAGGAACGCTTGCGAGCTCGCGTGGGGGAGATGCTTGAACTATTACTGTCGACAGTCTCTTGGCTACTTGTGAGGCCAGGGACATCATCGTCCATCATCTCATCGAGAGGTGCACCATTGAGACTGAGTGACGGCTGGTAGGTTGTATATGCGGGGTATGGCTGAGTACTCTCGGGTTGTGTCCCTAGACCGCCGACCTTATTTATCCCACAAAAGGGTAGCAGTTCCCGTGGTGTCGAAATAGCATTGGCTCGAGACCGTCCCTCACCCATCGTCGCCACTGGGCCGTTGTTGGTCTCATCCCAGAGCGCAAAGGCACTGTAGCTCCCTGTCTTGTATCCTTCGGGAACAGACTTGCGCACTCGCATGCCCACCGAGAGGAGGTTCGCTTGTACTGACGCAGGAAGGGAGGGGCTAACAGTATCAAAGGATTTATGCGCCCGGCCGTCGGTGTGATTAGTAGAAGAAGCGTCGAGATGCTGTGAAGAGACGGACGGTGAAGTGCTAGAAGTGAAGAACGAGGTAATCTGCCTCTGAGCGGGATCACTTGCTGCGCCCGCGAATTGGCGCTTTGTTCGCGGGGCCGACATGGCTATGAGCAATAGGTGGATAGGCCTTACGTGTCTTATGCAAATACGGCCCACCTGACCCAAATAGGGCGCCTCCTCTCTGATCTGATAATAAGAAATTCCGGGGATCTGGCTCTCGTAATTCAAAGTATCGTTATGACGCAATTTGTGCTTTTCAAGCTCCAATGGTTTGCAGCCAAGAAAGGGCAAGGACGAATTGGATACTTGGAGGCGAATAAAAAAACACCAAATCTAGACTTAATGATAGTGCAATTAACGAAGCATGTTTTGGTCAATTCTAATGCTTTGGTTTAGATGTTGGGAAAAAAGAAAAGAAGGGAGAAAAGGGGAAAATGTAAGAGAGGCTGGATAAATCTGGGGCTGATCGGACCATAGCTAAAGTTGGAAGTGGGAGGCTGCACAATGCGCGTAATTAGCACTTTCCGAAGCGTGTTTTAGCGCGTTTAATGGAAATCTTGGCATTAGCATTGGTGGAAGCTTCCAAGGTTTAAGTACAATGTACACGAGATACCTAGATACATATGAGATTTAGTCCCATTTTTGATTAGTAATATGAAACATTGATGATGCTTCCGCAGACATAGTTGAAGCAATGTTTTTGTGATGTAAATTAAGTCTCGACAACAATTCTACTAGTTGAAAGGTCTAAATACAAATGAAATAACCAATGCCACAGTATGAGCGTATACGTAGAATACCAAACATTGATCTGTTTGATAGAATGTACGTATCAATTTTCAACCAACACTCGAGGGATTGTGAGGATTAGATATATACTGCTTGAATAATGCAAATTGGACAGTTGAAATATTAGGATATAGGGAGAATATGGTATTAGCGAATATTGCAAGCGTATAATCGACATCTACGTTCTACGAATCTTAGTTATCAAGAGCCCAGAGCATAGTAGGCATTAATTGTCACGGGTGGATATGATACCAAGAAACTGGTGGAACCATGTGAATTCGCCTAACGCAGTGAAAACAACAATCACTACGGTTGGGTATGTAGCGATCCTCAATCAACGTTCCACGTCCTCACATCTAGAGACCTACACTTCGTAGAAATAGGCCTCGGTAGATGCTGATGTGAAAAGCCATTTCCAGCTATCCACCCATGCAGAATAAACCATCCTGCTTATGTCTCAAGGTGACGACTTCGTAATACACAAGGCGAGAAACGAGGAAAAAGCATTCGTAACGAAACGGATGATGCAAGATATCAGGACCCCAAACGCCCCTCTTGTATTAGGTTCTTTTTGGTATCCGTCGTCTATCTGCAAAGACGTAGAGGTCCGTAGAAGTCGAGTATGTCCGGAAGACAAGATGCCAAGTTTATTTTCATGCGCCCATTCCGTCGAGTACCTTGCAGATATCCGAACCATACCATGAAGTCGTAACCCATGCCCAAGAACGAAGAAAACGCGAGATTAAATCCTCTACTTTCTTCGGAAAGAGCAGCCCTCAGTCAATCTAGCCTTACCACCAGTAGGTTGGCAAAGAACAGTGGTGCATCCTTGGCAGATGACAACAGTCTGGGCGTGAGAGAAAACGGTAGTGATAGTGAAGCAACCGGGGCACTTGACGTCCATGAAGAAAGATCGGGGGCTGGGCACAAGGGTCTATTTCAATATCGTTAGTATCGTCCGTCATGGAAGCTGAAGGTTGATATCGTACCTTGAGCTTGTGCTTCTTGGCCTCGGCAGCCGGGCTGGGGTTGAGGAGATCAACGGCGAGAACCTTGAAAATTTTTGTTAGCACACCTAGTACAATCCGTGAATGCAAATCCGAGCGTCCAGTCGGTTCATCAGAACCACATTCCAACCATATTGGCCGTCCAATCGACAATAACGCTTATTCCGAAAACTGTATGCTTATCCAAGGGAAGATATTGGTCGATGTTGTTGTTGATTTTGTTGTGAAGCGTCGATGATTGATAAATCGAAAGTCTCGAAGATCGGTTGACAACATGGCGAAGAACATAAACAAAGAAAAACAATATGCAGTTAGACTTACCATCTTGCCTAATTGTCACAAGAAGTGTCTTGATTGAAGGGCTTGCAAGCGAAATATTGGCTGGCTAAATCTGAAGATGGAGTTGATGGCAGATTTTGGCTGTGCTTGCGAACTCTGATGGTTGAGGTGGTTAAGAGATTGAGGGGAAGGTCGTGTGTGTGTCCTAGAGATAAAAGTTCGCTTGGTAAATTTTGGGCTGGTGGATTTTGATTCGATGGATTCGGCTCTGGTGGGCAGGAGGCGAAACTAAACTAAAGACCCTTTTCTAGTCTGACCAAATCAGGATTAGCTTTGAGAAGGGCTAGGGCTTTTGATGGCCCACCTTTTTTAGTTGGAGCCTGGCGAAATGAAAACACTAATCCGAAAGCCGAGAGCTTTTAAAAGCTGACACCTGGCAGCGCAGCAAAACCAACTGTCAGCCAAAATTGGGCTATTTCATCATATCGCCTTTTCTATGTAGCAAGGCCTCCACTTGGAGGGGTTCATTAAATTCAAATCACATTAGCTAAGGAGGTACGTAACACGACATCAGGCATCCTCCAAAAGTTTAGTTGTACTAGTTATATCAAGATAACTCAAGGATATTACATATTATCTTTCTTAAATACGATTCTTAGTCTTGCCTAGGTCTATTTCACCGCGCCTTCACTTTACACAGACTATATCAAATTCAGCCGAGATGGCTGCACCAACAGATCAAAGAATAGCCGTTCCCATCGACGACCCAAATGCGGATACTGAATGGTGCGTCCTATTCAGCATAACCCTCTTGTGGCTGAATTTCTCAACTCATGAATTACAACAGGAATGATATTCTCAGGAAACATGGTGTTATACCCGAAAAGCCCCCATCCCCTACCCCTATGATAGAAGAAGCTTTACTCGAGGCTCATCGAATAGCGCACGAAAATAGACTGGAGGGGAAAGAGCTTGATGAACTCGATGCGCTGGAAGACGAAGAAGATGATGCGTTTCTAGAACAGTACCGGCAAAAACGAATGCAAGAGTTGAATAGCTTGACCAAAAAGTCGATCCATGGCACAGTTTACCCTATATCAAAACCCGAGTATTCGCGCGAAGTAACAGAAGCCTCGCACAAAGGGCCTGTTTTCGTCAACCTTACATCTTCGCTCGGAACCAACGTCGAGTCGAGAGTACTGTCTGAGCTTTGGAGACAAGCAGCAAAGGAATACGGTGATATCAAGTTCTGCGAAATCCGCGCGGACAAGGCAATCGAAAATTACCCAGATCGAAATTGCCCAACCATTCTAGTATATAAGAACGGTGATATTGTGAAGCAAATAGTTACTCTTGTCACCGTCGGCGGCGTGCGAATGAGCATGCTAAACATCGATGACTTATTAGTTGAGGTGGGCGCGGTGGGCGAGAAAGACATGAGGGTAGTAAAAAGGAGGAGAGACGCTGAGGATGCAAGGGAAGAGCAACAGATGAGCAAGGGGATCAAAAGTGGAAACTTGAGACATGCAACTACCGACGACGATGATGACGATGATTGGGATTGAGAGCATATATATGTCCGTCTATGGTAGCTCTCGTATTTCCAATACTGGCAAAATCACCTCGTACCCGGCATCGGAAGCATATGGTACACAACCTGCGATAAGCCCGATTTAAATCTATTCTGGAGGATTGATATCAAAACTTAGATGGACCTGTGGAGTACAAAATTACCTACTAGCTACCTATTCCAACAATCTCAGTCACGGTTCTATTTCTGGATAAACCCAGCCGAAACATGCATAATAGCTAGGTATATTTTAAGTTGGTTTGGACGAAACGGGGATTTTAAACAGAAAACCGTCGACGAATCGAATTTAATCGAACCAGATACTTGGGACTACGGGTTGCATGTGCAGGGATATTAGGTCCGCGATCGTAGAGCCGCGCTTACCGATTTAGGTATGGGGAAGTGGGTCATTGGACGCTCTGGACGTGACGTGACGCGCCTACCCTACACTACTTACGTAGAGAAGGCGCCTCGTTGATATTTACTTCCTCCAACCAAAAGGGTTTCACTATTATTCAAGTCAATTCAAATATTCTTGAAGAGTTATAATCCAATAACTCTATACTTATCCTGCAACACGGTGCACCTATCCCCCCCCACCTAATATCTATAACTGATCGTTATGGACGACGAAGAGCCTACCCTACCCATGCTCCCCGCAGTGTCTTGGGATTCCCACACTCAGACTTTCACTAATACGCGAAAACGCGCTCGCGACCAATCACTTGCACCGCCAGTATATACTAATTCAAGCGACCCAGCTGTTTTCTCTAGCGATGATGATCCTCATGTAGAGAATTATACTCAAGGAAGACATAGGAAAAAGCGTTATGTCGGCTCCTGGTTTCAGCAGCACCCCGCCTCTTCTGATTCAACCTTTTCCGAGGTAGTAAGACCCTTGCCAAAAGCAAAGAGGACTTTTGAGAGACAATTCGATAGTGGAGTCTGGATGGGAAGCGACAATTCAGTGGATACAGATGACGATACAGTTACAGAAATGGGTATAATCGGATCTAAGCTACCACAAATCAGACACGTCCGGCCTATCCCGGCTATTTCCCCTAGCGAAGCAACCGCCCGGCGGGTGATACAGGATGCTATCGATTCTGGGAGAACAGCCATCGACCTATCGTGAGTATTATTATTGCTCTTATTCTTCGAGATAACCCCTCCAGGCTGCTACGGAAAATTCGAGCCGCCATAAAAGCACGCACTAACTACCTAGTTATAGCTCCTCCCAAATTGACAGCATCTCCAATGCGACTATATCCCAGCTTTCTATGCTTGATACTGTCCCTCCTATAGCTGAAGATTTTCCATTTCAATCCAAGGAGCCGTCCATTTCTCTTTACTTATCAAACAATCCTCTTTCGCGCGCCCCCGGGGCCATCTTTAATTTGGAGAACCTGACTATTCTTACTTTGCGAAACACCAATATTACAGAGCTACCGCCTAGTATTGGAAAGCTACGTAACTTACGAACCCTTAACATATCCCTTACGCGTCTTCGGTCTCTACCAGGGGAACTGCTGGATCTCTTGAGGTTTCCTAGCAAACTGGAGACCTTAAACATCCATCCAAATCCTTTTTTTCAGCCAGATCATTTCCAAACAGACTTCGTTATCGACGACGTTTGGAATGAATCAAAACTGGAGAAAGTTGTACTACTTCGGGACGAGCTGAGGCGGACTGATGGCAGGAAAGTGCGATTTTGGCTTGACAAGCAATATGACCCCTCCGTCGAACCTAAAATGCTTGCTGAAAATCCGTTGATTGGTTCTTTGTGGGAGGTCGTTGCACTCGCACGATCACCAGTGCAATATAGTGATAGCCGAGGGCTTGTAGTCTCTGCTTATCATTTGCCCAATTCGCCATCAGCTACAGAAGACAACCCAATAGGCGACAACGATATCGTGGAGCAATCAAATCGAGTCATCGAAACCGAAGATCTCCATTCATCGCCGGGGTTGCCGCGGCTTAGGCGAAACCAACCCGCCTCCGCCAGTGGCCAAAGCCGCGTGCCTTCACTAAGTGAGCTAGCCCTTAAAGCCTGTTTGACGTCTGGACGGCTACGCGAGCTACCATCTTACCTTCCATCTGGCGCACCTCCGCACTTCGCAGAGCTGCTCTGTAATCTTGCCGATCGAAGTGAGCGAAATGCCGATTCTGGCGACCTACCTTGCTCGGTATGTGGACGGCGAGTTGCAGTACCCTTAACCGAATGGATCGAATGGTGGGAAATTTCTCGTCTTAATATCGACGACAAAGCGAAGGATATTTTTGTGGACCCAGTGGGCTTAGGAGACGACGAAAGGGCAGTGCCCTTCACAATGCGAGGCTGTTCTTGGGGGTGCCTACCAAAGGCGATGAAGCCGGGACAACGGCATCGAGGGACCATTAGATGGGGTTTCGATTTACCGAAATAGTCTAGCACATGTTCTAGTATATCAATTCGTAAAACTGAGGCAGCGGATTACATTGTCGAACATTAATCCATTAGCGGCCTAGCACTTGCGCCCGTGGTGTGGCAACTTCTATGTATGTTATATGATGTTGCTAGTAGACATTGCTTATTTTACCCATTAGCAACTAAACATGTCTCGAGTCAACACTAAAACAGCTTCCAAGTTCAAGGCATCGTGAAATATCCGCTTTATTCGAATAAGATCCCTACCCGCCACCAATAGCAACCCCTTAGAATATTCATTCCCTTGATGTGTTTGCTAACAAATGCGTATAATGGGTTTCATTCCCCTCTGAAGGTAATATTAAGAGTACACTTACACGTTAAGGGACCTTTCGAGTTGCTAGAACCTACTTATTTAATATAATTACATGTCCTGTTAGGTCGCTCAGCCTATAATGGTCCTTCTCTAGATGGCTCCCGCTCGCTACTCCGGTGAAAATACTAAGGTTAGTGTAATCTGGGACTGCTATAAAAGTTGGAGCTAATGTACAATCGCCTAGTCGGTCGATCTTAAAAGACTATAATCATCTATTAGATGCGAGTTTGCTATCTTGCATAGTGAGGCTACATTCGTATCTACCTAATTAGCTAAAGCCAACTCTATCCTCAAGCCTAGAAGTCTTCGAGTCTTAACCCCTCCACTTCCCAAGCGGCCCGCAACTAATCCCATCCAAAGAAATAGATCGATCTAACAAGGCAACAAACGCTCATGCACGCAATCGAACGATCCAACAACCCTCTTCCCGGTCTGAGTGCTTCCCTATCCGACGAACCCGGGCAGAACGTATTTGACTGGCCCCGCTGCCGCATATCCGGGGTAAGGCAGCACGGGTTACAATCGAGGCTTCACCAGTGGACATGTGGTGTTACCCTCCCCCTCCATACTTAAGGCGAGGCAAGTATACGGCATGGGCCGCCAGAATACGACATTACAATGCCGGGAAAACTTTGACTGGGAAGCGCCGCATGCATAAGGCAAACCTGTAGGGCTCGGGGCTAGGAAGATGTACAAAGAGTCGCCAGTTTGATACATACATATTGTATGTATGATGACGGGATATTGCAAATTACTCTTCCTATTCATCTTCGACGAAGCCGTTGGATATACTCGGAGCACACAGGCCAGCTCCCGCCAAACCGGCCATACCAAGCGCCCGGGTGTTGCACCTCATCGGCTTTACCGGAGTTATAAACGGGTGTAAATCCCCAGCGGGCAGCAGGAAACAATAAATCGCGGAAGAAATCGACAAACCCACCTTCGATAGATAGGCTTGCCAACCGCGCTAGTACCAGCCCAGCAGCCGCGACGTTTGCTCCGGCGGCAGCATCGCACGATGTGACAAGCGAGTTCGTACGATGGGATTCTTTTTTTCGGGACTCGCCCTATCTAAATCGGACCCTATGACCAAAAAAGAAAACCTAGCACGGCGGGTCCCCAAACTAGAAGATTCTCTTTTTCTTTCATTATTCTCCCTCCATTGAGCCATGGAGCCGGGGTATAGCGTAGCACAAGAAGCGCGGCTCGCCGGTGGTCGGCTGGTTGGTTCGTTCGTGGGGTGGTGGGCGTGACTGAAGCAACCATCCGACTTTTCCGAATCTTTGGGATGGGAAATAATATGCTGGCCAGGATATGGTGCATATTACATACATGTGTATACATACATTTACCCTTGCACTGACACTTACGCTGAAGAAGGCATCAATATAAAATAGGTACCTATGCATAGGATTTATGAGGATGGGAATTTCGCGTAGAAAGGTTGGTCACGTCGCTTATGCAGTGATACGCCAAGTTCACCGTCCCGCTGTCTGCCTTAATACGCACATATGTAATCAGCTTACTGCTACACATATTTTCTTGTTAGTTATCGCTTCCGTAGATGTTCTTTTCTTCTGCCGGATCTCACTCGCGTGTGAGTCGAGCTAGAAGCGACCTACCTAGGTATTCGCGCAAAAAAAACAAAAAAAAAAAAAAAACCAGGTAAAACATCTAAGGTTACATAATTCTTTATTGCTCTCTCCGAATCCCGATCATTACCGGCTAAGCAGGTAACGACACTAATAAATGGCACACATGGTTGAAATTCCTTCTGAGAGAGTCTTGGCGGACTAACTCAAACTCGTGGAATGGGAAGAAAGAATAGGGCCTATGGGGGTGCCATCAAAAAAAGCTTGTGCTGTCCAGTCAGCCCTGTGCGCTTGACATTTCTCAGCCTAAGCCGTTAACGCCTAACCCAACTACCCGAGCTTTCAAAATACTATGTACCTAACCTTATACACTAGAGGAGAACTAGCGCGCCGCAATAGGTAAGACGCCCTAGACGCCCTGCCATGGTTCGTTCTACAATGGGTAATGAGACAACTTATAGCGGCCCCTAAATGCCAACGCTAGCTCATTATCGACTTCATATGTCAGCACATCGCTAAGCGGCTTACTTGCTTGCTATTTATCTACCGTACAGGAATATGCCTATGTAATTAGCATATAACCTACAATCATAGAATAAAAAAACCACATACCCCACTAAATTCTAAATATTATAAAATTAATTTCTTTATTAAAATTTTATATAATTTAATAATTATATATTTAAATTAATTAAAATTTTATATATATATAGTAAATTAATTATATTTTAAGTATATGTAATTTAATATTTTATATATTAATTATAGGCTTAATAAAGAACCTTAATTTTATTAAGTATTAAATTTATTAAATTATTAATTATATTAATTAAAATATTAATCCAATATTGTTTTATAATTTTAATCAATTTTAATAAAAATTCTTCATTTTTTAGAAAATTTTCTAATTTAAGATATAAGTAATAAATCTTTTATTTTAACTAGAATTATAAATTTTTGATAGGATTTAAATTAAGGCTATAAAAAAGCCAATTCAAAATAGGAAACTTAAAATCTTCTAATTAATTTTTCAATAATTATGAGGTATAAATAGGTATATTTGATGGTTGTATGTTACCAGGCATCGTGGACCCCTGTAGTAAGTAAAGGAGGTATTACATAATTAGCATATTGTGTATATAAGGGTTTTAAACCTGTTAAACTCAGAGTAAATAGTTCTTCTCCTTAGGATTTATAAATATATAAATCTTATTATATTATTTTATTTATTATTTATTTTTATTATTATTTCTTTTATATGTACATTTAATCCAACATTAATTAGTATTGTTTAAATATAATAACACAGATTAGTAAAGAAGAGTCACTATTACAACAATTTGGAAGACTTTATTGTAATAATATAAACAATAACAACACCCCATCTTTCATCAAACCCCTCTCCTATAACAAATTATTATTACTCTACACTATCATAAAAACCCTTCTTTAAATTCCTATTATTCTATTATAATTAAAATTTATTACCTTCTTACCTTATAATGTTATAAAGAAAACAATTGGAGAGATTGGTTTAAGGTTAATTTTTTGGTAATAAAGTTTTTTCTAACCAAAAAAATATAAATAAATTAAGGAAATTATTTAAATACATCCTTAAATAACCTATATTAATATAATAATTTAATTACAACTTAATAAAATTTAAAACAATAAATCTCAAAAATATTATAATATAATAAAAAATAATTTAAATATTATATATTTTAATTAATTAAAAAGAAATTGATTAGGATTAAATTTATGTTTAAATAATTAACAAAATATTAAATAAATTTAAAAAACACTTTAAAGGTTTTTTAAATATAAATTTTATAAAATTATTAAGGTAAATTTAATTAATATTAAAAATAATATTAATAAAAAAAGGTATATATATAAAAAAAATAATATTAATTTTTTTATAACCTTTAAATTTTTTTTGATTAAAAATAAATTTTTCTTATAAAACCATAAAGAATTTAAAGAAGTTAGATTAAAATGGCTAATAGTAATAATATGGAGAGTTTTAATTTATAAAATTAATAAGGGAATAATTTATTTTGATTCTATTTGCTCTATAGGTTTAAAAATATCGATACAGCAACAACCAAAAATCTTCAACTTAATAATACCTGTAAATCAAATCTTATATTTAGGTTATACCCCCAATCCTAACACTATTTTTTTTAATATATTTATTATTTAATTGTAATATATGTTAATTATTTTTTATAGAAGATAACCTACTTTTCTTTTATAATATTAATTGTAGTAATAATTTTTTTTGCCTTATTTTAATATATTATATATTAATTAAAATTAATAAGGAATATTAATTTAATAATATTTATTTTTTTAATAATAAATATTAAATTATGGTGGTTGTATGACTTATGTCTTCAGTCTGGCATATGACCCCTAAGAAGTACTTATATATCTATTATTATATAAGGATAGGTTTCCCACCTATCTCTTTTAGATAGTTTTCTTTTTTAAATAATTATAATATATTAATTTTATTTTTATTATTATTTATTTTATTATTATTTTATTTTTATTTTATATATATACCTACCAATATTAATTAGTATTATTAAACAATTAATAATATAAATTAATAAAATTAGAAGAATTATTATTATAATAATTTGGAAATCTTTATTATAATAATATAAATAACATTAGTATTACATTTCTAATTATTTTTATAATAAATAGTTATTATTTAATATTATTTAATCTTTAAAATATATATCTTCCTAAATTACTATCCTTATTATTATATTTATTTTTAACATTTATTTCTATAATGTTTTAATTAAAAAATTTAATATAAATATAAAATTATATCTTATTTAATAATATAAATATTATTTAGGTGGAAAATATAAATATATTTCATAAATTAATAAAATATTTACCCTTTTAAAATATAATATTTATTAATTAATTTAATTATAAAATTATAAGATAAATAAATATTATTTTTATAAATATAATCTCTAAATAAAAAATAATTTAAATATTATAAATAATAAAAAATTTTAAAATTATAAATTTAAATTTTTTATATATATATATATCTAATGAAATATTAATTGAATATAAAGAGTATTTTAAGGGATTTATTATAAATAATTTTATTAATATATTAAAACCAATTAGGATTACCTTATAAATAATGTTAATATAAAGAGGCATTTATATGGAAAAATTAAATATTAATTATATAAAAGTATTTAATAATTTTATATTTATAAGTAAATTATTATAATAGAATTTAAATAAATTAGAAATTATAAAATTTAAATAGCCTAATATATTAATATAAAAAATATTAATAATTAATATTAAAAGAAGATTAATATATTTTGATATAGGAATAATTATTTAAATAATAGTATTTATATAATAATAATAATTAATAATTTATAATTTACAAATATTTATTTATTAAATTATATAAGTAAAATAATTAAATATTATTCCTTATAATTTTTCTTATCTTATATAATATATATTTCTTATTTTATAATTATTATTATTTAATTCCTTTTTTATTTCTAATATTTTATTAATAATTTAAATAAAACCTATTTTATAACCCCTTTTTTTTTTAATTATAATTCCATTATATTAATCATTATTCCACCCTTATTTTATGGAATTTTATTATAATCTTTAAAGAATTTAAAAATTTTTTAATTAATTAAAATAATTTCGGCAAAGGAATTAAACAACATTTAATATCCTTTTTAAATCCCCTCTTCAATAAGGACCCCTAATATTTACCCAATTACTACCATTTCCACCTCCTTTAATTTACCCTACCTATCCCATATAATAAGGATATAATTTAAGTTATAACCTTAAATATAATACAGGCCTTATATTAACCCAACCCCCTCCTCCAATTTTAAGAAATGGTTTTAAATTCTTTAAACTACTATCAAATAATCTATACATAATTACAATATTATTCCCAAATACTAAAACAAATAAAGAAAATCAATTAACAAAAAATTATAATTTTTTTTTCCTAATAACATCATTATTTATATAAAGAAGAATCTCTTAAAACCAAATCCCTATATTTATTAATAATTAATAAATATTAATTTATTTTATAATTCTTTTAAAATATATTTTTAATAAAATATATTTATCCATTATTATAAAATATTTTAAAAAAATTTAAAATATCAATAATAATTATATTAAAAAATTATATAATATTTTTAAAAATAAAAATAAATTTTTTTTAAAAATATATTTTATAATAAATATATATTTATTATAATTCTATATTATAT